>CM074959.1:5031111-5049674 GCA_037577455.1 Pangasius macronema | reverse complement strand
TTCACACAAGTCTCTAGAGTTTACACAGAATGGTGCGAACAAACCAAAAATATATTGCGTGAGCAACAGTTCTGTAGAAACACCATGTCGATAAGAGAGGGCAGAGGAAAATGGCCAGATTGGTTCAAGTTGCCAGGAAGGATATAATGACTCATAAACTCTTTACAACAGTGGTGGGAAGAAAAGCATCTGAGCACACACAAAACATGGAACCATTTGGTGGATGGGCTACAACAGCAAAGACCACATCAGATTCCACTCCTGTCAGCCAAGAACTAGAATCTGAGGCTATCATGGGCACAGGCTCACCCAAATGGGACAGTTGAAGACTGGGTGAGGAAACAAAAATCACCTGGTCTTTTTCCAGTCTTCAGCCTACAGACCAACCACTCACAGGGTGCTTTTTGTTTTTCACACCATTCTGTATAAACGCTGGAGACTGTCGTGTGTGAAAATCCCAGATGATCAGCAGTTTCTGAAATATTCAAACCAGCCCATCAAGCATCAACAACCATGCCACGGTTAAAGTTGCCAAGATGACACTTTTCCCCCATTCTGATGTTTGTTGTGAACATTAACTGAAGCTCTTGACCTGTATCTGCAGGAGTTTATGCATTGTGCTGCTGCCACATGATTGGCTGATTGGATCACTGCATAAATGAGCAGGTGTACAGGTGTTCCTTATAAAAAGGACAGTGAGTGCACATTTTTATATAAATTATTTGTACTAAATTTATATTTCCTTAAATGTTTACTTCCATTTCCTTTAAAAGTGCCATGTTTCACATTTCTTATGTTTCACAGATGCTGATCAAGGAGAGTTCCCGATTTTAGGTAGTAGACATCGGAACAGCTTACCCAGCAAAATGGACGACGTTCGCAAGCCTTTTTCTTTACACTCTGATTGTACAGCCGACCTTGTCCAAAATATCCTCTGTAAATAGATTTCCATGCACTAATTTCTGCTACCTCTATACAAATGCAAACACACACCAATGTAGTTTTTATAAATGTATTTAATTTAGTTTTACAAGATTAGAGAAGGACTACAAAGACAAAAAGATCTGACATTTTTTGCTGGGACAGTAGCAAAAGAAGTAACCCAATCTCAGTAAAAGTGGTAGCATTTAGCTCAACTAAAGCATACTCCCTGAATAATTATTTCCTGACCTAAATTAATCACAAGCAATGATTTGTGTTCAAACCACACTTACACAATGACAGCTTATACACATCATCAGTGAAAGAAATATGAAGTAAAAGCTGCAATACATCATGGACAATGAGGAAACAATAATTTTGAACTATCAAAACTGACATCACTCATGGACTGTTCAACTGTAAATTCAGAAGAGGTTGGACTCAACTATTTAATGAGGAGTTATAAGAATGTCTCAAAAGTCAGACACGCCAGGTACCCAACTGACTCCTTCTGAAAGGTTTTTAAACAAATGTTTTGAAGTCGCTTAAATTTCTGCATCAGTCCTCATATACGCAACCCTGGTCCTGAGTACTTTCTGAAAGTGAACTCTAAAAGCATCGTTCCCTGACGCATGTGTTTAAAACTGGAGATGTACAGAATCTTTAAAGGTCAGGGTGATGGGGCAGGTGAAGTGTTGAGTTTGCGAGCAGGGATAGGTTTGAGTGGGACAGTGGCGCACTGGTTACTCACCTACCAGGCGACAGCCCCACCTCGTGCCTTTTGGATTGCACTGCGCCCCCCTTAAAGCTGTGCTGTCTTCATAACAGTTCAAAGCACAGCCAGGGAACCTCAGTTGTGAGCGTGTGTGCGCACATCTCGTCTCGTCTTACTGAAAATGCTTAAAAGAAACACGAAATGCCACAGAACAAGCCAACAATTCAATTTCCCCTGATCTCACATGTTCCCATTTTCTTTATAAAGGATTTTTGTGAGCAGATTTCTTGTAAGACACTGTCATAACTTCTGGTCTCAAAAAGAATACAAACATAATGGTAACTTCTGAATGGATGTGCCACTGGGGCTTTAACCAATATGTTTATTTAAAAAAAAAATAAAAAAAATAAAAAATTGCAGACAACCAAACCAAGATCACGTGGGGTACTTTGTGTGCCTGAGCTAGATGACTTGGTTTCTCTGCTTGTAAAAACTCTCATTTTATCTAACCCTAAGCTGTGGCACTATTACAGCCCCATCATTGTTTGTTCAGGTTCTTCAGCCAGAAGATGGATCTGAGCTGAGTTGGAGCAGGAGATGATTTAGGGGAAGTGGTGTATGGTCAAGGTGCAAGCGTGATTGGGGCCAGAGGGCTTTACCTTTCTGGGGAGTGCATCCATGCCACTGTGGGACTCTAATTCTCTTCCCCCGTCATGTGCAACTTGGCGTCCTGAGGCCCGGGAGCCATTTTAGCTGTAGTTAGCGAAAAGGGAAAATGTGGCTGGAAGAACAGTACGAGTAACCATTCATGCACTATTTTTTAGCAAATATTTGACAGACATTTAGCGTTAATGTGTGGAAGCCAGATGCACTATAAAGAGCTACCCTTCCATCACCATTCCACTAAATGTTAAGAGTGAAAACAATGACCACTCCAATATAATATCTGCCTTTTGAGTCTTGAAAAACATCAGGGCCTGGATACATGTAGGAGGCATTGCAAGTTTTCTATCAGGTCTCTTTCAGAAATGTGTTAATTATACACAACAAAGGCAACCCCCTAACATAATACACTGAAAAACACAAATGGTAATACGTAATCTAATTATTGCAGGTCATTTCAATCTGTTGCCTATTATGTTACAAGAGGTTTGCTGTATCCAGGCCTATAGAGGTCAGTGAGACCATGTTGTGCATGTGTGTGTTTGTGTTTGTGCGAGTACCCCACCATCTCTCAGCGTTGGAATGAAAGACTGAAGACAGTCTGAGGTGCATTCTAAAGGAAAGAGGACATAAGATTATTAAATAAAGAGAGATTTCGCTGCCTTTTTTTCATTACAATCATTTTACTGAGGTCTGTAAAGCACACTGAAGGAATGCTACAACATTCTCCATAACATCTGAAGCCAAACCCCTACAATAATAACCAATGAGCTCTCGCTTGCAATTTATGCACATCTGTGAAGAAATTGTGTTGGCAGCCTGCATATTCATTTATTAAAGCATTACATGTCAGATGTTATGAAAACCTCATGTAGACTCCTTCCTCTAGTATCTAAGTTAGATAGGCAGGTTTGAATCAAATGAAAACAATCACTTGAACAAAAAGTATCAAATATACTGTTTTTTAGGGAACCTCATTTGAAAGGAGGAGAGCCAATTAAATTTTATATTGAACTGTGTTTAATTCAAACTGCCTAAAAACCTTTATCCACCAGTTTATCACATTTCCTTTTGAACAAAAATACATCAGATATTTATATTCACTGTATTTTATTCTCAAACTCAAATCAACTGGAGGCCTAATGCAATAGACCTTACAACCTCAAAATCAAACCAACTAAATGAGCAACTACATGTACTGTCATGAAAAAGTGGGGACTCAAAAGCTTTAGAGGAAAGAAACAAATAATTGCAAGGGGCTTAAAGGGGGGACTTTGCGGTCTTGGACCAAAATAAAAAATAAAAAAAATAATAATTTGAGTCATTTGAGAGATTAAATCATCACTAGCCGCCTGAACACATTATTTTGTCCATGTAAAAGAGGGATACAAAGCTAGGAATGGCAGGTTATTCCTTTATAGTCCTGCAGGCTATACAAAAGGCATCTCCAACCCAGAGTCAATAAAGATATGGAAAAAACAAGAAAACAACTAAGTATTAAGTATGAGTATACACTAGTCAAAAGTCAGACTTTTTTTTTCTGGCTGATGAATGCTAGATAGACTAACAAACACTAGCCATCCATTTTGTAGCCTAGCCTCATTCCAACAGATGAATTTTATAATCGAAGTTGAGGTTCGTGCTGAGAGCAGGTCATGCCGTATTGTGCCCTCAGGCTGTGCCTAATGGGCTGAAACACATCAAGTTCTATTGTAATTATTTAGCCGATACTGATGGCGTACATCTCTGCCCAAAGCCAAATCCCACCCATTTGATACAGAAGGTGATCTGATGTGTGTTAATGTGTGGCTCTGTTGCAAGTGAAAATGTTTTCTCTCAACAATCTGGCATATTCAAAGACATACACACGCACACACACACTCAACCATCATCCACACAGGTCCACTCTGTATTTCACATTCCCACTACTGTCCTCATGCAATCAGTTTTGGTTCCTTAAAAAAGTCTGTAGTTGCATACAACTACAGCACATAAATCCTGAAAATAATTAACCAATCCTCCACCAATCAGCCGAATGTTAAGCTCTGTGCTCAAAACTGTATCATCTGCTGTCTATGAGAAATTCACAAGGCTCCTGGAAAAGGCTGGTGTCAGATTAGGCACAACAAATTTGTTTAAACTTATCATAATGTAAGAGGTCTAATTAATAAACTAATGAAACAATAACACAAGTTTGGTGCATAAAGCCAGTGGAAAGATTTAATGCATCCCTATCCTTATCACTTATAAACAAGGACCAACACTGCCACACACATTCAGCACTGTCAAGTACACAACAAGCACGCACACACACGCTCATACACACACACACGCTCATACACACAAACGCTCATACACACACACACACACGTGAGGTGGTGAGCTCTATCGGTATGTGGGCTCTGGCATGTGGTGGTGGGAGTAGTCAGGATTGCGGAGGTGGGGATCCTTGTGTGGTGGAGGTGGCTCATACGCTCTTGGAGATGCGCCGGTTCCAGGAGCCGCCAAGTGATTTACATCCATCGGCCCTGAAGGTGGCATGGGCATGGTGGGCATCTGGGGTGGCGGGGGTGGCGGTGGTGGTGGATAGTAGTACTGGTACTGTTGATACTGTTGGTACTGCTGGTACTGTTGGTATTGTTGGTACTGCTGGACATACTCTGCATAACACCTAGTACAAAAAGACACAGAGAAAAAGAAACTGCTGCTTAGTGTGCAGAAGTAAGCAACGATTTATTATTGGTCTTCTACACAGCTCCACTACACTTTTCATGTCCTAAATCTTTTTCAGGATGGAAATTACAACATATTTTGTAGCATGTTTATAAGATGAAATCATTCATCTTCAAACAAGCAGGCACTTAAAGTAAACAATTATTTTAATTCCCTTTTTTTTCTCTTTCAAACAAACCTCAGGACTAAGTTTCATATACTATATGGCCAAAAATATGTGGACATACATGTGCTTTCTGCACATCTCACTACAGATTTAATCCCCCCTTTGCTTTTATAATAACCTCCTCTCTTCTGGAAAGGCTTTCCACTAGATTTTGGAGCGTGGCTGTGCGAATTTGTCCATTCAGCCACAAAGGCATTAGTGAGGTCAGGTACTGATGTCAGGCAAGAAGGCCTGGGGCGCAGTCAGTGTTCTAGTTCATCCCAAAGGTGTTCAGTGGGGTTGAGGTCAGGCCTCTGTCCAGGACACTCTAGTTCTTCCACTCCAACCTTGGCAAACCATGTGTGTGCGCACAGGGGCATTGTCATACTGGAACAGGTTTGGGACCCTTAGCTCCAAAGAAGGGAAATCTTAAAGCTACAGCATACAAAGAGATTCTAAACAATTGTGTGCTTCCAACTTTGTGGCAACAGTCTGGGGAAGAACCACATACGGGTGTGATGGTCAGGTGTCCACAAACATGTGGCCATTGGGTATTTTTCTATTTAATAATCATGAGCTTGAATTTTTTTGCACGATCTGGTGGCATATCAACTTTTGTTTATGTTCAGTATTTAAAAATGCATTTATATCATCTTATTTTTATTTAAAGATTTAGAAATGTGAAAGAATGTGTGTGTATAATATATGAAATAGACAAAACGTAATGTATGAAAATGCAAGAGATTTTCTGATGATATAAAACAAAGACATCTGCTTTGTAAATTGGCTGAATAAGGAAAATAATTTTAATTATGATTTTAGCCAGAGGATAAGACTAAACCTAACCCTATTGTCAAAAGTATTTCTTTAAAAGACATGCCATGTAACCCAGTACCAAACTTTCCCTGCGAAGACTAAATGCATTACTGCACGCTTGTACCTCGCAATAGGGTCTCCCTCTTTAATAGCAGGCAGTTCGGGTCCTCCAGGTGGTGTGGGCAGCAGAGCACGGCGCTTGGGTCTCGCCGCACTGATGGGCTGAGGAACAGGGTCAGGCAGCAGAGCAGAACGTCTCACTGGGCTCCTGTCCCGGTCTGATTTATAAATCGCCTGCTGCTCAGCCAACACTTGTTGGCCCTGCTCGATGAATCGCTGCCGAGCGGCTTCAAATACGGCTTGCGGGTCAGGCTCCGCCCCACCCATGGTCCCATAAGCAGGGCCTGCATAGGAGGAGTTTGTTCCATAGGCAGGGTTCATGGCTGTGGTGGCTGATGGTGCCTCTCCTGCAGCTGGGTAGCCTGAATCATCCGTACTCTGGGTGATGACCTGATCAGCCACAGAACCATACACTTGACTTGCCAGGGCACCGTAAACTGCAGCACTCACTGGCTTGCCATCCGAACCACTGGCTTCAGTCAGACCTTTTAGAGCTGCATATGTCGGATCAGAGGTGTTGGTGTTAAAGAAAGAGTTGTGCACGCTCTGTTGTACTTGAATAGGAAGTCCAGCAGCAGCGGCGGCTGCAGCAGCAAGCACGGCTGCCTGACTCTGGTGGTGCTCCATGGGCGGCCTAGTGGGACACTCACCTGCGAAGTGTCCCTGTGTCCCGCAACGTGCACACGGCACCTTGGATATGGCAGCTGGTTTGGTTTGCTGGACTTTTGAGAGTTCCACAGAAAGTGGGCGACCCATGTAGGAGGTCCCATGGAGGGCCTCGATGGCGCTCTCTGCATTTTCTTGATGCTCCATGTGTACAAACGTGTAACCTACTGAGGAGTTGGGTTTGGCTGCAACAGAGAACACAGAAAAGAGAACAAAAAGCAATATTAGAAAAACAGTACTCTGAAGGTTAATCACACCAGGTGAGCATATAAGAGACAATCAATTAAATCATATGAGAAGCAGAAAACAATTGAAACAAAACATTTCAACAAAGGCAGCATACTTTTCACTTTTTCACACTCCAAGACGTTGCCAAAACGAGAGAACAGCTCGTGCAGTTCGTCAGTAGTACACAGAGCACTCAGGTTCCCCACATATACTTTGATAGAGTTCTGAGGCCTTCCTCGAGACTCTTCAACAACAAGGGTGCGACCTCGAAACTCTATACCATTCAGACCACGGATGGCACAGTCAGCAGCCCCTTCTCCCTGCAGATGGACAAAGGCAAACTGCCTCAGTAAAGTAATGGTCTCCAGCTTTCCATAAGGGGCAAAAAGTGCTATTAGGTCATCTTGTGTTGTTTCCAATGCCAGATTCCCAACAAAGAGCTTCACCACACTGCTGTCGTCCATTGCAGCCAAGCAAAAAAAACCTAGAAATGGGGAACATGGCTCATTTTTCTACTTCTTTGTACAGCACAACCTAGATCTAATACAAGATGTTATAAGAGAGATATTAGCCTGGCATTTCTGTTGTGCAACCAGTAATGAAGAAAACCTAAGAGCACTTTGGTATCGCTGGTGACATAGAACCTACAAGATAAACAGATTATTAATATCTTTTGGATAAACAGCTCATATAGGAAGGATCACAGAAAGATTCTCACATGTCGATGCAAAATTAAACAAAATCAGAACTGGATATATTTTATGCAGCTGCGTGCTATAGCAGCAGCATCACTAAAAAGGACAGCAAAAGTCATAAAGGCTCAGGACGTTGGTTCTCTGGTTCATGGTGAAAGGGAGGAATTTTGGCCATACTCTCAGATATCATGAGAAAAACACTCCCACCCAGTCCAGGAAACAATTACCACTGAGCAGAAGAATACCCCAAATTCTGTCTGTCTGCATGCGTCATACCTTTTAAACTTTACTTCACCATTCTAAACATGGATGATAAACTTGCACTCTTCCTGTACTTTCCTCAGACACTGACGTACAAATGTCAGCCCACTGATTTATATCAGCACTGTATACTGAAGCATCAGAGTATGCTTTCAGCATATATGCACAACTCAACTCCCCATTATTTCCCTAGTTACTTTACAAATGTTGTCATGTTTTAAGTTGTTTTTATATATAATCTGCAAGGAAATGCTGTAGAGCAAAGATGCCTTCAAAAATATGAAATTAAATGTTTCTATTAAAAAAAATACTATAAAGAGCAGTAAACAGTAATAAATGAAACAATGTCAAAATCTGGTTTGACGATCCTTCTCTTAAAAGAAAAAAAAAGTTGTAAAAAGCATCACTGCAAGTCGTATTGTGTATGGTTATGCATGTGACAATTAAAATTTGAAAAATAGTACTCTCAGGTACAATTCATGCAGTTTTATAAGGAAATGAGCTGTAAGTGTTACTGAGCATCTTGCAGAAGCAGCCGCAGGTCTTCTGGAGACTTTGACTGTCGACTCGCTTCTTATTTCTGCAGCGAAACCGAGCAGCCTTCATTCTGTTTTATTTATTTTTTGTCTGAAAAATGTCTCTTATGTAATATGCTGCTTTCTTTCTCTACAAATGTTTTCCTGTAACATTTAATTTTGTGCTGGAAAAATAATGTTTTTGTACTGAATCAATAATGTAGAAGTCATAAAATAAAAATCTATAACAAAGTTTGTACTTTAAAAAAAGGGGGCTAAGACTTTTGCACAGTACTGTGTGTATGTATGTGTGTATTATAGTAAATTTAAGTGTTAAAACAACTAAGTGTAAAAGTAACTGGAAAATAATTATATATATGCAGTTGATATTGCAATTAAGCCTTTCAAGAAAAGTTATTTCAATAATTGTACTTGGAGAACAAGAATAAATAAAGTAAATAATTAATAAATATTAATATAATAAATAAATAATAAAGAAACTAAATAAGGCAGCTGATTCCTCACAAGATAACGTCATAGCAGTAAACGCGCCACAAACCCGACAAACCTTCAAATTAGCTTCAAGGTAACAGGCTACTACAGGCTAACTAGCTTGATTGTCTTTTCTGGTAATTCGCGAAAAAGACTCGTTTGCTGAAGTTATTTTAGCTAACTTAAAATATTCTTCATTAACGAGAGTTATCAACTTAAAGTTTTAAACAGCTATAACTGATTTTTTATTATTATTTGTTTTTACAATGTAAGCCCGCTAGACGCGCCGTGGATTATTAGCAATCTGTAGCTAGCATTTCTAGCAATTTCTATGAAGGAAATAGTACATAAAAGGGCTACCAATCCAAAGAACTACACCCACTCTATGAAAACTAGTTATGAAAATCACCCAAGGCGAAGTATAATCCAAAAATATCAAACTGAAATAACAAAAAACTTCACATACAGCACCGACGTGTGCTAGTTAATTAGCTACCATCTTACCTAACTCCGCACGGAATGCTTCATATCCGAGTTCCGGTTGGCGGATGTTGCTCCTCATACAAGCCCGTGTTGATACAAATAACAGCAGTAGGTAGAGTTCCGGCCCTGACATGGCGTTGCATACAGTCAGGCCCATAAGTATTTGGACACTGACACCATTTTCGTAACTTAGCCTCTGTAGACCACTACAACGGATTTGAAACTAAGCAGTCAAGATGTGATTGAAGTGTAGACTTTCAGCTTTAATTCAAGGGGTTTAAAAAAATACTGTATTAACCATGCTCAGATTCTGTCAAATGCAGCAAAAAGACCCCTGAAGGACCGATGTGGTCTTCTGCTGTTGTAGCCCAACCACCTCAAAGTTTGATATTTTGTTTATGTTGAGATGCTTTTCTGTTCCCCACGGGTTGTAAAGAGTGATTATTAAGAGTGATTACTATAACCTTCCTTACAGCTCGAACTAATCTGGCCATTTTCCTGTGACCTCTCTTATCAACAAGCTGTTTCCACCCACAGAACTGTCACTCACTCAGTGTTTTTTTGTTTCTGACACATTTCTGTGTAAATCTAGAGACTGTTGTGTGTGAAAATCCCAGGAGGTTAGCAGTTTATGTTTAGTATGCAGTTTAGGTTAGCAGTTACTCAAACCAGCCCTTCTGGTACCAACATCCATGCCACAATCAGAGTCATAGAGATCACAATTTTTCTTCGTTCTGATGTCCGATATGAACATTAACTGAAGCTTTGACCTGTGTCTTTTTTTATTTTTTTATTGTGCTGCTGCCACAGGATTGGCTGATTAGATAACTGCATGAATGTGTAGGTATACAGGTGTTCCTAATAAAGTGGATGGTAAGTATATCTTACAACAGAACTGTGAATCTTACAACACACATTTACAAGTTCCCTTTGTTTGATATTTAATTTCTTAGAGGAAATTGATTAGATTTACTTCAGAGTATTTGCCTTAAAACAACATTGTTGCAGCCAATGACTACATTTAATCTAGCACCAAAAAAAAAAAAACACCAATGGACTTGTTTTTTTCCACCTGAAACCTCATTCCCAAACCCTCGCTGGGGACAAGTCCCTACTTTCTCACTCACTTTAATTAACTGCTTTATTCTTTTCAGGGTCACAGTGGATCCGGAGCCCATCCCAGGAACACTGGGCTTGAGGCAGGAATACACCCTGGATGGGACCCCAGTCCATCTCAGAGCCCCATGCACACACACACACACACACACACATACACACACACACACACACACACACACACACACACACACACACACACACACACACACACACACACACACACATATTTAGACTTTCATTCATAGCGAGGGAAAATTTCTTCACATGTTTTTGGGAATTTGGAGGAAACTGGAGGAAACTGGAGAACTCAGACAGTAAACCAGGCTCAGGCTCAGATTTTATCCCCATTTTGTAATTGTTTAGCACTATTAAGATCTTTTACAAAATATCAAGTGTCAAGTATAAACCAGGCTCCTCTGGTTCATGTCGGGGGGTGGGGGGGTGGGGGTAATCACACCACCCCAGCGTGGATTATTTTTTCTATAACAACATGATACTTCCCACTAGAGTGGAAAGTGCAATGACTAGTCCTTCGGTTTTTAGTCATTTAAGTTACACCAGGAGTTCCCCAACCTTTTGGGGCAAATGACCCCAAATAGACATTATGAATTTTCTGTGACCCCAAGCCTTGACTGCTCTACAGTTTGTTTTTTTCCAGATTAATAATTTAGGACAACTGTAACATTTGAACATTTTATTATGTTAGTAAAATATGTGTAACATCACAACTCAAGTCACAACGCTAGCCTGCTCTTATAACCCAAACACACTGACTGCATTACTGAGTTATACCTAACACAGTAAGCTGATGTACAAAAATAATCTAGTTCTCAGACTCCATGTCCAATAAATGTTTTCATTTTAGGTGACAAGGCCTTTATTATAACTTTAAATCTCAGATTTCACAGCTCCACACAGAGACTCATCAGTTTTAGGTAGAAATCTTGAGTGCTGAAATGTCTTTGAGTTTATAACACAAGTCCAGAGGCTTATATTTACAAATATAATACTTCTGGTGTGTGTATATTAATTATTGAGGATAATGCCTGTTATCGCATGCAGCCATTTAATATTATCTGGAATCTAGTTAGCAGAAAATAAGCTAGTGATCTTTAAAAAAAAACATTGTACAACTGTACATCTAATTCAATTAAGTTACACACAAAACAGTGCTCATTTAATATATAATTAATGCTTACATATATACATATGTACAATTATGTAATTAACTCTTTAACAGATATGTAATTAACTCTTACATAGATATAGAGCTTAGCTAATTCGAAGCTAGATAACTTCAGTATTGGAAGCACTGGAAATTGCTAGCCTGCTAGCTTAAGCTCCTTTGTTTGCTCCTTTGCACACTGCCAGACAAATGAATAAATAAATAAAGGTACAAAATAAAGTATAAAGTTATCTCAATGTAAAACATTCTCATCTCAAACATGAGCTTATTACAAATCATAGGAGACACTGTACTTTCCACACGAACCCCCAACGGATAATGACTTTGGGTAAAAGTCAAATGGCTCCACATTTAGCATCAGATTCACTATGTACAGTGTACAAGATTATTTATTTGTTTTTGATATTATTTATTAAGGTCAATTTGCAATCAGCCTTGGTTTATACATCAGGTATATACAAATGGAACAAACGGATATACAAAAGGGGTTTGTTGGATTTGTTTTATAATAATAATAATAATAATAATAATAATAATAATAATAATAATTGAAAGCCGTATGGCCAATTAACATTCAAGGTCATAGACTGTTGAAACACTTCATAACCACAGAACAGAGTCACTCAGAGTATTATAAGTGGGAATTATTGCAACTTGGCCTGTCCAGTTTTTGTGTACAGACAGGATTAAACCCAGTTTTTCTATACTGATAGTTCAAGCTATTTCTTTTTGGAGTGTGATGAGCTTGGGCATAGTTTACTAAATTACTTGGGACTCATGCTCCCAGCTGGTCTCAACTGTTCCATGTTTATTGGTTTGGTTAGAAAAATTTGGATAGAATCTGGTGACACAACAATGACATGAGTGAATAAGCTAATATTATTGCATCACAATCTGCCCCAAGAATCTGAACCTGCAAAAGAGAATTCTTTTCAGACAGCGATTAAAAGTGATAAGTAGTGATCAGCAGTGATAGCGATTAGCAGCGATAAGCAGCGATTAGCAGCGATAAGCAGCGATCAGCAGCGATTAGCAGCGATTAGCAGCGATCAGTAGCGATCAGCAGTGATAGCGATTAGCAGTGATAAGCAGCGATCAGCAGCAATAAGCAGCGATCAGCAGTGATAAGCAGCAGCATAGTTTGTACTTTACATCTCTGGTAAGAAGCCTTTTAATAATTATTAATTTATAATGTAATGTATTTATTTAATGCTAATATTACACAGAACAATACCTTGACTGTTTATTATTGTTATACTTTAAGTTTATTAATATACTGATAAGATTAAGAATTTCTAGGCCTTTATGTTTTAAGATTCCCTCGATTTCTGTGGAGAAATGTACTTTCTAGTGCACTTATACTAAGGTTTGTCTGTTTAAAACAGCAGGTTTGTGTGTTGGTAGGCCTAAATATTCAGCTGGCAGTTCAGTTGGTGTTATTGCTTTTCTCCACCACTTAAAACAAACAGATTTGTTTTATTTTTTATTATTTTTTTTGCTTTAGTTGAAACGAAGATGAGGTCTATGATGGCTGCACTGTATGTGGGGAATCTGCACTCCGATGTGACAGAGCCCATGCTTGCGGAGAAATTCAGCCCTGCAGGACCCATTCACTCCATCCGACTCTGCAGGGACAAGAAGACAGGCTCCTCACTCGGCTACGCGTTTATCAACTTTCATCATCGGGTCGACGGTAATACAAACCATACAGAACAAAAGAGAGCCATATATATTCCATATTTCTGCATTTTTTTTGCCTTTTACTATTTTATTAGACTGGTAAGGCCAAGTTATGTGCCTTATATGACATGCAGTTTTGTACAATTAAAGGTTAGATTTCTCTCATATTTTCAGTGTGAGACTAATTAACCAGAAAGATATTTTTCCATAACTTTTTTCACCCATCTTTACCAAGGGTGCCAATAATTCTGGATATGACTGTATATACATGTGTTAGACACCTAGCCTTTTTACTGAAATGAATTCACTTTTGTTTCCTCAGCTGAGCGAGCACTGGAAGATCTCAATTTTGAGCTCCTTATGGGGCAGCCCATGCGCATCATGTGGTCTCAGAGGGATTCATCCCTGAGGAACACCGGCATTGGAAACCTGTTCATCAAGAACCTGGACAAGTCGATTGACGACATGGCCCTTTTTGACACCTTCTCCATCTTTGGGGAGGTCCTGTCGTGCAAGGTTCGGGCTTTTAACTGTTAGTCTGAATAGTATCTGTGTAGTATGATTAGCAATTAGTCCTGTATTAGCTCTGTGTGTTGACATGACGTGTCTCTCCTGAAGGTTGTACGTTATGAGAATGGGTTTAAAGGATACGGCTATGTCCAGTACAAGTCTGCCGAGGCAGCGGATTTGGCGATGGAGAAGCTCAACGGCAAACTGCTGAACAACAGTAAAGTGTAAGTCATGTGTAAATTATGACTTTTTATCAGCCTGTGTTCAAATATCAGATTTCTTTTGACATTTTCCCTTTTGAGGGTCATATGAGGGTATTTCAGTCAACATCAAGTTGTAATTTTTTTTGGCATTGGCATAAAGACTAACAGCAGTGTTTAGATAAAGGCTCTAAGAGTACTGTTGTTTTACAGGCAAATTGAACACTTTAAGTCCTGTGAGGAGCGCAAGGTTGAGAAAGGCCCCCGTCCCCAAGTCCTCACCAACATCTACGTCAAAAACTTTGGTGATGAAATGAACAACAAGAAGCTGAAAGACATCTTCAGCAAGTTCGGTGAGGATCCTTAATAGAGTTTTATGAGTTATATGCATAACAAGATATGCATTTGAACATGAAATAAACACTATGAAAAAGTTTTGTTAGAACATACTCTAAAGTTCGGTCAGAGCCTTAAAATTGTTGGTGTGTGTGTTCCAGGTCCTCTGGTGAGTGTTCGAGTTATGACAGACGAGAATGGGAAGTCCAGAAGATTTGGCTTCGTGAGATTTGAAAGGCAAGAGGATGCGCAGAGGGTGAGTGTACACAGCAGCCAAGTGTACTAGTGTACAACCTTGTGGAAAGCTTCCTTAAAGCAGGAAAAATAGTGATGAATGGTGTGTGCGTTTGTGTGCGTTTGTGTGCATGTTCAGGCTGTGGATGAGATGAACGGGAAAGAGCTGAACGGAAAAAAGGTGTACGTGGGCCAAGTGCAGCATAAAGCAGAGAGACAGACTGAACTCAAGCACAAGTATGAGCAGGTAAACACAAACATACACACACACACACACACACACACACACACACACACACACACACACACACACACACACACACAGGATGCTGACTCTGCCCTCTCTGCTGTAGGGTCTGAACCTCTATGTGAAGAACCTGGATGGCAGCGTGGATGACGAGCTTCTGCACACTGAGTTCTCACCATTTGGAACCATAGTCAACGCGAAGGTAACTTACTAATCATTTACTAATAATACATTTTATTCCTTTTTCCAATACTGGTGTATTCCTATAATGGTGTCTTCCAATTACTGACTCTGAAGGGTGTATCTAGTATGAAAAGTTTCCATAGCTTGGCACTGCTATATGTATGGAGGTAAAAAAAAAAAACGTAACCTTGATGCTAACAAAACATAGCAGGTCCTCTTCCTGTTTTGTGATATTCATTGATATTTGTGGGAGTACACTCAGTACTGTTTTTTTGGCGATGGTTAGCCACAATAGCATGTTTATCCTAATGCGTCTTCTCACTGTCCACTACAGGTGATGAGGGAGAATGGCCGCTCCAAAGGCTTTGGCTTCGTGCGCTTCTCGTCTCCTAAGGAAGCCATGAATGCCATAAAGTGGATGAATGGCAAGATGTGGGGCAGGAAGACGCTATACGTGGGTGTGGCTCAGCGGAAAGAGGATCGCCAGGCTTATCTTGCCCATCAGAACATCCAGACGACGGCGAGCATGCAGGTTGGTGTTAAAGCAGTACAGAACATCTACCAACACCTAAAATGGTTAAAAATTTTAGTTAAAGGGTCTCTGGCTTTAAAAGATTGAAGAACCCTGTCTTTAAGCTACTCTAGCTAATACTTCTGAGTTACCACATGAGGATAGCATAACTAACTGCAAACTGTGATCCTGATCTGAGAGAAACAAGATGAAATAAAGCGTGTTAATGGCTGTGTGCATGTGTGTGTTACAGACTCAGAACCTGGCTCCCAATTATGCAAGCAGCCACCTGGTTGAGATGACTCCTCACTGTACTGTGCAGACCATCCAGCCTCAATGTGAGCCACAGCTGACCCATGGCATCTTCACACTAACGACCAGTCAGGAGCCATGTCTGGATGAAGTGTGTACAAACACAACTACACCCACAGCTGCAGATTCTATTCCTGTGGCAGATACAGTGCCAGCTGTAGATACAGTGCCAGCTGTAGATACGGTTATAGCTGTAGATACAGTGCCAGCTGTAGATACGGTTATAGCTGTAGATACAGTGCCAGCTGTAGATACGGTTATAGCTGTGGATACAGTGTCAGCTGTAGACACGGTTATAGCTGTTGATACTGATCAAACTGTAGATACAGTTGCAAACGCAAACACAGTTCCAGCTGTAGATACTGTGCCAGGTCTAGTTCCTGCTGCAGATACAGGTCCAGTTCCAGCTGATCATGCAGCTCCAGAACTAGCTCCAGCTACAGTTCCAAGTCCACCTCCAGCTGCAGTGGTGGTTCAAGCTACTGATGCAGCTCCAGAACCAGATGAAGATACAGCTTCTTCTACATCTACAGCATCTGTAAGTGAAGTGCAGGACAAAGATACAACTGAAAAACAAAACACAGAGAAGCCATTGGATGGACACACACACACACAAAATAATACTATTCTGCATGCTTAATATTACAGTATAATAATAATAATAATAATAATAATAATAATAATAATAATATTCAATGTTCCCAGGATGTACCCATATATCCACCAGCTGGGAAGGTGCTGACTATTTACATGTTGGAATCCGCACCGGTAGACGACCAGATCCAGATAGCGCGTGAGTCTCACACTCATATATACACAAACACACATAAATATGCCTCATATACACTCCTGCTCTGCAGCACAACACTTTAATGCACTTTTTTGATTTCCCCAAATGTTTCTTTGTGAGGACTGAAACTTCTACAAGCACCTGCTTTTAACTCCTCTTGCTTTACACGTTAATGGAAACGGTCTGGTGCCTGAACCCCATTCATGAGACTATTCACTTTATCACTATTCCCTCTCCTTCTCAAACACACTTCTCACACACTCTCTCTCTCTCCCTGTCTGTCTGCAGATGATTATATGTTACCACTGGTCGAGAAAATCCACCCGACTCTGGCCAATAAGATCACCTGGATGCTTTTGGAGGGCGAGAACAACTATGAGATCATGAACATGATCGGAGATCCTGAGCTCCTGCGTGGCAGGGTGTGTACACACACATACACACACACACACACACACGCACATATTATTACTATTTTTTTCAAGTGTTTCACTCCCCTATTCAATCTTTATTTGCATATCACTTTAATTTACACACGTGACATATGCATATATGTGTGTGGGGTTTTTTGTAGGTGGATGAAATGGACGCTCTCCTGAAGGCAAGAGAAGCTGGTCACAAGCCGGTGAGGATCTATAATGAAAACTGAACATGTGCTGATAATCGGTCATGTGATACACAACAATATTTTGTTTTCGATTTGTATTTATCACATATGGACAGTTTGCACAGGAATTAAAAGTACAAAAGTCATATGAAATTCTTAAGTTGTAGAGTTCCATCAACAAAGCAGTCTCTCTCCCATACACACACACACACACACACACACACACACACACACACACACTATGTGGTTGTGACATACACACATACTGCGTAGACTAAAACCACTCTGCATTTTTCTTTCAGGAAACCTTGAAGATGTTGTTTAACAACAAAAACAACAGTAAGAAGAAGAAGAAGAAGAAGAACAGAAAGAAGAAATGAACATTCCAACCAACAATTCATATTCAAATCATACCATAATATATTTTATAACACGTTGCATTATGTGGTCTGGGTCTTGATTATTGTCATTTTAATTATAAACTGAAGAGAAACCTTTTGTAAATGTATTAAGTCAAGAGTGTTAAAATCGTAAGTATTAGCTAAGAAGAATATTAATAATTGATTGTGGTTTATATAATACATAAGGTTTAGAATTTACTTGAACTAACTACAACAGTGTGTGAGTGAGTGTGTGTTGTTATACACTCTGCCATGGAGCTTGTGGGAGGGTGCATGAAACGGGTACATTTAAATTTCTGTCTGCAAGGAACATTTTCCTGAAAACCAATAACAAACTGAGGTCACCGAGTCAAAATCTCATTCTGTTAAGGAGATTAAATGCTAAATGGTTAAGAAGCTGTGATAAAGGACAGAAGTCTAACTGCAGCCAGATACAATCTCTTTAGCATTGTTTAACTGCCCATGGTTAATGAGGCTTTGTCGGAAAAAGAGGGATTATTCTTTAAATAGTGTTTTGCCAAATCTGAGAATAACTTCTTGAATAAATCAAGAGCCCCGTAGTTATCTTAGAAATCTGAAATTATATCAAATCTATATTTAGGAACAACTTGCATTATTATTAATCTTAACTTAAAATAAAAGAACAATACCTGTCAGCCCATTATTGTTTAGCTGGAAGAGTAGCTTTTACATGACACATCTTCCTAAGCCATTTATTTTCCTTAATATTTTGGCACTCGAATAATGCAGCTCTACTGTATGTTACTGTGCACTATTTAGTGGGGATGTATGAA
>CM074959.1:4998092-5031011 GCA_037577455.1 Pangasius macronema | reverse complement strand
CTGGTCACTAAACCCAGCCACTGGAGTGGCACAAGCTAGCCTCTGCCCAAGCCAGGATAAAATGGAGCGATGCTTCAGGAAGGGCATCCAGTGTAAAAACCTGTGCCAAATCAAATATGCGGATCACAAACCGGATTTCCATAATGGAGATCCGCTGTGGCGACCCCTAACGGGAGCAGCCGGAAGGTTATTATGATTAGTACAGCGACACAGGAAGCACCTAACATGAAATATAAATCCCAGCAAACTAGCTGCTGAGCCATATTCCTAAAACCCATTATCGAAGTTTACTCGCACAGGACCCTGACCCTCGCCTTTACTGACTTCACTCATCGTCCAGCTCACAACAACAACAACAACAACAACAATAATAATAATAATAATAATAATAATAATAATAATGCCCACAAGGTGTAGGCTACCTTCAAGGTTAAACCACGCGCATGCGCACATGACTTCAGCAAAGCCCAGGAACTTTTGGTTTGCCCATTCACAAAGATCAGAGTGGAAAGCACGCAGAGGAAGACGCAGTGTGAATAATGCCTGAATCACAGTTTCACACAGTGGGGGGAAAGAAACTGGACGACATCTTCTCCCAAACGTGGAAGAGGAACTAACCTTCCGATTTTCCCTGTGAGAAAAAAAGAAACCAAGAATTAGTTTTAATATCCTGCTGTCCAGCACATTTCATGGATCTGACAGCTTTGTGGCTCGAGGTAGTGTTTCAGCTACTGTAAGTGGAGAACACGAGGAGGTGGAAAGGTAAGTGGCTGCTCTCTTTTCACAGCTGTAAATCTCTGGCTTTTAACAGGTAAGGTCAGAGTCTTTCGTGTTGTTGATAAACTGAGCACTGTGTGTCAAACTTTTTTCTTCATACATACACCCAGTCAGAAACTTGCAGCTGCATCTCACTGCTTCATAAAGCACTCTCACGATTACAAATACACAAAATACACAACTGCAAAGCTTGGATGAGTTGTCTGTCCTCAAAATGAGATGTGAGTGTGTGCAATTCATTTCACACTCATGTGATCTTACAACACTGTTTTCACTTTCCAACACCTGGAAAAACAGGACAGGATCAGCATAAGTCTGCATTTTCTGGACATGTTGTTGATTTTAAGTCTGATTAGTGTCTTCTGGTGTGTCTTGGTGTATAGTCATGAATATGTTTTTATCCTAGAAATGACAAAAAAGAAGGAACTATAGCGTTCCTTGTTGCTGGGGTGGTACCCTCAAGCATACACCCTGTATACCTTTGTAGTATGTACAGTGTACCTTTAAAGCTTTACTCTAAAAGGTAATTATAGTCCAGTCATGTACGGTAAATCTTTACATAGACTATTAAAGGTACCACGCCAGCGACAAGGAAAGGTACAATTAATACCCTTTTTTTCTGAGAGTGTACATAACCCAAACCAAATGCTAAACCTTGAGTGAGTTAACAGTGCGGTATTTTAAACAGTTCCATGATACTACTTAAAGGCTTATGGTTGTTATGCAAAATTGCCACAGACACCTCCAAAGCACATACTTATAGGCTTCCACCCTACCAAGCCTGGACTTGCTAGGCTCATTTACACACCCTATAAGTATAACTGTGCTCTACGCCTCCTGCCTAAACACGAACTCTGTAATCTCTTCACATCTTTCTGAGGGTTTTTTTTCCTTCAAGTCGAAGCGCCAATTTCGAGAACATCTTTTAATTCTCTGTCTAGATGATTTTAAGAAAAGGCTGAACTATGTATATAGTATTGTATATAGAACTATAGTGTATTCAAATAAAATATGGTATAAATTATTGAAACATCTTAACAGAATATAAAATATACAACAAAAAAAGGTTATGTTGTAAATCCTTTATAATGCATAACATGGTTAAGCAATGGACAGCATTTAATTCTCTCCTACGCCTCTCAGAATGTCCTTTGTAAATTTCCGTGAGCTATAAAAGGTAGTAGTTTAAAGTGAGTCTGAAAGTTTTTTCAGATTAGTGTGTGTAAGTGGGTGGGAATGCCCAGTAGGATGTGTGGGCCAGTGTTGCTATAGCAGCCATCTGCTGCTAAAAAAGAGTATTCTTCACCATCCCACTCAGAGGCAGCCTATGCCAGGGGTACCCAAACTTTTTAACACTAACAACTTTCTACTGATCAGTTCTCCTGTGTGCACCTACACTCTCACAAAAAGGGTAGCAAAAACATGCTCATTTGCTAGCTGAAAACATAAAAAAAAAGTTTAAATTACTGATACAAAGTGCCATCAAACTACCAAAACTATCAGTATACACTACAAATTGATCAGTAGTTTATTTTAGATTATAATAGTTTCAAATACGGTTTCATTTTGTTGCACATTGCCCAATTCTTATTTGGATTTCAGATTTAGTGAATGACTAGAACTGTGGAGAACCACAATTATCAGTCCATTTGGTGCACACATACAGCATATTGTAATAATAATTTTTCTAAATATATATGGAATCTTTTACTTTGTGGATACTCTGTATAGTGCAAATGTGCTGTGTAGTTTTACATTATAATATAGGCTCACATCCTACAATGGATAACTTGTTCATGGCATGAACGTTAAGCTTGGGTTTGACAGAAATTCCAATATCATCATAAAAATATGAAAAGTTACATTTCACATTTTTATTACAATATTAAAGATATGTTAGGACTGAGAATAGACAGTTTCATGTTAGGAAATTAGTCAGGTCATGACAAACAGCACTCACATGACCAGGAGGAGGAATGAGCCCCAGGGGGAGTTTCCAAACACGAGTAAGAACAGGAGGTCAGCAAGAGAAATAAGGCACATGTTTGTGTAGAAAATAACCATTAATGGAAAAAGTTACACAATCCCTATGAGATGACTGGAAAATAGAATTAAAAAAAGGTAGCGTATTTACTGAAAGGGAAGTTCAGAGAGTCAGAATGGTTCAGTTGTTCATTGTAAGCACTGCATTCACTACAGCCGAACATTTAATTAACAAAACGTTTAAACTGCTCATCTAAGGACCTAAATAGTTAGGATAAAAAAAAAAGATCATTGCATAAATGTATTAGAAAAAAGTTCCTTTTCATATCTGCTGTCCTAGTAAACATGCTTCATGCCTATCATATTATTAGAAAACTATGACATTTCAATGAGAAATGTGTGTAAAGAAGTGTGTAAGCAAACTCATCTGAGTTAAAAATAAATACATATCTTAGCATTTTTGAAATAGACTAATGTATTGTGCTCCACTATGTACACCATGTATAATTAGTAGTAGTAATAATGCTATTGTTGAAAAGATCAGAAACAGCCAGTTACATGTCTGAAAGCTTTCTAAATTAAATGAAAACCATTTCACCTTCGTCTTGGACATGACATCATTACACATTCGATCAATCAGAGTTACACCAGTAGGTGCCTTGAGTGTGAATTGCAGTCAAATTCGTTCTTTCATGAAAGCGGTAGAAATAACTAAGCATTCTTTGACTTCAGTGAGTTAAAGCAATTGTTTTGTATTTAAACTGGGCATTGCACCATTTCCAAACATTCATATCTACATTCAAATTACAGAATAGTTATTTCTTTGTATATAAATGTAATAAATTGTTTACAAATAATCTGCATTGGTAATGAGACGCTTTTTGTAGAATGCTCTTATAATAAGCCAAAACATTTTCCTGAGATTTCATCGTACTTCATTGCGCAATGAACCATATAGGATTGTTTTTTAATGGGCATTTCTTGAGACCTTACATGTTTACTTGGACTGCCCAAGAAAAAGGAGAAGTGTGCTTGTGTGAGTCTCTTGCTTAGCTGTTGTTTAATATGTTTTAGATGCAGGAGGACCATGTGTATGACTATCCAGAGGCCCATCCAGTAGGAGAGAAGAGGACATGTCCACAGCGAGGCTCCTTGAAGAGCATCAGTGTGCTGGACCGCCTGCTGCTCACGTACCCCGTATGGCTGCAGTTGTCTATCAACTCAGCCACAGCACTTCACATCCTACAGCGTGAACCCCCAGGGGTGAGGAATACCCACTCACAAATTCGTGCTGCCAAATTCTCTAATGCATTTTAGTCAGAATTAGTTCAAATTGGTCACAAACGCCAGAAAGGCTAAGGAGCTCTGCACTCCCATGTCAACAAGAAACTCAGTCTTCATGTGGTTCCTTGAAAATGGCTTCAGTTTCAAATAATATAAGGCTCGCAAAGATTAAGAATCATGGACAAAATACAAAAAAAAAAAAGTCAAATGTAAGGTTTATTCCACATTTTCTAGACTTTCCTGGTGCGAAAGTCCAGTACATCCCAGAAGAAAATGCTGTGTCTCAGGCTAGCAGATGACAGTGTACCATCTTTTGTCAAACAGTTTGTCATCCGGGAGAAGGACTCAAGTGAGTAATATGATTAACAAGAGACACAACATGATGATCATACATATTTATGAATATTAATCCAATTGGACAGAGTTTGGTGTTGAACAATTACATTTGATGAATATGGATATTCACTAATTGTCATCCTCTACCCCCCAGCCTTCTCTTTGGAGAGCTCAGCTATAAGTTTCCCAGATCTTTGTAGACTCATTGCCTTCTACTGTGTCAGCCGGTATTAATCAGCTAATATCTGACAGTTCTTATTCAATTCTTTTTACTGTTTTTGTTCAAGTCATTTATGTATTTAACTTACTTTACATTAGGGATGTTCTTCCCTTCACTCTGGAGTTGCCAGAGGCCATAGCCAAGGCGTCATCCCACAAACAGTTGGAATCCATCTCTCATATGGGTGTGGGTAAGTACATGGTGGTTTTACTGTAGACTGTGGTCATCCAAGTCATTTAAAGACTGTGGAAACTCGAAGTTAGTAAATATAGATTGACACTATGATTACACCGTAGACTATGGTATGAGCATAGGTTAGGTTTAGTTTCAGCATTGAAGCCCAGGTTGGACTATGATTAAGATATAAAAAATTGTCAAAACCTTCATTTTTAAGATCCTTTTAGCACTTTTGTACAGCATAACAATGAACATTAAAATGATTTGTTGCCATGTTTCATTCAGAGTTCTGGAGTTCCCAGTTAAACTTTCGTGGTCCTCGGAATGATCCTCCACCAGTACATGATGCACCTGTACTCCCAAATCCTAAACCACAACATTCTACCGCATCTACTAGCACCAGTACAACATTGTTCCAGGAGTTCTGCCCAATTCACACCCGAAGTCCTTCTGAACTTGATTTGGGAGCAGGGCAGGGAGCTTTATGCTTCATCAACCCACTATTCCTACAAGAGCACCCCATTCGTGGTGCCATGCACAAGCGTCATCACTTTAAACGCAGCATAAAGGTTCGCGTCTCCACTGAAAACTCCAGTTCACTCTCACCCCCTGTCACCCCACCACCACCTCCACCACTACTTGCAAAAGCCAAGTGTAAAGGAAAGAATGTGCAGCAAAATGAAGTGGTTCAGACCAACGAGGAGGATAAGAACAATGATGAAGTTGTTGAGGGAGATTCAGATTATGTACAGCCTTGTCTTGCTCTCCCAAAGAAGACTTCTGCAATAGTCACCACGACCCTCTCTCCTACAGCTGAGGAGGAGGACTACCAGTTGCCCAAAGCACTTCTGCAGGTATAACACACTCTGCCCTCAATCACACTTTAGGATAAACACAAAACTTTCATCAGCATAGAACTAACTACTTCACTTTAATGCTCTGAATATGATATTCCCTAAGCAAATGCAGAGCAAAGTTTCATTTTTATGGTTTATTTGCTTTACATCTTTTGTGTTGTATATATACACAGGCACAAAGAAAAATCACAGTGGAGAGCGAAGAGGAAAATGAGGATGAAGATATCGGACTAGTACTTGAGAAAAGAAAGGCACCATCCCTCACCGAGTTGGACAGTAGCAGCTCCCTTAGCAGTCTTGATGAGTCTGAAGAGAGTCCTCAGAGGCCTTCCCTCACACGAGGCACTAGTAACCCTATCATCCCCTCTCCTCATCCTCCCCACCAGTCGGTTTCGGCTCTGCGAAAAATGAGTGCAGCCTTTGTGTCCTTCTTTGTGCCAGGGAAGAGAGTCATACGGCTGGTGGAAGACCTTTCTCATGACAGGCGTATGGCATTTGGGGCTCTGGTACAGGACTTCTTGAGGGAGCAAAGGGAAGCATTGAAGCCACAGTGCCTGACAACCACTGTGGAGCTGCTGCAGGGTTTGCGTCTCTTTATCAACCAGGCTAAGGTGTTCCTCTTGGAGTGTGGAGAGCTTGAACCCCCCATTGAGACCCTAGTGCCTGAGGATGAGAAAGGTACACAGCACAGACTTCAAACAATTTTGGAAGTGTCTTTTATAAAACACATTACTTCCACGCTTCATGACAATAATCTAGGTGTGTCTATACATGTGTTTTTGCAGATCAGACACTGGAAAAAGCCCTGTTCCGCTGTGTACTAAAACCTCTGAAAGGACAGATTGATACAGCACTCTATAATGTACGCGAACATGATGGCTCCTTTAAGAGGCTGGTTGAAAGTATGAAGAGAGCCAGGGATGCTTCACCACTAAACCTTTTTGGAGTACAGGTGGCTGTGCCTGATGCTCATGGCATTGAGAAGATAAAGCACAAAATGTCTCTAATGAGACGTGCCTATTCACCCATTGACAAAGTAGTTTTGCTCCTGCAGATCTGTAAGCTCATCTTTAAAGCCATGAAGACCAATACTGGTGAGGATTGCTTGAAATACTTGAATATCACTTGTGACTCACCTTGTGAATTTTTTCACTTGGACAGAATAGATCGTTATAAATTATATATATATTTTTAGGAGGTTAGTTAGTTTTATAATCATACAAAATGTCCAAAATGCATTTTTGTATTTCCTTAAAACTTATAGTACTCCTCTTAATGAAACAGGGCAGGAGTTTGGAGCTGATGACTTCCTTCCAGCTCTTTCCTATGTGATAGTGCAGTGCAACATGCCTGAGCTTTCTCTAGAGGTGGAATACATGATGGAGCTGCTAGAAACCTCTTGGCTCACAGGAGAGGGTAGAGATATTATGCATTATTATCAAAAAAGTTACATAAGGCATGCTCTGTTGTACTTTTACTAATTCATCACTGACATCATTGTCAGGTGGATACTATCTGACCAGCGTTTATGCCAGCCTTAGCTATATACAGAGTGAGCCAGAAGCTGTGCCTTCCAGTGGATTTACCCACCAAGTCAAAGAATCCCTGAAGGAGTGGAGCCACCGTCGTAGCACAGAGTCCAAGAGCCAGAATACCATAAAACAGGTCAGTTACTGGGTCTTCTTTTGTAGAATAATATACAAGATACAATATAACACATGGTAATATCATTCTATCCTACAGAGGTTTGTAAAGGTGCTGTTTCAAGATGGAGAATGTAGTTTGGTGAAGACATTGCAGTGGAAGGCAGGGTTCAGTGGAGAAGCTTTGGCACAACTCTGCGCCATCAAATTTGGAGTGGACCATCCAGACGAGTATGGCCTGTACTGGAGAAGTAGTGGAAAGTTAATACCAGTTCCTCTGGATGATCAGATTGAGGACCTGCAGAATGTGGGTACCAGCAGCGCTCCACTCATTTACCAGCAATCCAATCAGGATATGAAATCCAGTAGATTGACCAGAGGGGGAGCTTTGGACCTTTCGGGGGAAGCCTCATAATGTTACCTAGAACTGAGAAGGTTGAACAATGGTACCTTTAGAACAGCTGACAAACCACAATGAATGGAAATTTTTTAAATAATTGGCTAATAACAGAGTACATTTGATAAATCGTCTGAAAAGTTTTATTAATTTATCTTTAGATAAGTGAATACTAAAACTGAAAATCTTGTTTACATAGTTGTAGTTGTGTACAACTAATTGTATTTTATTTATATTTCGTGGCAAATGGTTTTGTAGTTCATTCATATGGGTTCTGCAAGAGATTCTTGTAGATTCTGCAAAATGATTATTTAATTTTTCAGTAATAATACCAAGACAGACGTATAATGGCAGTGATGCTTCTACTTACTCTCTATATGGTATAATCCAACATTTCCCAAGCTTTGCCTTGTAGTCATTCTGTACCGCACATTCTACCCATAACATACCTGCTCCATTCATCAAATAATAACTAAAGAATCTTTGTGAAATCAATGTTAGAACTGTATTACAGTAAAATATGCAGTGCAGGTGTCCAGGACCAGGATTGGGAAAACCCTAGCCTGTTTATATGAGTCAACATGGACTTATATGCTAAGGATTGCTGTTTATAGTGAGTTGAACAACTTAAAATTGTGATACTGTACAGCTCAATGTCTTTGAGATGTCAATAAAAAAAAAAAAAAAAAAACTAGTTTCTCTCTCTTTTTTTTTTAATAGATTCCAATATCATGGCAGCAGCAAGACAATTTTAAATGCTTGTTGAAAGTATAATAATAAGGTTGTTTTTACATAATTGAAAAAAGAGAACAAGAAAAGACTGAAAAATGTCAGATTTTTATTTGGTGGGAAATGCTTCCCTCGTCAGCAATCACATATCCTTCTTTTATTCTAAGTGCCTCCAAGAAAATCGAAGTCCAGTAAATCACTGATTTCCAAGGAAACATCCCACTAAACTCACATCTTGACTAGTCAGTTGATTATGTGATGTATTGCTGATCAGTACATAAAGATGATTACGCAGAGCACATTTGTTAAAACATTCACACAAGTGCAACAGGTTTAGATTACATAAGTGCTTCTCCCACTCCGCCTTCACACAGCACATTTTCTCTCACCGATGCTTTAACACATATCCATCTGTGTGGGAAGCGTAGGCTGTGGTCCCATCTCAAATACAGAGGAGTGATTGCATATTCTAAATAAAAAACCTGCCTTACTGACATTGGTGTACACGGAGCTGAGAGGAAAAGTAAGTTAACTGTTACGCTGTCTGTGGAAGAACAAGCAAAGCATTAAGCACTGTGAATGTGTATGCAGCAAATCTGATTTAACTGAGCTTCTGGTATATTTTTTTTTTATTTGTTTTTGTTTTTTTGGCATTTTCCTACAATCACTTCGAAGATACCCTCTGTACCCTCTTACTATCTCATTTTTATCATTTCTTTCTCTGATACAGTTTGCACCTGCAGGCTTATGGCAGTTATCATGTGAGAGAATGGCTCTCAGTTTGCAGTGCTCCCCTCAGCACCAGCAGTTTGTGTCTCTGGAGGCCATTTCCAGCAGCTGAGCCTCCAGTTCCTCAGCATCGTCAGTGAAGCGCTGGGAAAAAGACTGGATCAGTCCTGCAGCATTTGCCTCGTACTCCTCCAGTTCCACTGCCTCACCTGAAACACCCAAATAGTTCAATAGTAACACACAAGAATACAACACAATGTTTGCTTTAAAAAAAAAAAAAAAAAAAAGGGGGGGGGGGGGACATTTTAAGTAAAACATTGTGACTAGAAAGCTGTGTTGTAAAGGGAAATTTTGAAAGCAAGTAGCCTAAGCTATATACAGTCAGGTCCGGAAGTATTCGCACAATGACAGTTTTTGTGATTTTGCCTTTATACACCACCACAATGGATTTGAAATAAAACAATCAAGATGTGATCGAAGTGTAGACTTTCAGCTTTATTTTAAGAGGTTCCACAAAAATATGGCATTTACCATTTAGGAATTACAGCCATTTTCAGCAAAGTACCTCCAGTTTCAGAGGCTCAAAGGTATTTGGACAATTGACTGACAAGAAGTTAATTGACCAGATGTGGTCCAATCCCTCATTAATATATAAAGGCAAAAATCACAAAAACTCTGTCATTGTCCAAATACTTCCGGACCTAACTGTGTGTGTGTGTTTATGTATGTATGTATGTATGTATGTATGTATCTATCTATCTATCTATCTATCTATCTATCTATCTCTCACACACACAGGTGTAAGTAAATAAATGCACCTGAAAATATTAAAAACTTTATAACATTATTTTTGAGCTGTGGATGCTTTTTTATTAAGTATTTTATTTAAGTATAAAATTATAGGCTCATTAATATGCAAATAGTTAATATTTTTAAGTAATTAAAATATGCATGCAACCTTCAGACAGGGGCAAATGCAGCAAGTTCTGGGCTTAAAAGAAAACTGGTTAGCAGAATCAGAGAATCGGAGCAGTGAGAGCTGACCTTTGACTAGAGTGTTAGCCTGGACAAACATCTTGCGAGCTTCCTTGCGAAGCAGCACCGTCTCACGGAGTCGTAGGAAATTGTGAGTGCCATCAGCTGTCACTGCAGAGTAGCGGTCATACAACGCTCGGCCTCCCTCCACATCAGCTGTGGACTTGTGCACCTGGGTAAAATGGTTCCATTCATATCACAGACCTGATATTGTAACTTCTAGGTTCTTTGTTTCAAAGTCTCTAAAGCCCTGTCAGTGTCAGTCACTGAATAATAAATGCTGGTGGCACACAGCAGAAAATCAGGATTGCTGATTTCACTATTTAAATCACTATTTAAATACTGAGCCACACAATTTGACTATCAATTTAGCCATTATCATTTAGCCCAAGGAGGAAACAAATGAATAAGTTCCTATTAACCTTGTGGGAAAATGTGATTTTGAAAAAAAGCTTTCATCAATTGGTTCCAACACTTCAGTAGTTGAAGTTGAAATCCCACCACCTTGTACATAATCTACAGAATGGACATTGCATTCCATTATGTCCTGTTTTTATTCTACATCTTTACACAGGACCTTTATAGTATATCAAGTGACACAAACTGCACAAATAACAAACTTGGCATTAATGTACCTGCAGACTGCAGAGGAACTTCTGGATGGCACTCTTGCCCACTGTGTGAATCTTACTGCGGTCCAGCGTGATGAGGGCGTCAGGTTGGCCGTCCACCCCTGTGGTCTCACTCAAGGTCACTAAACCCTCTCCTGCTTCCAGCAGCACACGCAGGATCACAAAACGAGCCTGCATATGAGCCTACAACACATACAGAGACACACAGGAATGCACACAGTAAGACCCAAAGTTCAAGGGCTCTCAACAACTAGGAAAAGGATTTATAAAAGCCAAGACACATCCCACTAAATTCTAAAAAAAAATCTAAATATGGCATTTTTTTTGTCCCTTTAGTTGTTGACATAGACAAAATACAGTTTGTGTCCTGGGATGATACCTTTGCAATGATTCTGATCACTCTGTTAGGTCTGGGATATTTGTCTGCGAGTACACCCTCATGAAGGAGCAGTGTTTAATGCTGAAACCTTGTAATGCACTTTATAACCTGATTTAAGATTTTGTCTAATCACTTCATCTATGATCATGCAAATTTACACTTGTGCAGCTTTTCATCTCATGTTAAAACCAAGCCAAAAGCAGTCTACCTTTTCAAAAAAATGTTTCCATACTAGATAGTTGCAGCTAATTAACTAGAAATGCAGTTTACTGGGATCTTATTATAGTTCTTGGTGTTATGTAACTGTTTTGGCAGTTTTGCATGTAAAGGAGTCATGCCAATAAAGTGAAATAAATTGGAACTAAAATTGTTGCAAACCTGTCTCCAGCTCTTGCTCTCTGGTGTGTAAAACTCCAGGCCTAGCAGACCAGCACGGACCATGGTCAACCAGTTGACATACACTACCTCCTCTGCTGCTTCACCTTCATGGCCAAAGATGCTGCATTCAAGCACAGAAAACATCTCAGCTACATTACAGTGCACAAGATGAAATATTTGAATGTGTGTGTGGGTCAGCATTTACGTTACCTCAGCACCTCCTTGTTCAGACAGAGGTAGAGCCCCACACACTCTGCCCGACACTCCTCATATGACGAAGCGATGGTGGAGAACTTGCTGTCCCATGTCTCGCTCCCTTTGTACCAGCTGGTAATCTAAACAAAGAAGTGCAGTTAAGCATCTATGCAGTCAAACCACTGTCATTTTAGCAACAGTGCAGTGGATTGGCTTTCAATCTAATGGCTACATTCGCTAGATTTGCTATACAAAGATTTTCATCGGTCAGAAGTTTTTAAGTTATTCCAAATGTACATTCTTTGTTTAAAAGCATGACATGTAGGCTAAAACAAATTACATTTAGGCATTTAGTGTCAACATTTTTGATAAGTCTAATGCAGGTTTAGCAATATTAGCTCAGAATGTTACTGTAGTGCTCAAATGCCTTTCTTGGGGTTTTTAGGTTTAACAAATTCTAGATTATGTCCATGTCAGTGAAACGTTCTCAAAGATGTCCTTACTGAACAGAAAGAGGCAAAAAAGAATTATTTAGGTCCTGCATCATCTTCTTCCAAAATATTAGATGGATGCCCATCTCACACTCCATCAACATAATCACAATGAGTACAAACAGTTCAAAAACGGAAAAACAAGACATCTTTGCCAGACCGTAATCGGACATCTAGATTGATAACATAATTTGGACAAAAGGGACAGATATGTTTATCAACCATATCAGGACCAACATGAATTGTTCAGATAGATGTATTGTATGTGTGTAGTTTTATCTGACGATTTGCTGTATATCAGGCCAATCTGGAGGTCTTTAGTTAGTCGATGCTCATTATAATCATTGTAACATCTTTTAAAATGGGCAGCGTAAACTAAACTCGGGACCATTTCTGAATCGGTCAACATTTGTTGTCACGCATATGCGCTGAATGTATGCAAAGATTCTAATTTTGCAACGTGGGCATCAATCTGTTTATTTTGTTTTAGGTGTTTGCTGCTGTCTGTATTAACAGACCATTAGGCTGGTTATAAACACAGCCATTAACATCTACAGTTAAAAAGTTAGCAGAGTGAAGTGTAATAGACTCACCAATTCTCCCGTCTCTGGATTACAGACCTCAGCCTGATCAAAGTTGAATTTTCCCTTTTCATCCTACACACACACACACACACACACACACACACACACACACACACAGATGTGAGGCCGTGAGCCACACTCTAATCCCTATATTCTTTAGCTTTTCCATTTTCACAACACTAGGCCATACTGTAAGACACAACTCAATCACCTGCATGAAGAGTTTGCCACTGCCATGCCCCAGAAGCTCATGCAGCCCCACCTGCACCTCAAACGAAGGGCCTTTCCACTTGATGTACAGATCCTGCAGGCATAAAAGAACAAGTAAATTCATTAAGGCCAAACCCTTGTACAATGCACTGATGTATAAATAACGTTACAGAAACAAAATCAATTGCATTTTAATGTACAATTTACTGTGAACAATACTGAGGGACTTTTAAATATATAAGGACATACAGCATATAAACTAGTGTACAAGGAGAAATATTTGCTATAAATTTTAGCAAGCATTGTGACTTACCTTGTCTTTTTCCTCCAAAAACGTGAGTTTCTCTTTTTGTGTTGCATAGGCCACAGCCAGCACATTCCCAAGGGACACATTCTTAAAGCCTTCTGTTTGTCTAATATCATCATCTGGAAAAAGAGAGAATGTTTATTATGGCAAAATATCTGCAAAATCCACTGGAAACTACACTGAATGGTGGAACTCACAGTTTGGAATGTTGATTCCTGCTGGGATACCACTGCCAGCGAAGGTGAGCACATCCAGCGAGGTGAAATCAGGTTTGAGGAAGCGATCCTTTTCGAATGCAGCAGGCCACGGCAACTCGGGCAGCAAGACTTCGGCTGAGCTCACCAGCTGTGCAAACCGGGCACTCATCGCCTTATTCACCACGGCAACGAAACCTGAGGAGAGAGGGCAGAAATGTGAAGATGTAACAGGCTATCTGCAACACTAATCATGGATGTCTAGAGCAAAATGAGAATTCATACTTACCTTCAAACTCGCCTCTTGAACCAAATGGATCTCTGTAGCTCTCAATGAAGCCAATGTAACTATCAGGCAGAGAAATGTCGAGGTAAATTAGAGATAATTCATTTTATTTCAGAATACTTAAAAAATTCAAAAAAATGATTGAGATTTTTGAATAATAAATTGCTTTGACGTGGCAGGCCTACAAAACAATATAATTAGACCACACAAAAATGCAAAGAAGCACCAATACTTTTATCCTCGTGAAAAAAAGTTTCTGTGTTTATGACAAACCACCCAACTCTATTTCTCTACAAGCTAGCATAAAAACCAAGGTTGCACAAATTACTTTCCAGTAATTTGCATAGCCTGCATTTGCATACTGGAACATGACTGGCTTTTATATTTTATGACGCAATAACATAATAACACCTACCTCTGACATGTTCAGTTAAGAAGATTATCAAAGCATTCGAGTACATTTCCCCAAAAGGAGTAAATTAAATCCATATTTGATAAACTGTGGTGTAACTTTGGTGTAATCTGATATGGAATGACTCCAATGCAAAGCAATCGAGACGTATACTGCAGGCGAGTTTCAATTACACAGACCAAATTTTTTTCGCTCAATACTCACCTCTCTACAATAGGGCCCTTGTCTTTTATCCAGAAACGGGAGCCTTCTTTATGAGCTTCCACAGACCCATAGGTGAAACTTCTTATATATTCCTCCAGCATTTGACTCTGGTTCTCATTGGCAGCATAAGCCTATGCAAAAGGACAAGGACAAGAGCAATTCACATTTCCCTAAGGTTCTAAAAGAGCTATGTTATTGCAGGGAAAACATTTGGTTTACGTAATCCACCTTAGCTTTTTCCAGGTTTTGGCTGACTTTCTCCATAAGATATGCATAGTCTCCTCTCTGAACAGAAAATGTAGCATCCTCGAAGTCATAAGTGCCACAGCAAGTCTCTCCCTCACCCTCAACAGCACAATCTGTAAAATATAGTAAGGTAGGCATGAGAAAGAACCTCAGAGGAAAGCCATAATAGATCCATGAAGATCCAAGCGGATTCTCCCGACATGAGTTATATAAATTTGGAACGTTCAGTCTGCTTTTTTATTTCCTCACCCTTCTTCACTGCAGAAGCAAGGCGCACCTCGTAGTAGCGTTTCCCTTCTGACTCCTTCTTAAACAAACGTGTGTTGTAGGCACTCAGGTTCTGGAGAGGGATAGCATTACAAACTTGAGGGGTAGGAAATATGGTAATAAATAAATATTGCATGTCAAGTATTACAATTAGGTTTGTTAACAAAGTGCTCCAACAAAAGCTTTGCCACTAGGAAGACATGTGGTTTTAATTATGTAATGCAGCATCTACAAAAATAAATAAAAGGTAAATGAAACTGGTTTAGAGCTAAAAATGTACAATAGCATGCCAGTAAAATGCCATCAAAGTAAAACATGACAAAAATGAAAAAAAAAAAGTGTTGCAGATATTAATAACTGTCTATTGCACCTTGGAGTCTAGAAATTTCTGGGCCAGCTCTGCATCTTGTAAGCAGCAGTTCCCTGAGAAGTATGTGGAGATCCCCTTTGAAAGACAAAAGACGACAAAATCATTCATTCTGTTGATCATACAAGACAGAGTCATCAAAAAGCCAGGAGGTTGAAGTTTATTATAAGCAGACTTACTTCATCCCCGAGCCCAAGCTGTTTCTGCTTGTCTTCCAGGGAGTAGAGGAGGTGGGAGCAGCTGTTCCACAGAGCCTCCATCTCAGCAGGGTTCTTCTTATAGGCCTGGCTTTCCCACACCACTGCCTTAAACTTCTCCTGCACATGGAACAAAGACTTAGAAATCATCATGTCCTTCAATACTCAATAGGCTATGACAGAATGCAGTTGTTGAATTACTTGTACAGAAGTAATTGCGAAAGTTTGCAGACATTTAGTGTGTTGCGTATCACATATTAAAGGTTACACAATTTAAAATGAAATCAGTATGGCATGGGTGAATCCTTAGGTTATTGTCTGCGTGGAGTTTTGGTGTATGTTCTCCCCATGTCCACACCGTTTCCTCCGATTTCTGCCCACCTCCGAAATCGTACCAATCGATGAGATTTAACGGGATCCACACTTACACACACTTTCTCTCACACATACAGTGAGACGTTACCTGAGCTTCCCATCTAGGGAGTTTTTCTGCATTGTACGCGTGCTCCTGGAATAGGATCGGGATCCACCATGACTCTGACCAGCATAACGGATGGATAGGCGTCTCACATTCTGAACAGGATACAAATATTCTCTAAAAACATTTCACGCCCTGTTAATTATTACCACTTTGTTTTTCTTCCGCATTTCTGCTTCAGCTTTTGGATCCTCTCAGTTATAATACCCCCCCAATTTGACCCATTTCTTTTAACTTTCCAGATGTCGTACAACCGGAAGAAGTTTCGTACGGACCTCTCCTTGAACTGTTTTATAAAAGAACGAATTTAAACGATACAACAAATATTAACAGTTGCTGTCAGATATACTCACGCTCCCTTAACTTCTTGAATTTTTTTTTTTTTGCACATAAACTACGACAGGTACACCACCAGCCTAACCAGGATAAAGCAGTTAGCAAAGACAAATGAACAGAAAACTGTATGAAGAAAGGAGAGATATTTTCTTTTGGTTCCAGAAAGCATGAGGGAGGTAAACTCAACAGTATGAATATATCTAAAGTCATTGTTACTTTAATTAGATAATCTTCATAATGAAAGCACTGTTACTAGTTGTAGACACTTTACCTTTGGCAAATTGGGGATGAACTTCGTGTCACCGAATGACTTGTAGTTTCCCATGTTTGCATAAAGCCCAGCAGCATACACAAGAAATGCCTGATGCAAAAGAGAAAAAAATATCGATCTTCGTGCTCACACGGTATTACTTCTAACTGAGACCACTGAAGTCCGTTCCTCACCTGGTATTCATCTGAGCTCAGGCCCGCTGCAGCTGCCACTGCATCCAGCTGTGCAGGCGTCTGCTTCCGGAAGATTCTCTGCAGGAGCACGTAGATGGATGGAGACTCTGGAGAGGTTTGCAGAAGAACCACCAGACCGCCATACCAAGCTGCCCGCGAGAGGTAATGTGCGTACAGCTGCTCTTTAGGTGACAGCAGCCGGAAGGCCTCGGCACAATCCAGAACTGAGATCCCAATGTCATTGGGGAGGTAGTACTGAGAATCCACCATGCTGGTTTACAAGCAGTGTGCTCTTCTGACTGAACTCACAAGGGACTCTGCAGGAGAAATATAACCTGTGTGATTCAACATATCTACCCAAGAAAAAAAGGGTACTAAAGTGTACCTTTCCTTGCCGTTGGGATGGCACCCTTATCCTTAGTTTCTTTAATATGTACAAAGGCATCGTTCCAGGTTAAATAAACATACAAATGGGGTATGTTTGAGGGTACAACCCCAATGACAAGGAATGGTAAAGTTATTACCCTTTTGCCTGAGAATTTAGGGGACAATTTCGTGTCCAGTTTCTTCCGGTACTCCTTACTAATTATCTTTACCAAACGAAGCGTAGTGGTTTTGTAGATATTGAAATAAACCAACAGAGCAACAAGATTAGTTTCTTTAGAACTCTGCTGTTCTCCATGGAAAGGGAAAGATCTCAAACTGAGGACCACAATGGAAATAAGCCGATGGCTTTTTTGTGTATTTTATCCTCGATAATTTTGAAATGAGTATGAATTAGTCTTTTTGGACCTTTTTGTATTATGTTTTAATATTTTGCTAAATAAAACAAACATAGATAGATAGATAGATAGATAGATAGATAGAGCAAAGTACACAAAGTAAGATCTCTTTTATCTTGAAAAGCCCGTAGACAACACGTTCACGAAGACTCCGACATCCTCCACTTTAGTCACCTGCTTCCAGTCTGATTTTAGTCCAAGTGCTTTCAGCTAGCAGAAGTGGAGATGGAAGAGTCCAGTCGGTTGGAGAGTTGCACAATCGTCCTCATGCACTGAGACATTCGAGGCTTGATGATAGTCATGATGGTAAGTTGGCAGTTGAAAACATGGATCTGAAGAAGATTCCAAAGAGTAAATGCATGTACTTACATAATTACAGAAGATGTGGTAAAACTTACACGAAGTACACAACACTAAATGGTTTCACCTCCTACAAGCTCAGAAGCACTTGCACAACTTATGTCTGAAAAGTTTGTGTACTTCACTTTTACCACATCTCTCTATCTATCCATCCATCCATCCATCCATCTCTGTCCACAGGCCACAGCACAGTTCGTAAGAAAACAATCTTCTTGCTTCTGTTTGTTCATTTCATATAGAGGTTTCTTTTAAACATTGCTTTTTCCCCCCCTTAAAAACACCAAGAAACGTCCTTTTCTCTAGAAACCTTTGTATTTCTCTTAATCTTTTGCCACATTTACAGTAATTCCCCAAGTACACAGACAGACAGAGATAAACCGCCAAATCCATCTGATAACAATCGACCTGGCCCTGCGCGTGGAATTTACTATTTGTCCTAAAATTTACTCTTCAAAACAAGGTTTCATTTATATTGACTTAATGTATGGATTACTATGGATTGAAGTTTACTTAATGTATGGATATAGATAAAGATCTGCCTATATTATTATATCCCTTTGTAACGAATGTCTCGCGTGCTTTAATAAACTACATGCTTATTTAGTAACGGATCTGGACTTCTACTTTCAGTTTTCTCAAGGCTGACTAGTTTCAGCTAACAAAGCTAACACAGCTAGCTCAGCCCGCTAACTTGGCAGCTGTGCTGTTCGTATTTGTTACCGAATTAGATGCACAGTAAGACATTCAAAACACCTACTACCTAATCGCATTTTATCCATTCAACCAAAGCTTATTATCGTGTTACAGCTACCCCCATTTAAATGTATTTTGTACCTTAATTCTGCGTTCAAACCTGTCAAAATGCAACCTCACTCTACCCCGACTTCCGCTATTCATTCAATAAATGCCCCGCCTCGGAGCCAATCACGTGTGAGAAATAAAGACTGATTAGCATTTCAGCCAATCATCAGAGTCTACGTCACAGCGTGGGGCTGGATACTGTCTCTTTTTACTAACTGTTAATATCAGAGATTAAATACATTAAAACACACACACACACACACACACACACACACACACACACACACACACACACAAATATATATATGACATATTAAAACATATAAGGCTAGCACTGGATGATTTGAAAGCCCAGGCTGGAACATAGCTTGTTAGACATGCAGATAGGTATAAAGGTGCTATACCATTAAGTGTAGTTAAAAGTGTATACCACAGTATACCACAATGCCAATTGTACTAAAGTAATTGCTTATTTCTAATTTTAAGCAGTATATTTCCATTCTTCTATCAACTGCTCTGACTCCAGACTGTTTCATTTTATAGACTTAATTATTTTGATTTACAGTTATCTCTGTGCATGTGCTCATCCTCTTTAAGGAAGAACGAAGAGAAGTGACTAATGCCTTGTTCGAATGTAATTTTACGGTATTGGGTTTCGATTACGTCCTGTGATCTGCTAGTGTAACTGCGATCAGCTTACTGCAACTAGCAAGCTAATTTGACTAGTATTATGAGTACTTTACATTTTATAAACTGCCAATTACCCCCATAAACTCATATTTATATAATATTATCTCATAATCCCAAACATTTCTATCATGGCTATGTCAGATGTTAATAATCTGCCATATAATAAGAAGCCTATAATATGTGCACTGCATATCGCTTAACGAAATCTAGACATAAGCTCAGCTGCTCTGAGGTCGCAACTCTACTATAGTGTGACAACTGACCCAATACCTTACATGGTCATACATGGTCCATACAAAAAGGTGTATCATCCCTACATTCTTTCACTACATAATCAGTACAACACTGTTTCCTATGGGAAATATTGGAGGTTAAAAAAATTAGAAACTATCAGTGTCTGGACCACAGTGCCCTCATAGCTAGTTATGGCCATGGCTGTAGCACTTAAATAAACATTTCTTTATAGACTTTTGCCAATTATGTGTTGAAATATTATTTGTTACTTCAATCTGTTACTTGATTGGTTGAAAAACATGGCCACCCTCATCACGAAACCTGAATGGTATGCCCATCTATCTAGCTTCTAGTATGCTATGCAACTAGTTGAATTTTCCAATTGCAAAGGAGTGTTCAGAATCCAGTGATCATTGTTTGTCGCTACATCGCTTTGGTTGTCTTGATAAAGCAGTTACTAAAGATACGCCTGGGGTGTCAGACTCCATTCCTGGAGAGCCACAGTACTGTAGAATTATAGGCGAGTTTAGACTTCTACATGATTTAACACAACAGATTCAACTCAGCTTCTTATTTTCATGGGCTGAATGCTGGTTGTTAAAAGTAGGAAACATACTGTATATGTGTAGTTCCAGTTCCAGTTTATTTATTTATTTATTTACAAATGCCTCAGTACAACAGTGTGTAGGTGGGGAGCTCTAGGACCCCTCATCAGAAATGGGTGTGAACATAAACATATCTATTGGTTAACCACATTACTGGCCAGCCAGCTGAAAGCCTTCATATTCTTACTCTTCGAGTTTCAAGACTTAGTCAGAAGTCATAATGCAACTTGAAGCAGTTCTGAGGGATTTTTCTGGCCAATAGCAAGGAAAGTCAGACACAGAACGTCAGTAAGCAGAAGACGGTGAGGTAAGGACTTATGACTTGTTTGCAAAAATAAATTTTTTGTAATGTGGTAAAATACTCAGAACCATGAAAGAATTTGGACATTAACAGTGCATACTGAGGGGTGTAAATAATAAAGAAAAAAATACACTTAAATGAAAATAAGTCTTTTAAATTCAGAATTTAAATTTGTACTTAATTTTTATCTTCATCATTCAGTTTAGTTTACTTTTAATTTTACACATGAAAATTCAAATTTACTCAAGTATTTAAAAGTATTAAGTTGAATTGTTTGAATTCAAACCCATTTCTAGTTCTTTTTTTGTTTGTTTGTTTGTTTAATTTAAGAAGAGCAACTGAGATTAATAAGCTGTCCTTGTGCAAAGATGATGGTTGTGGTAGCCATACAAAAGGGTATATATTTGTTTTAAATATACTTAATCAATTAAGTTGAATGCACAGAAATGAGATTGACTGGATAGCAGAACAAAGAAAAGAGAGTTAGATCACGATCTTTGATATTTGGAACAAGTACTTGTAAGTGTCTAAATAAAATGTTATTTTCATGTAAAAGCTTAAAAAAGAATGTGCATTTTCATGTATGGGTATTTTCATGGAAATGAGTAAGAATACAAATATTTTTTAAAAATTAAACTCAGGTATAAATCTCCTGAAATTAAACTTAACAAAGTATAAACGTATAAAGTATAAACTTAACAAAGTATTGTAACAAATTATAATTACTGAAGCACATTCCAGCACTGATTATATTTTATGAAATCTGATTATTTGAGTGGTGGACCATCCACTTGCACTCTTTATCATCACTAAGTTGGCTATTATGAATTTGCATTTATTTTTTTATAATACAGAAATTTCATGTCCAGTTTTTCTATACTCAGATTAATACATTCAAACATGGATTGCTTCAGGTTATATGAACGTAGTATGAAACACTATTGGAGTACTATTAAATATGGACATCTTACATGTGCTATTTATGATATTGTTTCAGAATGACACAGAAGACAAACACCCCTTAGTGAAGCTACATTTTCTATGAGGTTTAATGCTGTAATCAGGGAATGCAGGTCCCCAGTGTGGGAAGTGATAAGATAAAGTGACGCAGCTCTGACGTCCCAAAGCAAGCACTCGCACGCAAAATGAGCCGTGCAGTAACTACTTCTCTCCTCTCATTAACATGGTTAATGAGTGCCCCTGATGCTCAACTAAAAATATTCCAGTGGTTCCTAGTAACTTTATACTGAAGCAATTTGAAACTGTGATATAGACATTTAGAGAATTTACTCTTAACATGTAAGTGTATTAACCATACATGTATGTAATCTGGAAGTCGTCGTACACATAGGTGATACCTACTGACAATTATATTTGTTAATGTCATAGAGCAGTGATCCTCAAATTGGGCTCCAGGGGACTGTGATTTTTTTTTATGCCTACAAATAATGTCAACTATGGCCTAATGTATTGTGTAGTTGGACATTTAAGGAATAAGAAAGCTCTAGAGCTCCAATTAGTATCCAAAATATTACTGTGTCTCTGAATCCTGACACGATGCCACAGCCATCCATGGCTGGGGGCCAAAGGAGCAAAATTGGCCATGCTCTCTGTATAGGAGAGATGGCATTGCTATCCCCTGTCAATCACAGTAAAACTAGGCAATAGCGAGCATCTCTGAGCTGAAGTATGAGGAAGAGGTTAGATAGCACATACTCAGAGTGTGTAACACTACCCTGTGACTTCAAAAAGATGCAGTTGGCTGGCTTTATATGTCTCAAAGGAAGCATGTGTTAGTGTTCACGCTCCAATGTTGGTAGCTGTCTCATAATAAGGCTGGTGAGTAAGCACTCACAGGTGACCAAATTGGGGAGAAAATTGGAAAAATAATAATAAAAAAAATGTGTTCATGTTTTTGAGTGTGAAACGAACTCGAAAGAAAACTGAAAGAAAAAAAGTCTTACACGAATCTCACATCCTTCCGGGCCAGGGCACTGGCAGCTCAGAGCAGACGGGAGAAAGAAAGCCAGCTGTTTAGAGAGTTAGCGGCCCTTCTGCCCCTGGCCCCATATGAGGCAAATCAGCTGGATAAAGCTTCTGTCATCAGAGTTACAATCTCCTACCTGCACCTCAGAGCTATACTGGGCATTCCTGACTCCACTGCAGTAGGAGCTATGATGCATCCTGTCTCAGCAAGTCAGGGTAAGTTTAGAGAAGCTGCTGTTTAGGCAAATAACAGCTTTGAAGAAATCAGAACTTCACAATGCCAAGTGTTTTGCAGGGGAGCTGGCAGAATCAATCGAGAAGTGGTTACTAGATACACTTGAAGGATTCCTGCTCTTAATGTCCTTGTGTGGCAAGATTATCTTCATCACAAAGGATGTCATCTCTCATATAGGAATCAAACAGGTAAAATAAGCTTGAATGCAATATATCACAATGTCATTATACATGTTGATGTCTGCCATTTTTATTAAATCAGGTATATCTACCATATACTCACCGGCAACTTTATTGGAACACCTGTTTACCTTCACTTTTATGCAATTATCCAATTAGCCAATCATGTGGCAGTAGTGCAATGCATAAAATCATACAGATACGGGTCAAAAGCTTCAGCTTCATGTTCACATCAAATATCAGAATGAGGTAAAAAATTGATCGCAGTGACTTTGGCCATGCCTTTAAGAAGAATTAGAGGCAACAGTGGGCACAGCCTCACCAAAAATGGACAGCTGAAGATTCGAAAAACCTTGGCCTGGTCTTTTTCCAATCATGAACTGCCCAGGTTCAGTAAGCCTGTGCCCACTGTAGTCTAGGATTCATGTTCTTGGCTGACAGGAGTGGAACCCAGTGTGGTCTTCTGAGGCTTTAGCCCATCTACCTCAAGGTTTAAGGTGTTCTGAGATGCTTTTCTGCTCATCATGCATGTAAAGAATGGTTATTTAATTTACCATAGCCTTTCTGTCAGCTCAAACCAAATTGGCTATTCTCCTCTGACCTCCCTCATCCCTGCACCTGCATTCAAACCCTGTCTGTGCCTGATAAGCTCATGGCATTACATTTTAATGGGGTACAGATAATCTGGTGGTATCCTGGTGGTGACTTGTCTAATAAACACCTGGTAAGAGTCGTCTCACATGGATATAGTAGTACTAATAAAGAACAGGGTGTCCAAAAAGTCAGGAACAAATGACATTAAAACTAAATATACTTAATTTTGTATTTAGTATTTACAACACATGCCCTATATGTTCACCCTTACACATTCTCTCAGCCATTGTATCATGTTTTTCCGGAGTTTGCTCCACATTTTTAGATAGGTGTATTTGCTCAAAATATTCCCATTGGTTCCTGACTTTTTGGACACCCTGGAAATGCTGTTGGTTGTAAACTTGCTGACCACCTATTCTGCCGGTCTGTCCCCTTAGAGACTATAGCTCATCTTTTCCCTGTTAGTCATCCTCCAACCCTTCTTTAGTGGTTGATGTCTGAGACTGATATTGGCTGGATATTTCTGGTTAGAAAACAATCCTTAAACAGTGACACAGAGTTCTTCAAAATTCTTGCTAAAAAGTCCAGCCACTAGTTGCCAAAACACAGGCCAAGCTCATAGACCATAGACTTGCTGGTAGAAACAGTTTCTGAATTACCGCTATTAATGACCCACTGTAGACAAATTGTTTGAAAAAATAAAAATAAAAAAACAACAACAACAACAACAACAAGGCAATTAGAAATCTCAAATATTTATTGATCAGTTTAGTCAAGTAATACGGAAGCTGGAAAATAACTTTTAAGTTGGCTAAGATGGTCTACCAGTTTGACTAGCTTGACCTGTGTTTTGGCAGCTGGTATTTGGTGAGACAAAGTTGGATTTTCCAACAGGAAAAAAAACAACAAGCTATAGGGGCTGATAAACTCTTACTAACGTCGCACTCACTACCATGTCAGTGTCACTGCTGTGCTAAGGATGGTCCACCACCCAAAAATATCTTATCAGATGTGATCTTGTGGGGGTCCCTTTACACAGATTAATGGGGTAGCAGGCCACTGTGGAATTGTGTACTGCAATAAATGGGCTACAGTTAGTAACTATACAGTTATAAAGTGAATTTACACGGTAGGTGTATCTAAGAAAATGGCAACTCAGTGAGCCATTGACGATGTTTCTGATGTGATATATTCCAAGTTTTGAGATCAACTGTTGTCAGATTCAATCTTGTGGCATGTTCTTTATCACCCTATTTTAGAGATGGTTTATTTCTTCATTTCAGATGGATTTGATTGGCCGGAGTTTGTTTGATTTTATTCATCCCTCCGATCACAATGAGATCAAAGAGATTCTTACAAGCATAATAGGTAGGCATGCTATTAAGTCTTTCTTTTTCCCATCTAATATACAATGATTAAAATGGCAAATTAAATTGGACTTCACGTTGGTAACCCTAATACAATTGTTCTGCAACTTGAGGGAGTGAAGACCAGCAGAAGTGTGAGGTTTTCTTCCGAATCAAAGGTGCAGTCAAAAGCATGCTGACTCCCTGGCAGGTAACCCTCTTTCCCTGCCTATTAGATCCAAAAGGTAAATATTGGTATTTTTCCTGACAGCAGAATGAAGAAATTCCACCCCTCACTACTTGCTTTTTAATATCTGACCTGCGTTTGTTCCCATAGGTGATTCACTGCACTGGAAACAAAAGGTCGTCATCTATTCCAGGATCCAGCTATCTGCTTCTCCTTTGCAGATCATTACCTGTACAAGAAGTCATTGAGATGGAGGCTCATCTGAATTTCAAAACATTCTTGAGCATCCACGAGCCAGACATGAAGTTCACCTACTGCCACTCTGGGTACTTACAGCAGCCAAGTTCATTATTCTTTACACTCAGTTCTTCAGGTTGCACTTCTTTCATGGTGCTTCTTTGGATTATCATGTATAGGGTCTCGGAACTGACTGGCTTTAGTGACATTGAGCTGTATGGTCAGTCTGTGTACCAGTACTATCATCCTTCTGATTGCCAGCATATCTTCAAGGCACACCTCTGTTGTAAGTAATGAATATATATATACAGCAAAAAAAATCTTAGCAAATGGAAATATCTTGAAGATTTCTGATTACTATAAATCAAATATTCAAGTACAGGATTACTGAGCCTATGTTCTAGACATTTTACTAACATTAATCTTGAACGGTGTTTTGGAAGATAAGTACTTACTTTCCAGAAATACTTGAAATGTGCCACACTGTCTGCCAATAGAATAAGACAATTTTCAAATTACAAAATGTATAGAAATAGGTTTAATAACAAATATCAGATTTCTCTATGTTATTCAAGATTTGCTAATATGCTTTTGGATTGTGTCTGATGCTATCTTTCCTATCTTTCCAGCATTTAAGAGTTCTGATACATCATTTGTAGGTGCTTAAAAAGTGGGTTATAACTGGTGGACAGTTGTTAAAGGTGTTTAAATGTTTTGGACAGTATTCTCAAAGGGCCAGGTGTACACTGGGAAGTATCGGCTCCTACAGAAGCACGGTGGCTACGTTTGGGTAGAGACAGATGCCACAGTTGTGTACAACATTCACACAGGAAAGCCAGAGAGAATCGTGTGCATCAACTATATTCTAAGGTTTGAATTTGAATGCGTACTTGTAGCTATATGTGTGGCAGTCTGGGAAAACATTCACATGGTGAATTTTTCGACTACTATTTTCTACTACGTTCTGAAAACTATATGTTTAAAATATGTTTCTCTTTTGCACATTTCTCAACCACAAGTAAACATCTAGCATTTTGAAATCTGAAATCCAAAAGTAAAAAGGGAGAAAATTGGACATCATTGCAATTTCAGCCATAGCGGCATCCAGTGGGTTTTCCCAAACCACCACACATACTGCATCCAGAAAAGGATTACTATTTAGCCAGTGTATAGGCTATCACAGCCACTAATCTCCCTCTGTCTGTCTTTAACTTCAGTGGAGTGGAGCTTCCAGATGTGGTGTTTTCACTGGAACAGACAGATTGCGTGCTGAATGCCTTCCATGCACGTATGCGAAGTTACTGTGAATTACTCTGGTTAGTCCGTTGTAGATTTTGGTGACTGTTCCTGTTGTCGAAACACCGGTCTCCCTGTGAGAGAGGTAAACCATCAGACATCAGATGATCAGATCCCATCAGTCAGCTTCATAATTGTTAAATCATTGTTTTTTTTTCCAGATGAACCAACCAACAGCTGTACTGAGATTTTGCACAAGACTTTGTGCAGCTCACTTTCCACTGTGAGTATGTGTACAACAATAACATTATTGGCTTTAGAAATCACACAATACAAAGGGAGTGCAGCAGCTAAATGGAAGCTATAAATTGTAAATGCCAATGAATTCTTAATAATCAAGCCGGGAATGAACTTACATAGCAATTGGCTTTAGGTAGCCTGGATGCTTCACTTGTTTTTTTAACTGAATTTGACATGAATGAATGAATGAATAAATGAATGAATCAATCAATCAATCATTCAGTTTGAAAACTGATTATTGAAAGTCAATTTTTGAACCCTTATTTGAATATGCTGGACATAAATACTTGATTTTTGAAAGCATGAATTTTAAAAAGAGATTGTCTGAACACTTAAATAAAACTATTTTGAATTTCAAGTAGATTCATTCAAAACAAATACAATCAGATGTGTGAAAAAAAATTCATTCTATATCGTCACGATACTTGAGTCACCACAAATTTAAAGTAGTAATTCTTAAGTGACCGAAAAAAAATTCAAATCTGTGCCAAAATGCAATGAAAACATTTTTGCTAATTATGAGGTTCAAGAAAATGCAACACTTATTTGGATAAATTAATAATTTAGGTTGGACCAAATTATTAAATTAACCATTTAAACTATTTAATCATTTAAACAATTTATCAAATGCAGATGTCCTTAGACTGTGACATTTGTGCGAAACAATGTCCTCACTTTTTTTTTTCAGGACATGCGTGACCTGGATTTGGATAGTCTAGCCCCATACATTCCCACACATGAAGAGGACTTCCATTTAACTCCTATTTTAGATGAAGTGGCAAGTGATTCAGTATTAAACAGACACCCGCCCTCTCTCAGTGAGACATGGTTAACTCTGGACCAAAATCTGCCCACAGATTCAGAAGCAATCTGTTTCCACAGGTTTGTTTTTTCAGAAGCTGCTTGCAATGTGTAGGATTTATCCTCTTCTTTTCCATCATTCCTTTCCAATTTTCTCTTGATGCAGGCTAAATATAAACGAGAACCGTATGCTCAGTTCATCAAGCCAGTGGCATGAGAGCACACATGCAATGAACAAAAAACAACAGGTAATATAGCCATGATTATGATTTTGAAAGTAATCTGACTGGATAATTAATTGCTAATTGAATATTTTACTGAATTAGGAGCGGTTTAAGAGCGATCACTTGACAGACGTCTCTCAACATCTCACTAAATCTTTCACGGAAAATTTTGGTAAGACAAACATAAAACTTAGACATACAGTACAGTACATTACAGTAATACTACCATATGTAGTCTTAAATTTCCAAAATGTAAACTTTCCATCATATGATCTCCTTCATTCTATCAGATGGAAGAGCAGTCTGGACTTGCAACCAGAGTTACGCAGAGCCAGTGCATTTGGCCTGCAAATATGCCGAGCTCTCGTGGTGTCCACCGGGATCTTCATTACAACATAGCAACCAAAACACAGAGGAAAAAATGCCCTCAGTGTTAGTTAACTTGCCTGTACTGAGCAGGTGGGAATGTGAAGTGAATGCACCTCTGGGACCCACTTCACACTTGCTTCAAGGGACTGAACTCACCAACGTCCTGGATCAGGTTGCTTCATGGGGTTGCTGGTACTAATGAAGGCAACGCAGGAGCCTGTATAAATGTCTAAGATGTGCTTTGAGCCAGATGCATTACACTTCCACATTAGAGTTACATTATGGGTGATTCCACAATTCCCGACTGTAAACACAGGGCGACTATAAGGTAAATGTTTATACGTAAATTTCCATTTTCTCTTAAGTCTGTATATTGATATAAGCCATGTTATCTGTAAAGTTCTTCAAAAAATCATATTATTTTGCATTAATGTGTGAATCCATTTAACATCTCATGCTACATGAGTCAGCCATTATAGGGTATGAAACATGTACACATTTGTGTCCACAACCCACAACCCTGTTACCTGAACAGATTCAACCCTATGAAATATTTGTAATATTCCACAAGTCAAATTTTCAACAGGAATTTGCATCATCCGAATTTCCTGAAGATCAAGGGAAGAAGACATTTAAGCTGTTTCATTCTTTTTCCATTATTTATGCTATTATTATATTATGCTAATCACATTTTTATATTTGCTAATTCTATGCTAAAATACCCTCAAACCTGTTCATTTCAAGTTCAATGTTCAAAAATGAAGAAAAAAAAAAGAAGTTTTCAATATTTTTTAAGAAGTTCAAGGGCTATATTGCACTGGATTTGTGGAACCAACCGTACATGCTGTAGTTTATGAAATTCCTATTTTTGTCTTATTTTGTTTAACCAGTCTTGTGAAATGTTTGGTATATATTAGCATTAGGTAATACAATTAGTGTTTAATGGTTGTGTTTAGTGTTGTCATATCGTGTAGTATTCGTATATTCATATATAAGTGTATTTTCCAATATTAGTGTATAACTCAGAATTCAGAGTTTTGCATTGGTGTTGTGGTTTTATCCATCTGCTTTGTCAGAACATAACACCCAGCAAGCATTATACAAATATGCCATGCAATTAAAATCAGGAATACACTAATAAATACATTAGTGCTGCTAGCTAGCTGTAGTGGTGTATCGCTGTTCCCTTACATAGGTAGGGTTTCGTAAACCTCAGGAAGTTCTGAGGTCATAAAAGCTTAAACCGACCTCATAAGGAAAAATGTGAACATGAAAAGTAATTAGTGTCAAACAAATTATGGCATTTGAAACTAATGATAGTCTTAATGGATAGATATAGAGTATATGGCAATAGCAGATATTTATTCATACTATATGCTAACTTGTAGAACATCTGCAAGCTGGATTTACCTGCAGCAGAGTGTTTCCCCTCTCAGGGAGAGTTCCAAGTAGAATCCCCTCGAAGGCCAAGAACCATTTTTCTAAGAGTATATGTACACTATACAGTCATACACATGCTGGATACAAGCATGCTTACATCATATGCAAATGTTTCAGTAGATACTATGACATTTGATTCAAACAACTTTTATTTATGGCCACATTTTTCCAAGTCATGTTCCAACACTTCACCCAAGTCATGTAGGCTTTATAAAAGTGCAAAACAAGCACAATAATAGTCCATGAAGTCGAGTTTAAAGCAACAGATTTTAATGGAAAAAAGATTGAGACAATGACATTTAAACATAGGACAATGTCTGTACATTCACACACACACACACACACACACACACACACACACACACACACACACACACCCCACTGGGTGACTATTTGATATTTGCTGAAGGGAAAAATTTTTCAGATGATCCACTGTACAGGAATATGTTGATCACACTACAAAGATGAACCATTACCATAAGGACATTTTTCTTTTTACATTTTGACACTATTTTTATTATTTTTATATTATTAAGTGTATATTTATTATTATATCTGTGGCAATGAAAAGAAATGGCAATATAGTGAAGAACCTATGCACTCATAATTTGAAGTATTAGTTCCTTAGCTATTTTTTGGCTATTTTATCAGATAAGTGTGTCATGTCGCATATATTAATGACTTGTAGACAACGATACGTCAAACAGTCGGGGTGAGATGGGGTAGGTAGTTAAGTTTCTCTGGTCCATTGGTCTTCCACCCAAATATCACCTGGCTAGTGGCGGGCCTCCCTCACTAACAGTTTGGTACTCAGACCAGTGAGGGTAAATAAAATAAAAATCTATGAAAGTCTGTGAAAACTCTTCCCTTTCTAACCTAATATCTCTAGCCCTGCAGTTAGTCTCTCATCAGATCCACTTCCTGCAGCTAAATAATTTACATGAAGGCATGTGATTGGACAAGCTGCACGCGAGAATCTGTTACACAATCTGTGAAAACTGGAGTCACAGAACTACAGACAGCTTTTTTCCCCCATACTTTTAATCGGCTCTGCTACAGAGTTTTTTGTTTCATGAACCAAGTCAGACGACTTTATGAAACGGTCCAGACGGTCTACTGTTGTCGACATTGTTTGACAGTGATGCGTGTCAGTGTCCATCACACATAATAATATTAGTATGTGGTCAATGGTAGTCCTATGATGGTCCCTTTCCAGTGGATGGAGCAGAGAGGGGTAGCAGCACAGCAGCAGACTACATTTGCTGGAACGTGTGCCTGACATTGGCCAATTAATGTATGTACGTACGTACGTATGTATGTATGTATGTATGTCAGGTGTACCTAATAAACTGGTAACTGTACAAACCCAACACACTGAAATTACTTACGCATTCATGCTCTTCCCACTACCACTTAGGACAATGTAGGGAGTTTTCTGGGACTTCTGTTTCTCCTGCAGCAGGGCCACAGTACCTAGAGGAGTGTCACTGCTACTCATCTTCTTCAGCAACTGTAAAATGAGACCCAGAATTCAGTCAATGTAATCACAGCATGAATAACAGACGCAGCAACCCTGAATCCACTTCTTCTTTTGGCAAGATCCAGTTACTAAACATAACAGATTTAAGTCCAAACTGCTTGGTAGGTGGCTGAAAGAACGTACCGCCTCCTCCTCCAGTTTTTTCATTCTTTTCTCAGTCTTCATCTTTCCAGACCCTTTGCCATGGAAACGATGGGATAGCTGTCTGAAAGCCTACATGGAGAAAGAACAATAAGCACATTGTGGGTAACAAGTGAGCCATTTGTTCTTGCAATTGCGCAATCACTGTATGCACAGACCTCTTTAGGGGTAAGCTTGCGCCCAGACTCATCCACATATTCAATCTTAACATCTGGCTTATAGCCCTCTTTCTCTTTGAAGTCCTGTGTGAAGCCCCTGTATTCCTCTCTCCTACTGTATTTGTCATCAATGGCCCTGAACAGATGACGTGGACACAGACACAGACACACAATAAAAAAAGACAATACATCAATTAATTTAAAAAAAAAAACAACAACATGGAAGTATATTAAGTATTACGTCATGAAGGAACCAAATTCAGAAGGGAATCAACTTCTGCTCACATTTTATCTTCAATGCAGTAGTTGTCATTTGGCAGAGCTCCTTTAGGAGCACGCACTCGAGCCACCTTCTGCACCTGAGTATCCAACAGCCCTGTGAAAAACAGAGTTAATGAAGCCTATTAAAATAAAGACAATTAGTTTTAACCTATACAGAATTTAGTCAGGTTGAGCATTTACCTTTGTTCTTGCAGAGCAGCAAAGCAGCCGCGAGGCCAGAGTTAACGATGGGTTCTTCATCCAGAATGGTGGTTGAAGCAGTGGCAAACTATATAAAAAATGATAATGCTATATTTAAAAGACAAGAATATATAATGTCTCGGTAATTCAAGCAAACTTAGGTTAGATTTAGGATATTTGGAAATAATAACACTGGCAGTATGTAGTAAAGACTCACGTCTGGCTGCTTCTGCTCCTCGTCCAGATTGACCGTGCTCCAGCCGACATTATCGTCCATGTCTGAATCAGAGCCTCCAGCTCCATCTCGCTCTTCTTCCTGCTCAAAGTCCTGCACAAAACCCACCATACAAAAGCTAATCATGTAAATCAGCAAAGCTATGATGTATCCCAAAGAGAACTGACCGATAAAGCCAAGTGTACTTGTTCAAAGAGACTTACGACGTTACTTCTCGATATTTGCCAAGGAAGGAGATGCGTGAGTAAAATGACTGGATGTAATGTGTTTTTCTTCATCAGTACCCACTGTTATGGCAAGACTTATAATGTAATCATTTAAAAGTTTTATTGCATTGCTTTACAAATTAGAGTACACCTAGATACAAGCTTGTGCAAGTATTGCATAGTGTAACAGACACCCTGAAATCAAATCTGATTTTTAAATTTTTTTTTAACTTGTTAGTTCATGTCTTAGTGAGACTGAACACTGTACTAATCACTTCTTGACTGTTTTAAGAATCCCCATACTTCCAGTAAAATGCAGCAACATTTGCCGACTCTAAAAGGCTTCTACTTTTTCATTGTCATTAAAAGAAGCGCGTGCAGGCAGGTTGGAATGGGTGGAGAAAGGTTTTCGGGAGTTCCGTGTGATGGAAAAATATCAGCGAGAATCAAGGGGAAGGTGTACAAGACAGTGGTGAGAGCGGCCATGCTGTATGGT
>CM074959.1:4964283-4997992 GCA_037577455.1 Pangasius macronema | reverse complement strand
CAAGTGTTGAGGATGCAGAAGATAGGGATAGGTGGAGAGTGATGATTGGCTGTGGCGACCCCTGAAGGGAAAAGCCACAAAATTTGACCTCAGAATTCGTGTCACCACCTCCGCTCAGTCCGTCACAAAACACTTTTCATTTCAAACCAGATCCAAGAACAATCCACTTAACACTGACTCAGCACCAACGCATGACTTGTATTTACCATGATGTCCTCCTGGTCCTCTCGGTTTCCTGACAGGCCGTAGGTAGGAATGTCTCCCAGGGTGCGGCAGAACTCGGATGTGGCATTAAAGACGATGTTGTTTTTCTTGTCTGGGTCATCAGCGCCATCTTCTCCAGCTTTCCCCAGCACTTGCAGGTGTTCCACCACCTGGGATTGATTTACAAAAAGGGGATGAATTAGTAAAAAAGAAGCCTCTGTTTGTGTTCAAAAGAAAAAAACTCAAATTAATTAGGTGAAGCAAAAGCAGTAATCAACCAAAACTATTTTGTAGACCATAAAATGGATTTTATATAGAATAAAGTAATTGCTTGACATGATTGCAAATGCAGAAAAAGCACACCTATGGTTGATTTCTAGGAATATGAAACCTACATGATCTGCATTTGTTCCATAATAACTCCAAAGAGATTTTTTAACTCCCTCTGGCTTTTAAATTAATGCTTTATTTTTACTAGCATGTGCATTCAAATGAATTTCCCCAAAAGCATTTAATCATAAAATCCAGATTTCATCCAGTTTATGGTGAATGAAAGGCACATGCTGACCTTTTCCCCTGAGTCTTTCAGCAGCTGCTTCTGTTTAAGCTTCCTCTGTTTCTCTAGTTGTTTCTGTAGCTCCAGCTCAGCCTCATCCTCTTCGATGGCTTCAGGCTCCAGTGGGACAAAATCATCTGAGAAAGTCAAACGTACACTAAGTTTGACTGGAACACACAGACACGCACAAAAAAAAGTTTGTTTTTTTTTCACCCTGATTTATGTTTCTCACCATCGTCGCTGATATCCATGTCAGCTGTCCGGATGTCATCAGACTGCTGCAGCGTGTCCGTTTTACTGCTGCCAGCATTCATACAAGAGTCTTCCATCTCCTCGTCTTCTTCCACCTGCTTCCTGCCTCGGCCTCGTGACCTGAGCGACGATGTCAAAGAGGATCAAGCAGAAATCATGTCAGACAGACTGCAATGCAGACGGACACAAAAAAAAAGAGCTCATTGAGGATGAAGAGGATGCGTAACCTGGAGCCAAAATCTGTGGTGCGAGAGTCGTCTGTAAGGAGGTCCTCAGCCTTGAGGGGTTTCTCCTTCTTCCTGATTTTCTTTACACGCCGTTTGGTTTTCTTAAAACCCACCTGAAAACAGAACCATATGTGCTTTGGTATTAAACCAGTTACACACAACAGAAACTGAAAATTGAGAAGAGAAAAGAGAAAAAAAACAAACAAAAAAAAACAATTGCCTTGACTTTATTAATACAATCCTTCCAAACGCTTACGTGCTCAATGTGTAGCTTAACTCCAGTAACACACCTAGTGTCAACCATTACAGTGATTATGCTAATGCATCTCATGTGACATCCATAAAAGTCTATGATTTTGAACAGTGTTTAAGCCAATTTTCATAATCTAGTCTCTCTGTACGTACTGCCATGCATTCTGGGAAAAGTAGCCAAGGAATGTTGTTGATATGAAAAGACGGCATATAAAAAATACCAACTATGATTCAAATCTACTTGCTTTGCCTATGATCGTTTCAAAATCTGGACACTTCACAGCACACATTCATGTGCAAAAAATAAAACTGCCCTGTGGCGTTAGTGACTTGTCGCCTCCTAACATCATCACAGTATTAAAGCGTTTACAGAGGTTCCGAGTATCTGTGTGAGAGACAGGCTGACTAACCATCTCCTGTGGGGTGTAGTACTCCGAGGCCACAGCGAGAGCTGGCATGTCCAGAGACTGGGCCTGACTGCGCAGAGTGTCTCTGATGGCCTGCAGCTCACGCTCTCTGTCCCCTGCAGCGCAGCCGCCAGCGCTCAGCCGGAAGCTCTTCTTCTTCTCGCCCTCTATCTCCTCGTCGTACTTCGACAGGACAGACTTTGGCTTGAACTGAAGAGATGGTGGAAATAGGCCAAGTGTTAAGACTGCAGCACAGTTTTTATCTATGACATCTGTAGTGTATGGGTGATTATCAAAATCATTCGGAAATCTTCTCCAACCTGTAAATTTCTGCTTTCAAGTTTAAGCTGAACTGTCAGATGGGTATATTGTAATGTTAGCAAGCTTTTAATACTTAGACAGCATCTGACACAATTAAGGAGGCTAACTCATAAGATCACAGAGAAAGTAAGCTCTCAAAGAACTTATTAGGCACAGAAACGCCCAACTGACAGACAGCGTAGAAAAGGTTTAACCTGATATACAGAAATATGATCTGTGAAACAAAACATTGACCTGACCGTGACCATATCGTCCACGCTCTCCTCCTCATCATAAGGTTTATAATCAGGCTTCTTCTTCTTAAGCTCCATGTTCTTCTCTGCTTTCTCTTGATCCACTATGTTTACGTTCACCAGCATGTCCTCTTTCTCCTCCAGGACACCTGAAACGAGAGCATACTGTGTGCTTCAGCATATTTCTTTATATACACACACACACACACACACACACACACACACACACACACACACACACAACCACTCCACACTTACCTTTATCTTGTAGAGTCAAAATGACCGTCTCTCCCTCTTTAAAGGATTCCATTTTGTGCTGTACGGCAAGACCTTTAAGATCCTTCGAACTGTAAGCCTCCTGAAAACAACATCATCTTATAAGACCCTGGGTTCGCCAAGCACGAAAAAACCCTTATCACAAATTAACTAATTAAAATGGTAAACAATGGTTGTTATTAATAGCTAACAGGAGAGATTTAGGCTGAGTTTACCAACCTGTTTGCTTTGTGCAAACTCTTGTTCAACCAAGTTGCTGACACCAAACTCTTCATCCATCTCTTCCAGTAGCTTGGCCTAAGAAAGAGAAATTAAGAGCTATGACACCACACTGTAGCACAAAAACAAATCCTTTATAAACGACATGTCCTTTTGCCTTACCCTCTTCTCTGCCATCTCCTTCTCCTTCGCAAGTTTGCGACTCTTCTCCACCCAGGCTGCAGTGTCATCGAGCCATGGATCGTCATCTGCCAGCGTCTTTACTTTGCTGAAAAAGAGAAATGAGCATCACAGGATAGTTAGATACTCAACTATAAAGCAAAGAAGCTCTTTCATGCCCTGTATTTAAGTTCTGAGATTCTTACCCAAGTTTCTGATTGAGCAGACGTTTCTCTTTAAGAGCAGCCAGCTTCTCCCTAATCTCATTCTGCTGCCTGATCTGCACAGGGTTGATCACTTCAGCCAGCAGAGGCTCCTCTTTTGTGCCAAGTTCTGAGGAATTACAAAGGTTGTGTAAACAAAATGCATTTTCAAAACAAAGATTTGTTAATGTGAAGTCGTTTCAGTTACACGTCTCACCTTTTTTGGCCTCATTCAGCTCAAGGGGCTTCAGACCCAGTTTAGCTCTCAGCTTACTGAAAAAGAGGAACAACAGGAATGAGATGTGTGTAGCTAACAAGAAATATCTGTGTACAAAATGATATTTTTTTTTGGTGACATACTTGGTCTCTTCAATGCTGAGTGAAGCATCGCCAGATGCTGATTTCGGTCCTGCATCTGCAAATGAAGTCAAATGGAAGAGGTTTGTTGTTAAAGAGAAACTAATCTCATTAACAGAGCAGCTGTAGCATTAGAGACTGAGCGATGCCGGTGTTTTAACAGTTTATCCGATCTTAGCACACGTTGTTGTACGACAATACCGCAAGTAGGGTTGATACTACAACAACCTCCGTTTCTCAGCAAAGGGGATGTGGACTGCACTGAAAACCCTTGAGTGTAATCCACTAGTGTTGCAAACATGTTTAAAACAGTATTTCCTACAAACTCGTTGGCGTATGTCAATCACCCGTAACGTGCAAATGCATTCCTGACACAGCTCGTTATATAATGAAAATAAAAATATTTCATTATATTTAATATTAATAATGTTAATAAGAGAGCGCTAAATCTTCCGTCAGCTGACTCATTTGTTTATGGCTTTTGGCTCTGAGCAGCCAGACCTCCATTCTCTGTTTATACACCATCTCTTCTGTCGTAATTGAATGATTAGTTTTATTTGTCTTAATTTATGGGTTCGTGTTGGCTCGTCTTCTTTATTTTTTATATTCTTATATAAATAAACATAATGCCAATAATATTAAGTGACTGGTTTTCACAAAATGTTCTCGAAGGTATTCTTAGCCCCTGTCCTAGTGAACTAGCATGAAGATGTGTTTTTTGTTTTTAGAGACTCTTCCAGAAGTCGCTCTGGATAAGGGGACGTCTGCTAAATGCTGTAAACGTAATAAAAAATACGCTATTTAAACTCGTCAGTATATTCCATATACAAAAGTGCAGCAAGCGATATAGTGAAGTCGATCAAGTCGAGCTTTACATTAGAGAGTCATCTTATGTGCAAAAGTACACATGAGTAGTTTACGAACGTTTTCCCCCCTGAATTTACAGAATTTTCATGAATACAGTTTGTGCATGAATCTGTTCGTATCCAGTTTGAGGCCAATTGTAAGAGATTTTATGGAAAAGTCGTCTTCTTCTTCTTTCGGCTTTTCCCTTCAGGGGTCTCCACAGCGAATCATCTCTCTCCACCTATCCCTATCTTCTGCNTGTCCAACATTCTCCTACCAATATATTTCTACATTTTATGGAAAAGTAATACTCAAAAATATCTTTCTCAATAAGAACAATAATCTGTGGATTTGTTTCCTTTCGGTTTTTGTTACACAAGCCTAAAGAAGGATGTGCACATTTCTCATAACACATTTTTGTTTCACATTTTGGCTTGTGTGCTTTTAAATGGTTGATTATTACTGTGAATCCTCTACGCCAGGTTATCATACCGTGAACATTCCAAACCGTAGCACACCTAACCACAAGCATTTGGGGCTGACTGATCTAGTTTATTACTGCGATCTTATCAGAAAACTACAGGCAGCCATTTTATGACCCGAAAATGCTTCCAGCATTAGAGTGCATGACAGAAGCATGAGTTTATGGATACGCCAGCGAAGTGCGCATGCGCAGTAGAACCTGGTAGGGCGATTTGTCCCAGAAGCAGTAGCCTTATAGCATCTCTGCAACCTCACCTTCAGTCTCTTCAAAGCTGGGATCTGCTTTCTCTTTCTTCACCCGCGGCTCTCCGCTGCTCTTCTCCCCTCTGCTCCTGCTCTCTTTCTCCGCAGCTCGACTGCTCCTGTCCCGGGAGCGGGATCTCTTCCTCTTCTCCTTCTCTTTCTCGCGTTCTTTATCCCTCTCCCGATCCTTGTGTCGATGTTTTTTATGTTCCCGATGGCGCTCCTCTGGATCCCGATCCTTATCTTTATCCTTATTCTTATCCTTATCCTTCTCTTTGTGTTTTTTAGACGACCCCATATCTAACTACAGGACGAGTTTAAATCTGGCTAGTTTATATCTGCGTACAGGCTAAAGCTAACTAGCTAAACTAATCAACCACTAAACTACTTAAAAGCGTTCTCACTAAATCGAATAAGAATAAAAACTAACATTTGCTACACTTAATGCATGTATTTCACATTTAAATAACAAGCACGAAGCATTTTTTGTAGCAAAATAATGTATCTACACCAGCATAAATAATCGTCCACAAGTCGTCGTCCAATGCTGCGGTTGACCTTTGTGACTGTTTCCGGGTCAAATCTACTCCACAATGAATCTAAAACGTTCATCGCCCCTAGTGTCAAGGAGACGTATTGACGCCATTTTTTTCCTATAAAGGAATAAAGGAAGGCATTAGTGGCTGTCACTTAATCACAAAGCAAAGACTGTGTCCTAAACTACACACTACTAATAAACAGTAAACTGGTTGTAACCTACTTCATTACTGTACTATAAATTTGGGAATATTTCTACTTAACTAGAGTCTGTCAACAGTATCTTTTATTCCATGATATTTTAAAAGCAAATGGATATTTCAATGCCAGTAAAATTTCCTTAGGCATGCCTAAATGCACCTTCCTTATACTTACTGCAATATTATTCCATGTCAGCCTTTTTTCGTTAAGAAAATATTCAGATGACTTTCTTTGTTTTGTATTTCTTGGTTTTCCAATCAACAAAACAGTTTTTCAGAAGCTCTAATGTGAACTTCACCCAATAGAGCTGACTCAAAGATTTATCTCAGTTTTTTGCTTCTCAGAGAAAACAGTAAGTTTGTCAGTCTGTCAGTTTGTCTGTCAATCTCTCTCCACTTTTGTGAAATAACTATTTTTAGTCATTTATATTTAGACAAGGAAACTATTTGTCTACATTTTAACACTTACTGTAGACTTACTTAGTGATTCGTCATAGGCTGAAAAAAATTACATTAGCTTCTGAGTTAACTAGCTTACCCCACTGCATAGCATATTGGAACTAGCTTAGCGCAACCTAAAACTTATACAGTGTTGGAACTAGCTTACTGCTACCTGACACTTACATACCATTGGAACTATGGCACTACCCAAAACTTATACAGTGTTGGAATTAGCTTATTGTTACCCAACACTTGTATGCCATTGGAACTAGCTTATCACTACCCTAAAATTATCCAGTGTTGGAACTAGCTTACCACTACCTCAAACTTGTAAAGTGTTGGAACTAGCTTATCACTACCCTAAAATTATCCAGTGTTGGAACTAGCTTACCGCTACCTCAAACTTGTAAAGTGTTGGAACTAGCTTACCGCTACCTCAAACTTGTAAAGTGTTGGAACTAGCTTACTGTTACCTGACACTATGCCATTGGAACTAGCTTAGCACCACCTAAAACTTGTAAAGTGTTGGAACTAGCTTACTGTTACCTGTTATATGCCATTGGAACTAGCTGAGCACCACCTAAAACTTGTAAAGTGTTGAAACTAGCTTACTGTTACCTGACACTTATATGCCATTGGAACTAGCTTAGTACCACCTAAAACTTGTAAAGTGTTGGATCTAGCTTACTGTTACCCTAAACTTATACTCAGTAGTAACTAGCTCAGCTGTACCCAAAACTTATACAGTGTTTATTACAACCCAAAACTTATAGGGATTGGAACTAACTTACCACTACCCCAATTTTTTTTTCACTGTAGTGAAATTAACTGTATTAAATACATTTTAAAGTTTAAAATCCTCCCAGAAATAATGTGCCAGCTAGCAGTAAAGTGGAGTGACTGAAGAGTGGTAAGTAAATATAACATTATATTTAATGTTTTCATTTTAATTTTGAGTCCAGTATGCTTCACCATTAATGCTATACTGATATTTAAGATGCAAAGAATAAGTGCTATAATTTCCCCAGATTATTTTATTATCCTAGTTGCTTTCCAGACATTGTTTTGGGATTCTGTTAGATTTCTTTTTTTTTTTTTTGGGTAGTATTTTTATACTATGCGTGTAGACTAATTGATTTCAGAATGTGTTTTTGTGTATGTTTTGGGAATCATGCCTATAGCTGTAACATGTTAATGCCTTTTAATGCAGAACTATTTACTCAGATGAAAACCAGAATTTGTTGGAAATGTAAGTAGTCGCTAAACAGTATTCATTCATTCATTCTTCATTAACTGCTTTATCCTGGCCAGTTTCACAGTGGATTCCATTTGGCACAAGGCAGGGATACACCGCATATGGGACACCAGTACATTACAGGACAACCAACCAGCATTTCTAGTAAAATAAAACTAATAATAATAATAATAATAATAATAATAAAAACAACCAGTGAAGAAATAAACCTTTATTTCAAGATAAAATCTAGACTAAGAATAAATCTAAGTCTTAGAGAACATCACTGAACACAGGCAAAACACAACATAGATCTAATGGTATCTATGTTACAAAATTAATTATTTAAGATAATAAAATAACTCAGGGTTCATAAGCGAGTGGTCAAAATAGTCAACGTTCTTTATGAGTTTCAGAAAGCAATCTAATAGAAAAATATATTTTACATAATTTATGATACCATATAAAATGCAAATCCTATTTATTTTAGAAAGAAAAAAAATATGACAAAACCCACAGTGCAAACACCTTACCAATTAAACTTAATAATGTTGAACTGATTTAAATTAATATAATGGTTTCTTTTTGTCTGTAGATGATATAGAAAGATGTTTCTTACTACAAAAAGTCTGATTTTTCTTAATTTTTCAAAGTTATTAAAACTTTAGTCTGAGACCTTTTAGTTATTATATTAAAAACTTGCTACAGATGCCTTTACAATCTATGATACAGTATATAACCCATAATAAAAGGCAGAAGTGGGTCGATATTGTACCATGTTGATATTACAGTTTCAGGATTTGTGGTTCGTTGCTGCAATGGTTGGCAGAGAATCTTACCATGTCTCAGAACAAGAGGACTTTTTATAAAGTGAAGAAATCAAACAATATCAATAAAACATGAAACTTTTATCCACATGGAAAATGCAAAACTGCATATGTTGCAAATTTTTATCAAAATAAATCTTTTGTGCATAAATCTACAGATTTTTTTCAGGAATAAATTGATTTGTAAATATATGCACAATAATGTACAACAAACTGAAAACCATACATAGAAACCTTGGGAAAACAACATACTATTACAGTAAAAAAAAAAAAAAAAAAGGTTCATTCTATCATGACACAGTACTCATGCATAATGACTTCAGTAACCAGCATTAATAATGAAAACAAACAGACCACAGAGTGAACTATTTATTATGCAAATAATTACACTCCACTGATATTAAAATACCTGAAGGTAGATATTCAAATCTGGCTTGTTTTTAGAAAGATAGGGCTTTTTTATTTGTTGTATATAATATACAAATCAGAGAAAATCTTTCCATTACCCTCCTCTCTCTGCACTAGCACTCAGCAAGTGGAGCCTGTAGGTCTCTCCACAGTGTAAGCATCTCTTTGGGGCTGCGCTTATGCACCAGTAGTACTTTGCGGTAAGCACACGGCTTCTCTCTCTTGGCCTCAGGTAGATCGAAGGTCAAAAACTCAGGATGATGAGTAGGGGAAACACCGAGTCTCTGGAGACACATCCCCATGTACACATCATCAATGGGGAACAAACCGACCCAGTGTGAGATTACTTGCAGGCGCATGGCCAGAGCCACAGAGTACACCACTCCTCCTCCACCTGCATATGTTGGGTACACACCTTTATAAAAACTCTCAGGTATGTAATATTTAGCTGTGGGCTGACGACTGGGCCAAGCATTAGTAATCACATCTCCTACAAGGAAATCATCCTTTACTTTCTTATTTGTCCCTTGTAGAGGAGCATGATGTTCTTTTAAGTAGTCTAAGAGAGCACCGGTCCTAACAAAAACATCATCATCTCCTTTGAAGATGAAGTGGGCCTGTGGGCAGTGCACGGATAGCCAGTCCCAGAAAAGCACGTCCTTCAAGGTGAGGTTAAAGAAGGTGTCTCTGAAATCCCACTGCAGGATATCCTTATGAAGGCTGTTCTCTAGCTGTAAAAGTGCCTCAAGGTCTGGATGGGGTCCTGTTGATATGTCCTGCCTTCCAAGCAGGAAGACAGTGCGCACCTGCCACCTTTCTCCCCCTGCCTCTTCCTGTACCCAGCCAGTCTTCCCCCATGTCTCCCTAATGGCCTGCCTGTTCTCAAAGTTTCCCATCTGGGACTTGATTGCCATAAATAGCATAGGGGCCTCTGTCTTGGTATCTTGTCCATGGCACAGGTCAGGATGGTTCAACAGGAGGGTATAGTTCCGACAATGCATGGACAAGACAAAGTCTTTCATCTGCTCAGGCATAGTGTTAAAATCAGGCAGTTGAGATGCCCAGAGATGATCAGGTTTACACGGAGAACCATCATTTCCATGCCTGTTAGTACTTTCAGTGCCTGAACCCCTGCCTCCTGTGGTGTTACCTCTCAATATGGGATTGTTTTCTCTGTCCTTGAGGTGCTGAAGGCGGTTCCACAAAGCCCCCTCCACCAAACGCAGGTTCCAGAAAGCATTGAGTGGATGGGATGCAAGAGATCCAGAGTTCGACGATGCTCCAGGAGCTATGAAATGAAGAGGTAGAGGCCGAGGCTCGGGTGTGTAGGACATAGCGACAAATATGGTCACTACAATATACACCAAGAGATGACTCATCATCAAAAATGGAAGGAGACAAAGGCACAAGGCCCTTCCGCTACACCTGCACCGTGCCATGGACTAGGAACAAACACAAGAGAAAAGGGAATTTGAGAACGATGTTTTGCATATTTCAGAAAGAAAGATAAAAGGTAGACAGGTGGGCATGTTTATATACATGGGTGCATTACATTTACATGTTCAAAATTCAAAGGCTTATAGATAAGGTTAAATCCAAGTGCCCATTGTTAGCCATGAAAATCTGTGTTTGTACCAAAGTAGGAACCATTATCAGAAAATCTCTTGGGGATTTAGTCTCTATAGCATTGCCCCAGGGGGCTCATTATCTGTGCCTGACTGGGCATAGATTAGAGCACCTTGCACCCATGATATTTACATCATGTACCTCAAGAGCACATTTACCCAGCAGATGGAAACGTCTTGTTTACACATTCTCATTTGCTTTACTTAAAAATGTACATCAAACTAAAAGATGACAAATGAATGATCAATATCCTCGTCAGTGGCCTGGGGATTTGGTTATTGATGATTTTAAACCAACCCTCTTCCCACATATTTTCCAAAGCTCATTTTCATCACTTTAAAAAGACATTCATAAAGCTCAAAACAGATTTCAGACAAACAAACAAACAAACAAACAAACCCAAAGCTTTATCAGCAACACATAACATCTTAGTATGTATAGTAGCAAAGTATATTTTAAATATCTCATTACCTCCAAATTGTGTGGTCCAATCACTTTGATCCTTTCAGGGAGAAGAATTTCCCTTGTTTCGGACTCCCTCTTGCATATCCACCCTTCTTCCACAATGCACCAGTTTCACAAATGTTCTCATGTCAGCTCCTGTGTTTTCATGAGAGCACAATACAACAGAACCAAACTTGCATTACAATTACCTCCCATGACACAGATCCTTTCTCTGTATGCAGCTCAACCAAACAAAAGGACGAATTTGTCTCTTGAAATTGCAAGCAAGTGAACAGCTTCGGCAGGTAAGTAAATGCTTCCTGGCAATGTACGTGGTTTCTCTGTTATAGTCTCATCCTCTTAACAGGTTTCCTCCCACATGAAAGGCGTGTTCAGGATGTGAACCTATCTGTATGGAGGCTAATTCACAAGTCCATTAACCTCATTGAAATGTAGTTTCTAGCATTATTTCAAACACATAATTTAGATATATAAAGATAATTTAGATATATATGATAAAGGCATAAATAAAATCAAATATAATCAAAAACTTAAATTAGGCCATTGGTATATAAAACAAACCGTAACAATGCCTTTACTTTACATTGTAGATGCTATGTAAATTATATATTTACATTGTAATTGTATATGATTATAATTGGTTATACTAATAATAATTAATCAATAATTGAGTTACCATACAGTGTAGAACTGCAAAGGTGCTTTACCATTTTAAATAAGCTTGTGTACTTGTGAGTTCAAAGAAATGGGTTAAAAGTGAAAAAACACATGCTTCAATAGAAGAGATTAAGCATGAGGAGAATATGACCTTGTGTACGAACCAGTTAACATGGCCAATGTCACAAATTTGCTTACATTTAAATAGGGCCTAGAAATAATTTAAATACATTTAAATAGGCGCTAGAAAATAGTGCAGGATCTTGAATGTTAAATATTCAAGATATTCAACATTTACTTTCTTTGTTTAAATATTTCAAAACTTGAAAACCTCCTGTTTATTTCCAACTTAAAATGGAAAAAAAATCCCACCTTTTCAATGTGGTCTCAGACTTTTGGACCCCACTGTATATATAAATGTATCCAAGGTATTTCATTGTAGGAAGCTTTAACTATAAAGTTAACTAGGCAATGTGTATTCTCATAGTGAACTAATGGCCATTGTAAAATAAAGCATGATGGCTTGATGTGATGCTGAATTGGCTTATTATTTAAAAAAATTAGAGTAATTGTGAAAAGGCCATTGTTTATTTTAAATTAGTGGGCAAATGAAAACTTATTGGTTATCAGTTCACTAATAATTTTATTGCCTCTTGTTATGAAAAGAGCAAGAAAGTTGACATTTCTTTTGATTAATAAGCTAAACAACAAGATTGATTCGCTGAGATTTGCATGATACAGTGCACGGTGCAGACAATATGAGGTGGGAGTCCATGCGCTAGCAATATGCCTTTTGTTCTTCTACCCTGACTAGGGAACCGGTTACTTCCTGTTTAGACATCATGACACACCTTTTGGAAAACCATGTAACGAGCTGCTGGCAATGTTGGGATAAGGGCATTATTTACATAGCTAAAGAATAAAATTTCAGCCTGGAAAGCATTTTTATTGATAAGAGGGTTTCCATTTCATCACCTGTATCTTATAATCATATACATTTAGGTAAAGATCTAATAGCAGACCATTACAATAGTTAAGCACTTTATATACAATAAAATAATACTTTAAATTAAAAAATATTAATAATACATTGACAGTGCACTATTGACATTAAATTTATAAATATAAAAAATACACCTTTTTTCAATTTTAATTTTAAATCCTATTGAACTGCCATTGTTTTTTATATAGTTAGTAGCTTTCTCACTACATTACTGAAAACGAAGATGTCATGGCTTGAACCAGCACAGCAAAACGGACTTGGGTTTCACTATGAAATTGATTTCTGCAAATTCATTTCTTTAAAGGCCCAAGCAAATCTTCTAACCAACACATTAAAGCCATCAGTCATGTGTATAAATATAAAATATTCCAGTTAACTAACATTAGAAGAGATGTCTCACACAGAATAAATCCTATGCATATAGAGGTTTAGAAAAATATGCAAGGTACCACCTTCAAAACCATAGCTCTCTCTCTCTCTCTCTCTCTCTCTCTCTCTCTCTCTCTCCAAACACTGTCCAACAGACATATCCTAAAAGCTCGCCCCAGTTTTTTCCCCTTTCAGGCACTCTGCCATTCTACCACTGCTCTGTCATTCAAAAACTGAAGTGGCCTGTGACTAGGTGTTCAGAACAAGGTCCCGCCCCCACGTTTTCTGGCACTGAATCAGTTTCACAGAGTCGATTGTATGTCATCAGCACCACCAAAGAGGGCATCTGGACGGCTGATCCTGAGCGTCATTCTATAACCGTAGGTACCCTGTAATGGTAAAGCCATGCTAAAGTAGAACTCTACAGCCTATCGATTTAAGCCCCTCTGGGCACTAAACCACATCACACAGCAACCACATATTAAAACGAACACTTATGTAACCATAGTGACTTCATTTGTCTGGGAAAAACTGCTGATCTGACAAACCTTATTGACCAGACTATTCACGTCTGAAACGTCAGCTATGTTTATGAATGAGATATTAACTTTGGTAGTGGTCATATTTTAACCAAAGCATTTTAAACCAAATGTTAGTTGATTGAAATATTGTACATTTAACTAAAGCATTACAGTTTGTCATGAAGTGTAGATAGAAAAAACAAGGACTGTGTAGTGTAACAGCTTTGTCCTGGTTAACCTCTCCCAGGACAACTGTGCGTGAGGCAGGAATACGTTCTAGATGGAACACCAGTCCATCATAAAACACTATGCGCACACACTTTCACACCTTGGGGCTATTTAGCATATCCAATTCACTTACTGGCACGTTTTAGAGAAGTGGTAGGAAACCAGAGAACCCATGATCAGAACATGCAAAACTCAAGAGTTAGTGACACGAACAACCTCTACTCTTACTTAATTCCATTTCCAAGAAAAACACTTTTTATTCCTTACCTTAAATGTACTAGTTACAAATCACAAAGGTCTTTTCTTCTCTCATCCAGCCAATGTCTGTTCACAATACATCAATAGAATGGACTCTAGCACATTTTCTTTGTTTGTTTTGCATTCTATTTGCATTTTTCTCACCTTTCAGTGTAGAACATCCAATCAAATTCATCAGTGTAGAAAGAGCTATCAGGTATCGAGCCAGTTTGCCTGCTGTGACCTCCACTATATGGCCAAAAGTAGGTGGACACCTGACCATCACACCCATATGTGATTCTTACCCAAACTTTCTTTGTTGCTACAAAGTAAGCACACACACGGGTGTCCTCATACATTTGGCCATATAGTGTGCTTAATTTCATCAGTTAAACATTTACTTTTCAATACTGTACTAAATTAACAACCTTTTGACTTTACTTGCATACTTTCACTGCTAACTGAGTAAAAATTGGACATATTATCTACACTTTCACTTTAGTATAATTTCTTGCTCCTGTTTCCATCCCAGCATGTAGGTTTAAATTTTATATAATCTAGAGGGCTAAATTTGCAAATTTATAGATCCTAGACTTTCTAATGAGGGTAACAGTTTAAGTATGTTTCTTAGCCTTTTTCTATGCATTTTTATGTTGTCTGATGACCTTTTTGCGTATGTCATTAAGCAATTTACTTAGTGTACTAAATTTGTGATCTTCATAACAAATTTTGGGTGACATCCATGGTTCTTCATCCTACCAATCACATTTCATTGTTTAAACTACTCTGGCAAAGAAATCCAGACACAGTATATTGATGATTTACTGTAAAAAATGTATTTCAGCAAACCATTTTAGTTTTCCAGAGATTTCCGAATACATCATAAAGGTGGACAATTTTGTGGTAATATACACTGTTTTCTGCTCTTTCTTAAAGAGGTAAATCATCCACAAAGTCCTTACAAGTGATAATCAGTTTTCCATGACTGATTACCATTGTTACTTTAGAACAAGATCAGTCTCATAGTCACAGTAGATTTGAGTAAAAAAAAAAAAGGAACAAAAGTCTTTCTATAAATTCACAATGATAAAATCAACAAGGACCAAATGAATAGGCCACACCATCCAACCACACACTATACAGTGTAGCATGGTCACTGCTGGAGATGGAGGGGCAATGTAGAAAAAGCACACCATGCATTCAGATTATTCCAGTCATCCACAAGTACTTGTACACACCTCTATCAAAAGAGTCACCAAAAAAATTGTAATGATTAAACAAAAACATCGCCAACATATGAAAACAGAACATTGTCTCATTAGAATCATTATTTAGCAGTTTAGCAGAAAGTTTACATGTAAGGTATAAAGATACAGCAATGAAGTACAACACCGTTGTCAGGTGAGGTGGACCAACATTACTTCATCAAGGGAGGCAGGGAAGGTTAAGACACCAATAATGGGACGGCACTTAACACAATTCATCCTCCAGGGTGCTTTTTTTCCCTCCAAAAACTGCCAGTTCATAAAACCTTACATTTTTTATACTTAGCACAATAATGTAAAAAACAAATAATAATAATTATAATAATAATAAAATAAATAAAGGGCATAACAAACAAATAAATATAAACTCACAGAAACAGACACTGACTTTCAAGTTTGAGTAAATTATACACATAAATTTACATTTGGTTGTTCATTATTAGGTGCAAAAAAACATATGTAAGAGATCAATCAACATATAATAAAAAGTACACTTCAAATGGTTCCTATATGAAAAATATACACAATATGTATATTTTTTCCCCAATATGGATGAGCAAAACTCTGTGGTACTGACAAATGCGCATCTATAATAAGGTTTCTTTCTTTCTTTCTTTCATCCATCTTAAGCAATGGTGGATATAGCGCCTATCTTGGAACAGTGTGAAAGACTTGTGGAATACACCCTGAATGGGATGCCAGTCCATCAACAGGCCCCAGGCACACACATATTCACACCTAGGGGTAATTTAGAGTAGTCAATATACCTACCAGTTTTGGGGAAATGGGAGGAAACCAGAGAATCCAGAGGAAACCCATGCAGAAACAGAGACAACGTAGGAAACTCTGGAGAGACACTAACCCTAATTTTACAAGCTCAGGAGCCAACCTGGAACCCTGGAACTGTGAGGTGGCAACATACGTAACCTGCATACACTGTGCCACTCTGCCACCAAGTTTAATGCACAGGCCTAAGGTTGGCGTTTCAATTGAAAATGAAAGGAAACATTTTCCACATCATCTCTCCTCATGTCTCTCACAGACACAATGGACATTGCATGAATAAATTTGAACAATTTCAAGATATCGCAGTGTCAGTTTCCTGTCCATTGTTAGGGGCTACATTGACTGGTACTATATCCTGAGGATGCTCAGGATAGATAGATTAAGTATGAATGAGAGAATATTATGAATTAATACTAAGGTCTCTATATACTATTCCGGCACCTATGCAGGGAGGAACCACTTGCAGTTGTACATGTATGTAAAAATACAAACAATGAGCAAAGAAGAATTACTTACAGTACAACAATACAACAAATGCTAAAAGGAATATGTCAAGAAATATTATCAGTACAGATGTCTTAGAACTGTTATCCAAAGTACAAATATTCAAGTTTAAATGCTTTGTTGTCCTCAATATCTGAGTTTATCAGCAGCATCCGTGTCTAGACTGAGATTGGTCTGATCTCACAGAGCACTTTTAACTCACTCAGACACATTCAGTAAGCGTCACCAATTTCCTTTGCGAACAGGAATTTGCCTGGCCATACCAAATGAAGAAGCATTAAATCATTAAACAAAACCACTTTCATTTCAGTTAGCTTGTGAGAATCAAACATTTTGAGGCATACATACATATATACATACATACATACATACACACACAGCATACACTTCACATTATTTTTTGCTCATATATTTAGTGGCTCCACATCCTGGCCCAGCTGATTTGCACTGGAATGCAAAGTGGAAATCTCTGGGGAGAGTGACTTAGTTGTGACAGGGCAGTGGAGGGTGGAAGCGCATTGCTTCAGCCAGGCAGATAAAAGCTCAAAGACAGCAGACAAAATCCCCCCACCCCTGCTCGCCAAAGACAGATGAAGGGAGACTTCAAGGACTAAGGCTGAAAACTAGACAATATTCAGGAAGAAGAAAGCTTATCACAGTGAACTGAACAAAGCCTGGTCTTTTTCACAGATTACACTCCAATATTTGAAAAGTTAGAATGGTGCATAGTATCATAAGAGCACTGTTCAAGATCTATAATCTAAGGAGAGAATGCAAACAATGGATCAGAGGGTAAGAAAGGAAGATTTAACCTGGTGGACATTTTCCATAGCTAATCATTAAAGGTAGATGGTTTGCCTCCACTCCTGTTTTATTCAAATGAATGCTATGAAAATGATTGGTATCAGAATCAAATAAGCAAAGCTGATTTAAATAGCATTAATGGTCAGTATCTAGATGGCAGGATTAAGCCTATATAATATACAAATAATATAAAGCTGTTGCTTACATTACTATTGCCTTTTAAAATGTATGTTTAACTGTATTTTCTAAAACCATTCATAACACTATATTAACTATAACTAATTCACAATGTTTTTCCTGGTAGGTAGGAACCTAATACCGTTTACATTAATTAAACATTTGCCAGTCATCTATGGGTGGAAAACTACTGGCAATAGTTTTGAGCTTGAGTCTAGATCCTACTGTACAAATAACTTAATAAAATAAAACAAAACCCATTCACTTAAGCTATTGGCATTTAAATTCAGAGTGACAAGCAGTAATTAAAATTAAACGATTATTAAATTAACTTTGATGTTTGTTTCCTTCATACCAAAATGTAAAATGATGGACTTTTTCCTCATCTCTGATCATTCCCTTCTTGTTTTGCTCATATCACACCATTTGATTTAGTACCTTTAACACATAAAAACAAATATATACAAAGTGCTTAGAAAAATAAAATCTGTACTTGCACCTTCATGCCTGCAGAGATTTAAAAAATAGATAACAGTTCATTAATTCAATTAGAAAAGAAAAATCTAACAGAATCCATTAGTGTTTTTCAGTCCACCATGTATTAAAAGCACAGTATTGTGACTCTCTCTCTCTCTCTCTCTCTCTCTCTCTCTCTCTCTCTCTCTCGCTGTCTGTTTTGTTTCTCTCTGTGTGCATGAAAAAAATGTTGCTTTTCATATTCTGGTATCTCAAGTTCCATCTAAATTATCCATTGTGTCCAAGCTGGAATAATTAAATTCAATATCTCCTCCACTGTCCATACACTTCTATTGCACATTTCCCACACAGAGGTTTTTACAAAGAATGTAAACCACAAATGTAGTAACACAAGTGGTAGATGATTCAAATGACAAAAATGTAAAATAAACCTTTGTGTGTGGTAATATTTGTCAGCAGCTAACTTGGCGTTAACTGGGATAAGAAAATAAGTGCATTGAACCCTCTACTGGGTAATATGTCTAGAAAAGTTCTGTGCACAGTGGAGAAGGTGTGAGAAATTTGCTACAGTTTTTGGGTCTGAGAAATTCATCACTTTGTGTCTTTTTCTGTGCTTGACAGTACATTTTTTTGCCCTTACATTGCATTTTCTCCCTGCCTTCACTGTTTTATACATTGGTTATGTCAATAAGGGCAGGCTGATAATACGTAGAATGCAATAATAATTGTAATGTATTATTATGCAATATTTAACATTATAAAACTTGGCACATTATTATGAGCACAGTATCACTGTGAGGTTGATTATACAAACACCCATTTGCCTACTTCTGTTTAAGTGCTATAATTATGCAATAGAAATACTCCAAAGAGTGGAAGTACATCATTTTTTAAATATTTCCTTAGCATATCCTACTGCATTTCCACCCAGATTATTTTTATTCAAACTTTTTTTTTTTAATGTCCACAATAAGCATGTTGTAAATCCATGCATTCTTTGTCTGCCTCATTTATTTCTTATCCTTCCCTTTTTTTAAAAAATCTATTATTCTAGATTTTTTAGACTTGTGTTTCCAGGCCACTCAGCTTAGGGGTGAGGATTCGAGGTGTAACACCAGAGTTGAGATCTCGCTCAAATTCCAGCAGCTGGCCCATGAAGTTGAGGTTGGGAGACACCACTGGTCTGCGACTCCGCACATATTTATAAGCGTCGGTCATGGTCATGAGGGTGTGCTTCATCAAGTAAGCAATGACAATAGTCGCTGAGCGAGACACGCCTGCTTGGCAGTGAATCAACACACCTCGGCCACTCTGGTGAGCCTCCTCTGAAAAAAAAAAGGCATGTCAACATACATGCTACTCATTTACTGATTAACTCAATGGATTCTTCAGATTAAATTCAAACAGTGACACACAAAAGAGGCACAGAGCCAAACACCAAAAAATCCACAAAACTAGGCACAAAAGACAAGATGGATCACTGTGGATCACAAACAGACTATATCTATCCAAAAATCTACTCACCTATAAACTCAAAGACCTCCTCAAAATATTGTCTGAGATTCTGCTTGCTGTTGTCAGTAGCAGGTAGACGCTTGTAACGTACCAGACCCGTGTCCAGGTGATAGAGGGGCAGGTGGGTGGTGACATTGACAACATAACTAATGTTCAGTCGCAGAAGCAGATCCAGGTCCTGAGCATCTCTCTCATTCCCCAAGAAAAGGAAAGGTAGAATGGGGCTGATCACCGCGTTCTCCACATCTGGAGTCATTACACTCTCATCCGACAGAGATGCAGGGAGGGAGGATGAGAGCGGAAGGGAGAGGTGCACTGACAGAGAAAAACAGAACCCTTTTCATTATCTTGTCCTCTGTGTGAAATAAGTGCACCTGTTGTGCAAGTGAGCTAGTAATTAGGAAAGCAAGTGGGAGGTTGTAAAAGCGAGAACATCATCCAAAAGACACTCCATAATATATGCTATTACTTTCATCCACGTTGCACATTATATTGAAATTGCATTAGCTCTGAATATGGCTTTGAGCATCCTGTTATGCTTACATAATTGTAATGACATACAAACAGCAGAAGGGATTAGAGCACAGAGAAAGTAGAGCAGAGGAACATGGAAAAATAGTTCTTGCATGTATTTACAGAACTTTGCAAGACTATAATATCATTTTACTGATTTTAATCAGTCATGTTTGTATTCACATTATCATGCTGCTCTATTCTCTTTTTATGTTTTCTTTTAACCACAGCTACAATAAGCAATCATTACCCTGTGGATTTTTTTTTAAAAGCAACACATTTCAAGAACACGTAAATGTGAAGTTGAGTTCCTTTCAGGCACAGGAAGATAAAAATGGGAACAAAATCATGATGTACTTACAAGAATCCTAAAAAACCCTCTTACCTCTCCTCTTCTCCTCTTCTTGCTCTCTATTGAATGAGTTAAGGACCAAATGGAGTGACTGAGCAGATGGTAAGGAGTGTCCACCCTCCCAATCTCTTCCTCTTGGTTTGGGCTTGATCAGGGTGCCAGGGGCTGATGGTGGAGGGGAGAAGGAGGGTGAAGACTCAGAAGTGAGAGAACGATGGGAAGGGGAGCTTGGAAACATATCATCTAGACCATCATCATTTCCCATTCCAGCATCACCTTCTTTGTTAAACAGCCTTTTCAGAGAGTCTTGACCTGGGTCCCTCCTGTTTCCTGACCCCATAAAGTCCAAAACTGCCATCTTGCCTTGCTGTAGACGCCGTCGTCCTGCATGGTCAGTCAGCTGAGAGCGGGTAAACTCTAGAAGATTACGGCAGTCTAGGATGACTGGGCTGGTTCCATTACTGGCACTCTGGTTATGGCCCATGTAAGAGTTTCCTGTTCCCATCCTCATCCCTACACTATGATGGTTAGGTTGGGTTTTAGAATGAGTCATCTTTTTTGAAAGTGCATCAGGCCAAATTGTGCGCACGCTGTAATCGTCGTCATCATGTTGGTGCCCTCCCATGGTATGCACCCCAGCATTGTGGGAAAAGCCAGGAGGCTTCCCTCTGTGAGGGTTAAAAGTCACTACTATAGGATCACTACTGCAGTAACTACAAGTAGAGCTACCAGCCTGGCTTGATTTGGGGTTGCAGCCACTGACACAATTTTGCAGTGCGCGCAAAGGGGCAGATGGAGAGAATGGGGCACAGGGTAGACAACCACCAACCAATTTTTTGTGAAAGGCAGCAGGACTCTCAAAACCTCCACCTTCCCCTGAACAGGATGCACAGCCCAGAGGCCTGAGAAGCCCTGTCTGGCACTCTGAGACAGTGCTGTTGGATGAAGAGGTGTTTGTGGTTGAAGCCGTGGACAGACACCCTCCTAACTTCTTCAGTCCCATGGCACCGTCACCTACGTTGTTTGCACTTGCTCTTTGGCCTCGGGAAAATGAAGAAGATGAGCTTCCAGTACCCCCTTTGCAGCCAGCTGAGTGAGTTCTCCCTCCTCTACAGCACACCAGCCTCCAACAATCACAGTTGAATGGACGTGAAAAGTCAATAGTGCAAGTGTGATCTGGGCTAGGGAAGCCTTCACGAGAAGAGGTTGGAGAGAGTGGCAAGCTGTGAAGTATCTGGGGGTGTGTTTCTCTGACACGTGAAGACCGGGTTTGACTGACTTGTGGGAAGGAAGATGGGGCCCAGAAGGGGACAGAGTTTGGGGTCACCTGATAGTGGGTGTTCAGGATGGAGGCATGGGTTGATGGGGTAGAGCTAAGGTGATGGGGTAGAATGTGGGGCTTGGGAGGCTGGTGGACAGTTCCCAGTTTGGAGTTTTCTTTGTTACCAACAGAAGGCACGTCCCTGTAGTTGGCAGTTGTAAAACGTGGATTTGATAACAACTCTTCCTCTTTTGTCCACCTAGATTTAGATTGCTGTCTTTGGGCTGGAACGAATTCCAACACCCCACCGGGTGACACTGTGAGGTTGTTCTGATAGTGATTATTATACTGCGCCTTGATCTGGTGCCTCTCAGTGGTGTCTGAAGGCTTTCCTCTGAATTTCCTGTCACTTTGCCCTGGAGCTAATTGTGAAGGCACCCTCTGGGCTCTGCTCTCTCTGCTGCTTTCACCTCGAGTCAAGCTGCTACTGCACCTTTTGTCTGAATGTGTCCCTCCTTTGTCCACTGATACTTTAATGTCAATGTTATGAGTGTGTGTGTAAGGTCTGGGACCCAGAGTCACAGTCCCATTGCTGTGACAGTGACTAGGGATCCAGCTGCTGTCCTCTGTACTGCCACCTCTCTCGCCCTTGGCTCTTTGCCCATGGGGTAAGTGCCTGTGCCTGCATTCCAGGGACAAGGAGTTAGAGGGTGGATGGAGACGGGATGCAGGAAGTTGGGTGTGTGGTAAGCGGGGTGGGGGTTCGTGGCGGGTGGTAAGACGTGAGGAAGACTGAGAGGTGGCTGGTGGAGAGGCCACACACAAGCCCAAGCTTTTAGGCCGCTGAATTACCACTATGCGCTCGTCAAGAGGGAGGGGAGGCATCTGGGGCTAGGCAGAGCTGCATGTTTGAAGATGAGAAAGAAAAAAAGAAATAAATGGCTGGTAATTCTGATGTTCGATTTTATTCTATACATCATATTCATGTATTTGCTCAATGTTAGTCACATCACGCACAATTACAAAATTGCGATGAGTACCACACAGAAGCTAATCATAGCTTCTGTTTGTCATCCACAACCTTCCTGTTAATTGGACATCAAGAAACAAACAAAAACAACAACAAAAAACAATCTATGTTATTATGTTATCTAGCATGCTGTCTCTTAAAAATCCACACCAAGTTATTATTTTTAGCAGTGGCAACCAGTACCATTAGCAATCAGCATTATGTAATATCAGAGGTCTGTAGTGGATGGGAGAGCGAGAGAGAGAGAGAAAGAGAGAGAGAGTGGGGGGATGGAGGACTGGGAGAACAAATATAAGATATGACATAGTTGACTTAGCCACAGACCTTGTCTGAGGAACACTCATGCAAAACTGCACTTCAGATAAACACATACACTCCAGGACAAAGTCATCACACCATGCGTTTAATCACACATGCATACGTCCACGCACTGAGCCTGGTGATGGTATCCTCATCCTTTTTCCTTTTTCAGCGCTGCCTTTTTCTGCCTGTGGTGAAGGGGGTGATGGTTACATTGACCCAAATTTTCTGATGTAACATATCACTTTGATCACACACCTCATATGTACTATCACCCAAAAAGTACATGTGTAATGGGTATAATTTATATCACACTGGAGAAAACTTTTGTAGCAACATAATGTGCTTGCTTAGACCAGTTGACCAGGTACTGTGTATGCACACCAGCTCCAAAAGGTATCACAGATCATAATCAGCTGTACTGTTTTTGTAATTCCAGTTAATTTTTGCCAGATATTCACAGATTTAACAGAATTATCATACTTCTAGGACAACAAATTGCTTTGAAATTGGAACCTGGCTTGTCAGTCTTGTAGTGTGTGTATAATATGCAAGAAGAGCCAATTATGTGATGCTTTGTATCCGTGTAGCCTTGTAGTAATGAGCACCACTAATGGTAACATTAACGATATCTAGCATTAGCTAGCTATATCTTACCTTGACTATTAAATGCTTGTCCATTACAAAGCTAGGTAGATTTTTTTATTTAAAAAAAATCTCTATTTTTGCATTTTCATCACTCTTTTGTTGACATTATCATATACTACAGTGCTGTTGAATGCTCTATTCTGATTAGTCAGAAGGTGTTGATCAATTTTCTTTAACAGCATGGCTCGGACAGCAGTTCCAGCTGCAAGGTTTATATCAATGTGCTTGTTCTATAGAATCAACTTACATGGGGGACCCGAATGGTGGAATATGTCTGGATGGGTGGAAAAGGGTGGAAAAGGTCTCTTAATGTAAAAGTGAAAGCAAATGAATGATCAAATGATATTTGGTGAGTGTCACTATGATTTAAAATGCTAATGACAAGGTGTTTAGAGTATTTTGAATGTTGTACAGACCATCCATCCATTTGCCATACTGCTTATCCTACACAGAGTCACGAGGGCGTCTGGAGCATAGCATGTCTTTGGACTGGGGAGGAAACCGGAGTACCCCCCCCCCCCCCCATCCCATTTTATCCACAGCACAAGGCACAGTCTACATGAAAAGCATGTGCATGACTCCATTCCCTTCAGTGCTCCCTGTTGAAGTGACAATGTGAAAAATGTTTAAAAATAAAGAGACTATCCAAAATTGCAAATTTTGCTGGGAGCCTCTGGTGAATCTCTGATATCTCTACTAGCTGAGGCTCATTTATTGATGTAGATATATCATCAATAATGTTTCATCTTGCTTGGGTACAAGAACGCTCTGGAGAACTATCCCATGTCAAAACTGGTAAATGATTTTAAAAATGTAAATTCTTCTGATTATTTCAGTATACAGTCGGTAACTTTTTTATTTTCATTACCACAGATACATTTCTCGTTTCTTTTCAAACAAAGTTACACTCGGAGAGCCAAATCAGTAAATGTATGTATGTGTAAGGTTATTATTATGATAATTTTTATTATAGTTTTACTACTATACTCTTATAAGTAACAGCTTGTCAGAATAAACAGTTAATACAACACTGTACATAACATGCACTTTTAAATTTAGGTCATTTCAAATCAGATTCAAAATCAGAAAATTTATAAAGGTACCAAATGTCTGGATTTTTATTTATTTTTTTAATTTTTTAAATTATTGTTTAAATGTTAAACACTGGAAATGTAATTACTCAGTTTGGTATCTTCAGTTGATGTTGATCATTTTTATTGTTTATAATATATTTTTTCTTTGTTGGTTTTCAAGATTTCACTGATCTTTACAATTCTTGCAAAATACCTTCTCTTTACCATACCTCCACGTGAGATTCTGTATCTACTTGAACTGATGTGACCTACTGAAAAAAATTCAGTAGATTTACTTTTGAAAAGCAGGATTATTTTGTACGAGTTGGGTTTTTGGATGATGTACAGTACATTCACAGTTAGAAGTCACATATATAGTGTAAATTCCCAGTGAGTTACAGTAAAGTGGACGCTGAGCTGCAGAGTAATTATGTGCTCCATCTGCCCGTGAAAATATTGTGAAAGTAACACAACACGGTGCATTTTGTTATTAACAAATAAAGACAAAACTGTTGAGCTATAGATACGAAGAAAAGAAGGAAAAAATAAATAAAGAAATTGCATTACACTCTATAGTAACATGTCTTTTTTTATTACTATTTTTGTCTTTATTAAAAATTTCTCATTTTCAGCTATGTCCACTCACTGCAACTTTTTATCACTGAGCTTAAATCACTGAGTCTGCGTCAGTCTCAGGCCTGCTCAGCATCCTTGCTCATCCAGTTACTCAGATGCCGTAACTGCAGGTTACACATCATCTTGTTTGATTCTCTGCCTTTGTTCCTGCTTACTCTTCTGTAGCAACACATGTCCAGATAACATGCACAGTAATGTGATAATGATAAATGAAGTGGAGACTGGAGAATGAAATCATTTAGCGCACCGTCACCCATCACTGCGCTCTGGATAACCAGCTGCGTTTGGCTCTCATCTTTGTGCGCGACTGGTCCTTTGTCCCTGGAACTACTATAACTGTCCTCCAAAAACTGCCATGCAGTTTCGATCAAGCTTATCCATATGCTTTACATGCACCAAATCCAGCACCAAAACGTTAGTCTATGTCCTGGCCAAAGACATGAATTGATTGGACTGGAGCCCAAAAGCTGGATCATCTGGGAAAAACAGGAAACCAAAATGCCTGGTTAGGCCAGTACCGTCATGCATCCAGTAACAGATCTCTCTCTCTCTCTCTCTCTCTCTCTCTCTCTCTCTCTCTCTGTGCTTATTATGAGGAATATTCGACCTCAGGATGTTGCAAAATTTGTTGGAGCTGTGCTGGGAGTAGGCTATTCCAGCTGTGCGCTTATGCGCTTCTTTGCGAGAGGGATGATGTGATGTGATGTGAGGTGAATCTCTGAGATAAACAATAATCATAAGCAGTCATGCGGGACTGTAAATGCTTAAATACCAAAAAAAAAAGCTCTTCTGCTATCATTTTTCGAATGAATGAAACCGGAGGCATGGCTATTTTCGTGACTCGGACATGCAGGAATAGAAATAAAAGCAATAAAAATACTCACGTTACTGGTAACCTACGTCCGCTGGATTGTCATTGTATTTTTCATTGACGCTCGTGCTTCTCTTGTGATAATTCCGCTCCGATGCATGCACGCTTACATTGGCAATCTAAAGCTGCCTGCTTCTAGGATCTTCAAAAACAAAGCAAAACACGCAGTAGCTGTTTTTATGCAGATCTCTCATTTACAGGTCGCACAGGAAGGATAGGCTGTTTGTGCACGGCATAAAAGCATGCAGTCACCGCGGTCGATTGTGTGAGCTCACAGCACAATTTCACTGGAGTCGCGCATCTTGTGCAACGTGCGCGCGCGCGCGTGCGCCTGTCTGTCTGTGTGTATCTGTGTGTGTGCGTGTGCGTGCCTGCGCATGTGTGCGCGCGAAGGCGGGGTTTCCAAGTAGATGACATCATTCTGGCCCAATGGCAAACAAAACAATTGGAAAGAAATTGAGTGGGGGGTAGGGTCGTATTTTGTGCCCCTTCAACCATCTAAAAAGCAGCTTAAGAATCCTGCCGTGTTATTTCATCGGGTTAACCGTCTTTATATACAAGCAACCATTCATTCTCTGTACCGCTTATCCTACACAGGGTCGTGAGGGTAACCTGGAGCCTACCCCAAGGACACAGGGGGGGCACAAGGCAGGGGATACCCAGGCTGGGGTACCAACCCATCATGCACACAATCACGCACACACAATTTGTGAATGCACATCAGCCTACAACGCGTGTCCTTGGACTGGGGGAGGAAACCAGAGTACCCAGAGGAAACTGGAGTACCTGGAGGAAACCTCTGAAGCACAGGGAGAACATGCAAGCTCTGCGCACACAGGGCAGAGGTGGGAATCCAGCCCCCAACCCCGGAGGTGCGAGGCAACAGAGCTAGCCATTAAGCCACCATGCCACTCTTATATGCATAAGCATCATTAATAAGGCACTGTATGCATTGTAACAATGCAATGCATTGTTTATGTTAAATACGCCATAGCTCTCAAAATGGGCTCGCTGATGAAAAACCAGTGGTTCTGCCATTAATTTAGCCTGTTTATTCACATAAAAGTGTTGGAGATCATTATCAATCACTATCAAAGTTATTACTAGCATATATACTATTTATTAGCCTAGTTGTTAAATTGAATGGGTTGAAGTTCAGCAAAACAACTATAAATAATGTCAACCTGAATCTGACAGCCCTTTTAATAAAACTACCAAATGTTCTGTTTGATGCAAAATCTTATAATTGGCACTTTAACAGAATGTAACCGGTTTTGGTTAGAAAGTTCAGCAATAAAGTTCTAATGGTACCAATAAATATGATTCCTTAAAGATTTGCCTAATGTGGTCAATATTTTAATAATTACATTATAATATATTCAAAAATCAAATAAATCAGATGCAATGATAAGGATGTTTGTAGGTTTGTTTTATTTGAATTTATTTTACACTGGAAGTGTTTCCTGGTTGCAGAACTTTGGCCGTGTAGGCTTTAGTCAAAAGAGCTAAGTTCACTCTTTAGGGAAAAAACGTTAGATATAGAACCTTTAAAGGTTGAACCCTTTAACAAGCCTAAGTGTTTCCCTAACAGAGAAGGTTCCAAGTAGAACAATTTTAGAAAGCTAAGAAGCCTTAACTATCCAAAAGAACCCTTAAGAACCCCCTTTTTTATATTTTAATCCAAGTGAGATAACTTCAAGGGTGACATCAGACAGCTTTAGGTATAAAAAGATCAACCAATTTGACCAATTTGATTTCTCATTCTGAAACACGTGACCAAATGCATATTTATCTTTGCTTCAAGCTCAGATGGTTGCAGTAGGATACTTCAAGAGTTTATGTTATACTGCTCACACCAGCAGAGAGCAGCAAATTGCATCACGTTAGCAGAATTGGTGAAACGTGGAAGAACTACATAAAGAAACAAACAAACTGGTTAATGATGGTGGGCTTCTGTGTTCTTCTTAATATTGCTCCTGCGTTTCTGGTTCGTTCACTATATTCGCAGAACAAGAGTTCCCAAAGATAAACATCACTGACAATCACATAGATACTGTATAGAAGAATACTGTCAAAGCCCCTCCATGCAAGCTGGAGAAAGACTTCAAACTATTTACATTGTCATACATACAAAACTATGGAAGTAAGAAAATACCTCATTTATATAGAATTTATAGAAGTAAATAAATGAATATTAGTAATGAGAAAACAACGAACCAACAAACCAAACAAACAAACAAACAAACACTAGTTAGTGGACAAGTTGCTGTCTCACTGTACTGATGAATGTAAACAATGCAAGACCCGCAATATTTCTAAATGGAAATGCTTCATAGCACTGGATACAAGCCCATTGCAATCACATGAACTGTCCATGTTTCACTGGTGGACTATTAGGGAAAACACAAATCTAGATATCTGCAGATATGTGCAGTTAACGCATTTCCTCAAGTGATTCACTAAGAAACAAGATGATTTGCTTGAGTCATAACAACTTATTTTGTATGTTGTGAGACCAAAGCCACAGACATTATTAGATATTATTATTATTATTATTATTATTATTATTATTATTATTAGACATTATTAGCTATTAATGAGGACAAAGAAATAGGGCAAATAATCAATTAGACATTGGTAATCACAGGGTAATAAAAATGGAAATCAAGAAATGTTGAGGAAACTCGTTTGGAAACTTCTGGTAACTGGCTTGTACCTCACTCAATTCACTCACTCACTTATTCACTTACTTTTCACAGGCTTTTCTATATGAGACAGCCATTGGCACCCTATTAGGAGGGGGACAGCAGTAATACAGAAGACTTGGGGACGGTGATGGAGTGTGTGGGGAGGGGGTGGGGATTGTGAGTGTGTGGGAATGGGGTGGGGTTGGTGATAGAGTGTGTGGGAATGGATTGGGGATGGTGATAGTGTGTGTAGGGAGGGGGTGGGGATTGTGAGTGTGTAGGGACAGGGTAGGGATGGTGATGGAGTGTGTGGAGACAGTATAAGGATGGTTTTCGGACCGTGCAGGAACAGGGTGAGGTCAGTGTTCAGGCCCTGTAGGAACAGGGTGAGATCAGTGTTCAGGCCCTGCAGGAACAGGGTGAGATCAGTGTTCAGGCCCTGGAGGAGTGCGATGAGGTCAATGTTGGAGCATATGGGGATGGTATGGACCATGGTGACAGTGACAGTGTGTTTCTTTTTGCTCTTCAGTCCTCCACATGTCACACCTAAATCAGTGACAATAACCCAGCTGACTCAGAACTTTAGGCTATGCCTGGAATCCTTTATTTAGATAGCGTATGATGGAGACCCCTAAAAAAGCTAGAAGCCTTTTCTCCATTACAGGAAGAAGTGCAGAATCATAATCTAGTTGTAATAACATCTAATATGTAATATTTGCCTGTTGGAGCTTTTAAATTAATTTATATAAGACATGTTTCTGGAATTTTGTCATGCAAATCATACTGCTGCTTTATATCCAGTCTGATATATTGGATATGTCTGTACTCTGTAAATTCTCATCTATATCTATTGTTATTTATTTAGTTGTCAATTGTTGTTAATGTTGTTCCTCTGCTCTGACTCTGTAACTGCAATGTCTCCACATCTTTAACTTTGAGCTTCACCTGAGCCAAAACAGCACATCCCTGTAAATATGCAGATATAATTGTTAAGTTGGATTAGTTGATTATCTTCTTTGTACAGTTAAATTGGTCAAATTATGTAAGGATAATGGGTTAGGCTACGTCTGGAATTCTTTATTTAGATAAGCAGCTTTATAGAAATGGATGTAAAGACGTAGACTTAGATTCTTAATGAGAAAACCAGATATGACAGTGGCAAGGAAAAACTCCCTGAGAACTCATGAGGAAGATGTTCTGAGAGGAACCAGACTCAAAATGGAACCCGTCCTCTTCTGGGTGACACCCGAAAGAAAGATTTCATTTTCTGCCAATAATATACTTTTAAGAAAAACATAAATATATATATTTTTCCAAAACTATATGGAAATGTTTTGATTTAGGTTATTTTCCAACTTTACTTTGCCTGTCTGCCTGCAAAGATCACAGCAGGCAAGGAGCCAGTTTAATTAACACAACAGGAAATGCTGAAAGTTTTTTTTTACTCATGGGATGAGACAGAGACTGATGTTCATATTGCTGATAATAAAAGTGATTACACATTTCCCATTCAGAACTTATAACTCTTTATACCACAGCATGGTTGAATTCTCCAATTAGAGTGTGTGGATTAATCTTCTATAATGGTAAGACTCTGACAATAATTACAGCTGTTACATAAATGCTAGGTTTATATCAGGGCATTCCTTCTAGTATATTATTGTTTCTATAGTAACAACTCCTTCACAGAGATCTGTATGGCAGACGGTCCACATAATCTAAGGCTAATAATAAATAATTTTAAACCATGTAGCAATTTAACAAAGAAAAATCTATAATCATCTATAATCATTGATATGGTTAAGTTTTATATAAGGCATTTATGTAACATTTATGAGAGGAGCCTCGAGAGTCAGTAATTTTTAAGTTTTCAAAGTCAGGCTGTATCACACTACCCTGGTGTGGATTGTTTTCCCATAACAGCACGGTTAATCAATTAATTATTCCTTGCCATAGTAATGCCATTTGCCGTTAGTAGATTAGTTTAGAAACATAGAGGTAGGATGGGTGTCTTTCAGTGGAATTGAAATACAGTCTTTAAATGTGATATTTTTTTCCCTTTTCACTTTTGGAGGTAACTAGACTTTACAATGCTAGAACTTTACGCATGATTGAGATAAATTTGTTCAGGAAAGCCTGTAGTTTTCAGAACTATATAGCAGAAAAAGTCAAATTTCAACATCTGAATTGTTTTCTCAGGCCACCACATACACACTATATGGCCAAAGTTATGTGGACACCTGACCATCACACACACATGTGAGCATGGCGATGGAAGAACTCTAGTGGCCTGCACAAAGCCCTGACCTCAACCCCACTAAACATCTTTGTTATGAACTGGAACATCGACTGCACCCCAGGCTTCCTTGCTCTATATCAGTACCTAACCTCACTAATGCTCTTGTAGCTGAATGGGAAAACCCCTACAGCCACACTTCTAAATCTAGTGGAAAGCCTTCCCAGAAGAGTAGAGATTATTATAGCATCAAGACTAAATCTGGAATGAGGGATGTTCAAAAAGCAGATGCGAGTGTGATTGGTCAAGTGTCCACATACTTTTGACCATATAGTGTACTGTATATACAGTACTGTATATAAATCTCGGGGTATTGACGATACCATTGAATCTGCTATGATAAGCTACGATACAATCTGATATGATTTAGTAGCCTCTGATCGATATGTGGCCAGCCTTGTTCAGAAACTGCGGTAGGCGTACTGTTCACGGATGATGATGACATAGTGAAGGACTATTTTAATGCTGCATTTGAGGCGAAGTTGCAACTTGCAATTCCCCGCCTACAACCATTAAAATTTCCTTCCCCATTTACGAAGTGACGTCAAATCAACATGACCGGTCACACTGTGAACAGTGTAAAGTTCCCCTTCTCTACTTTTAAACTAGTTTAAAGCAGTACTTGCTTTAGATCACTTAATATACAGACACAGTTCTTGGTTAAATCCATAACACTGCTCATACTAATCACTGTTTTGAGAAGGTAATCATCAACATTAAATTTATCACTAATGTTAACAGGCTAGCTTGTTGCTAATGCTATTTGCTGTTGTCTGCTGGCTAACTTGTTGCTAACATTGCTCTCTGTTGTCCGCTATTGTTGCTGTGCTGCAATTTCAGTCCAAAATATTGTGTGAATGTTTGAAGTTCACTATAGTGGACCATTAGCCACTCAGGTCTGTAACTGTAAAAGTGTGCCCTGCTGAAAAAAAAACAAAACAGTAGAAACCCTTTTTCTACTGGAATGGTTTTAATGGTTATAAAGGAAATTGTATTGGTTTTAATGGAGACTATAATGGTCCCTGTGGGTCTCTACTGGTAATTTGTTGCCTTCTATTGGTGGCATGTTATGTCTAGTGGATACCATTAAGGACCAATAATGGTAATAGTAATGGTTTTAATGGTTAGCTTATCATTTGTAATGGTATTTGTAGTGGAAACCATTAGAATTTTTGTGATGGCTTCTATTGTTTTTTCAGCAGGATGGATAAAGTAGCTTTTCATGAGCTTTACGTACTCTGACAGAGGTGTCCATGATTTTTTTTTCCACTTTGCATGCTGAATGTTTTTTTCCACTTTGCATGCAAATCGTCACATCGTTACATCCCTAAGTAATGGTGCGTTCAAGTAATGTCGGAAAGATCGTATGTACGAGTCGAATGCACATGAATGCCATTACAGAGTCGTAATTACGGGTGGGAAACTCTGCATTTTCTTGAATTGGATGCAATATCTGCAGTCAATGTTAAATTAGTTAAACTTGAACAGGAACTGTCTCTGCCATGTCTCTGCACAAAATACGATAGCTTTTAGGTTTAAAAACCTAAAAAAGCATAACACACCTGATGTGCATTCTTTATTCTTCATTTTCTAGAAGTAGAGTTAAAAAAAAAAGCTTGCTGTATTTTTTGTAGTTAATTAAGAAAAGGTACACCGCCATCCGACTAAAGTTACTTGAATGCACCTGACATCGTAAATAAGACTTAACAACTCGTAAATATTAAACTCCCAACTTGTAAAAATGAACTTCCCAAGTGGTAAATACGACTTACCAACTCGTAAATACGATTTAACAACCCATAAATATGAATCTCCCAACTCGTAGTAAATATGAATCTCTCAACTCGTAAATACGACTTAACAACTTGTAAATACGACGTAACAACTCGTAAATACGATTTAACAACTCGTAAATACGAACTTCCCAACTCGTAAATATTAACCTCCCAACTTGTAAAAATGAACTTCCCAAGTCGTAAATACGACTTAACAACTCATAAATATGAATCTCCCAACTCGTAGTAAATACGACTTTCCCAACTCGTAAATACGACTTAACAACTCGTAAATACAACGTAACAACTCGTAAATACGACTTAACAACTCGTAAATAGGAACTTCCCAACTCGTAAATACGAGGTAACAACTCGTAAATACGACTTAACAACTCGTAAATAGGAACTTCCCAACTCGTAAATACAATGTAACAACTCGTAAATACAACTTAACAACTTGTAAATAGGAACTTCCCAACTCATAAATACGAGGTAACAACTTGTAAATACGACTTAACAACTCGTAAATAGGAACTTCCCAACTCGTAAATACGAGGTAACAACTCGTAAATACAACTTAACAACTCGTAAATAGGAACTTCCCAACTCGTAAATACGAGGTAACAACTTGTAAATACGACTTAACAACTCGTAAATACGAGGTAACAACTCGTAAATACGACTTAACAACTCATAAATATGAATCTCCCAACTCGTAGTAAATACGACTTTCCCAACTCGTAAATAC
>CM074959.1:4875669-4964270 GCA_037577455.1 Pangasius macronema | reverse complement strand
AACTTCCCAACTCGTAAATACGAGGTAACAATTCGTAAACACGACGTAACAACTCGTAAATATGCACTTCCCAACTCGTAAATACGACTTCAAATTCTTCGAATACGAACTTCCCAGGAGCACTTAAACGCACAGTAAGACTATAAGCGCGTTAGAGATGGAGGGGCTTTTATATTGTAGTACCAACTGCGGCCGGAAGTGGAAGAGGGAGGGGCTTTTATATTGTAGCACCGCCTGCGGGCGGAAGTGGAAGAGTCGACTGGATTCACGCTGCTGTGTTGAAAGCAGACGGCGGAGCGGGGTCCGGGCGCTGCAGTAGCCGCCCAGCACTCAACTGCTTTCAGCGGTCATTCGGTTTCTAGCGTTTAGAAAGCTGATATTTCGGTGTACTCGTCGATCGAGTAGCTGCTGAACGCGCTCGCTGTCGGCGCCATTACTCACCCCCAGGCAGCGCACTGAAGCCGAGCGCTCAGCTAAATGCTGCTTTTTAGCAGCTGGTGAATGTAATATGAATTTCAGGCAACGCAGTCGGAGCTGCAGCGCCAATCATCAAGGCATCGGTGTGACGCTGATGCGCGGTGATTATTAGCCAAACTGAACTCATCCTGATTACCGGGCTGTCAGGAATCAACCCTCGAGGGAAGCAGATATTCTCAGCGTAGAATGATAACATTATTTAGCGCTACGGGTTTTTCCCCCCTTCGAGCACCGCGGATGTGAGCATCGGCTAGTCGGTTAACAGCAGGCGACATCATCAGCTAGCCTGTTAGCTACCTAGCTTTCTGACTTCCCCCAAACTTTTTGTGCAGGTTTGTTTTTCTTGACTAACTGCTGCTTGATCTGAAAATCAGATTGTTCATGCTCACATGATCCACCATCACCTATAGCATCTTACAATAGCTTCTTCCTGTATTTCATCGGAGCAGGGACCTGCTGGATTTCTGGCCTAACTTGAAACCGAGTTTCAGTCTTTCAAGTTAGAAATCATCTTTTTTTATTCAACTAACCAAGCTCTTTTATTTGATCTGTCAGTTAGATACACAAATTACAGTATCGATTCCGTTTTTGTTGTACGGTACTCCTGGAAAAACACCACCACCACATTAGCATGCTTGCTAACTAGGATGAATGCTTAGTTGGCCTGCTGCAGTTATTTGTTACAGTTGCTAGTTCGCTAACTAGCAAACGGCGCGTTTAATAGAAGAAAAGAGTCTGATATTTATCGTCTGATTTCAAAGGGGAGAAGGGAAACTTCATGAACAGGGTAAAGCAGCTCAGTATGACCTGACTAGCCCGGATCTGCAGCCTGGCTGAGCAAGCTCGCTAGCTGATCTGGCAGTGGACTTCGGACAGAAAAAAACACCACCACAGATGTCACTTTTGATTGAATTTTTAGAGCCGTGAACTCGTAAACAGTTCGAAGATTGAAGATGACAACGCGGACTCCGATGCTATCAGTCATCGAGCATTCATCTAGCCAGGTAAGAAAGTCATACTGTTGCTGGGACGGAAAAGAGAAAAGTTTGCTTACTTCCTGATGGCTTGCTAACACTCAGGAGCTAGCATGTGAGTGACGAACTAGCACGTATCTGCCTGACGAGCTGGCTGGCTTTTCAGGCTCTCTCTTTACCTACTTCATGAGAAAAGTCACTATTGACTAACTAAAGGACAAATAATTCTAGTTATATTTACATTCATGAACATTTCAGGTGTAGAAATGGCAGTAAAAATGTCTCTTAACGCTTATGCGCGAGTTCCTTTTACTGAGAGCTAGTTATAGCCAATACACTTTTACAGACTGTTAAAACAACCTTAATACGAAGTTAGTTACATAAATTCTACCATTAATACCCCAGAAATGCACTATATACATTTCTGAGGCCTTCTGAAGAGAGTATCACTTTCTGTGCTTGAGTTTGTTTGGATATGACTGTATCACAACACAAGGATAGATAATTAACCCTTTAAATCTACCACGACATTCTCACAGCCTGTAATAACAAGTTTAATAATCATTCATTCAACACAAATTCTATCAGTAAAGTCCCAAAATGTCAAACTTTCCATTTTCAGCTTAACTGTTTAATATTTAAGTGTGTGAATATGTGAGAGTATCACTTCCTGTGCGTGAGTTTGACTGTATCGTAACACAGGTACTGACAAATTATTCAGTGTTTTTGTGTAAAGTTGTCTTGGTATTTTTATTAAACCAGGGTTTGGAAAAAAAAGTGTAAAAGATTAAATTTTTTTATATGAGTCTTTCAGGATTGCTTGTACAAAACACGACTTTCTCTAGCATGGTATTCTTTTGTAAACCTGCACCTGAAACAGCTTTTCTACTACTTACAATCCTGTTTCTAATTGAAATTATTATTAGACATTAGAAAGTATTAATGAAAAAAAGTAATTTTAGTGTTTGTACAGACGAGATAACCCAAATATAAACATATCCTGTTTTGGTGGATTTTTTTTTAGACATTAGCGTGTACTTGGTGGATGAGATGAGTTTTTCCTTTATATATAAATAAAGACTGTAGTAGCTATTAACAAAATCAGGTTAATTAACATTAATTTTTCAGGTGTGAAAAATGTCTCCTAACGTTTAGCTTTTGGTGACGTCAAGCTACACACCACTGTCTTGTGTATCTGAGTTCTTCCTTTTTATTGAGAACTAGTTAACACTTTAGGTCTACTTGTACTTTAGGTCTAATTTCACAGCTGCTTACAAGCAAAATAATCATTTGTTCAACCTAAATTCTGTCTGAAAAAGTCTGACTTTCCATTTGTTGCTTAAGAATTTAATGTTTAAGTGCCTGAAAACATGAACGTGTCACTTTTTGTGCTTGAGATTGGTCAGCTTTTAGATGACTGTATCGTTATACAGCTGTACTGACACACGTTAGCCAGTGGGTTTTCTGTAAATTGTTTGTGTGTGTGTAAAATTGGTGTTTTATTAAGCCAAGGCTTGAAAAAGGTGTACAAAATATGTTTAAGGTTTTCAGGGTTGCTTATTCAAAACATTCAGTTTCATTTATATAGCACTTTTAACACTTTTTTGCATTCTCCCTAATGAGCAAGCCAGAGGTTGCACTGGCAAGGAAAAACACCCCGAGAAACCATGAGGAAGAAAGCTTGAGCGAAACCCATCCTCACCTGGATCGTGCGATTCGAAATCATTTCTCTTCTATAACTCTATGTATATTATACAGTCAAGCAGTGCTAAATGTGTTGAAAGGCAGTTGAGTATTCATTTCTGTTTTTGTTAGACTTTTAACTTTGTCGTATTCAAGTGAAGCTGTCGATTGTTCAGTGATTGAGGCTTGAGCATAAACTGTTTTTGGCACATGCAGTCTTTAGCCTTTCCAAGGAAGAACATCCACAGAACATGACTTTATCATGCACTCTTTTTATTTTTCACTTCTTCACCTGCACCCATTGAAACATCTTTACTACAACGTAAATCGTGTCTTATTTCTAATGTTTATTAGAATTATTTTGTCTCACAGATGAGCCCAAGTTTGACCTGCTGACCCAAACATAAGCATATCTCATTCTGATGGATTTTTTTGACGTGACAGTTTTGTTGTTTGGGATGCGGTGTAGTGTAATTACCATTCACTGTGAATATGAATAGTTGAGACAATGAAGTGGCTGCTTGCGTAATCCTGTAACTTCCATTTTCCATTTAAAGTATCCCAGGTTCCCCCTGAGGACGTGTTGGAATGAACAAGGAAGCAGATTGTATTTAAACAGCCTTTATATTAGCCATGTAACCCTTTCCAGTGCACCACCAAAACAGTATGTACTTCTGCATCCCGATTCTGTCACCAAAAATAACTTATTAAATTTCATATTCAAGCCTGAAACGTGCAACAAAGCATTTTTTTTTGCGCATTCCTCGCAATGTTGAAGTGCTTTGATTTGTAGTGCTTGGTTATTTCATAAAGTAGTATATGTAAATGAACAAACAGGAACATTCTGCGTTTTGTAAACTTCCCAACTTTCAAAAAGCAACGAAGAAATAATCATTCTGTGCTCAGGGCTGTTTTGGTTTTCACCTCGCCTGAAGCTCAAGGAGAGTTTCAGCCCGTTTTGTTTTATGACACAGTGACTGGACAAGTTTGGTGCTACAGTGAGTCAGTTTAAATCAATAGCCACGTTCGGGATTGGTTAGAAATCTTCATAGGAAGGGAAATTCCTTACTTTGGAAGCCATGCTGGCTGATTGGGCATGTAGCAACATTTCAGTGCGTTTCTCACTTCTGTAGCTAGACTGATGTTTACGACTGTGATCTGTCTGATCTTTGTCTGTTTCATGATTTGTCAAGTGTTGCAGAGATAACGCTCAGTGTGTTTGCAGTTGTCTGTTCACAGGGCGGGTACTCTTACTGTGAGCGTTGGATTTATAGCATGGAAAGTTTTCCAGAATGATGATGGTGATGGGAGATGATGAAATTACAAGTGTGTTTTTGCCAGCTAACTTTCCTGCAGTTTAAGCGATATCTTTTACACATTCCTTGCTTCTGGTTTAGATTATGATGTTTCTGTGCTCAAGCTGAGATTGGAAATTTTCTAGGCTTCAGTTTCAGAGGAAGGATTTTCAGTGTTGGGCAGTTGATTGGTGCTTTTTCTAGGCTTAAGTTTTAGTTTGGGAAGTTTCTCGAATGGGGGTTTTAGGGAAAGTTCTAGATTTATGGTTTAGATTGGGGAATTTCTAGACCTAAGTTTTCTATCAGGAATCTAATGGGCTTATATTGTAGATTGGAAATTTTCTGTTCTGTTTGATTGGTATTTTTGTAGGTTTAGGTTTTAGATTGGAAATTTCTAGGCTTTTAGATTAAACATTTTTTGTGTTTGAGGTTTCAATTAAGTATTTTACTTTTGATTAAGAATTTTCTGTACTTAGGTTTTAGATTGGGAATTTTTATAGGCTTAAATTTTAGATTGGGAATTTTTCATTTTTTTCTGCCTGGAAGCACAGCGGAATATATCAGTGAAAGTAGGTTTATTTTTTATTGTTTATGATGTGCAGCTCCACAATATAATAATAATACTGTACTAGTGAACCTTTTTCTTGATTCCTAAAGTTGCTGGATTTCAAATTATTGTTATTATTATGATTAATCAAACTTTTTTGTGCACATTAGTAATCAATTTTAAAGCACGTCGGCAGTCTGAATGAACATGAATGAATTAACAGTCCACATATAATTCATGCTTAATAACAATAACGTGTAGGTATTTCCTCATACTGTTTTTTCACGAGGCAATATTTGCGTTTGTTTAGTTATTCATAGACATATTCTCAGCCTCATCAGTCGGGACTAACATTTCCAGTTCAGCTGGGCGTGGACCAAGACACAGTGAAGCCTTGTGTGTTGTGAGGGTTGTCAGTGACCTACAATGCCTGTTGTTTTGTTTAAGACTTGTCTTCCACGAGGGCTGTTCTGATGCTGTTTTACCTTGGCACCTTGCTGTGTAATAATGCTGCTGTGAATCAGCCGTTTCATGTGTTTTTTCCCCCCATAAACAAATGACCAAATAGCAAGCATCTCTAAATCACAGATTTCCATCAAAACAACAGATTTCAGTACTGATGATCTTACAGGCGTCAACGTATCTATTTTTAAAGATAATCATTTATATAAATGTGTGGCGTTTTGTACGAAAACAGCTTTTCTGTCATTTGCTGAAATTAGCCACTGCACTTTCAAACATGTCCATGTGCAGGGTCAACTAAAGTTCAAAACTTCTGTCAAACCCTGCGCTGCAAAACGTCAAGAAAGCCAATCAATCACCTGCTTGTTGACATTTTTGACCCCACGCTTTTCAAAAACCCTAGTTTCTAGGCATTTTATTGCTTCAGCACTGAGCACCGAAGCATAGAAACGCTTTCACGTGTTAAGCTCGATTAAAATAATATCTCTTTGTGTTATATTTAATTGCCGTTCCCTTCTTTTTAGTCTTGTAGTTGCATAAAAACAGACAGTAAAGTAAAGGTGTATAAAACTGACGCTGAGCCTTGCGTCCTGCGCCTGAGGAACAGAAACGTGGTGTTCGGTGATGGGGACGAGGGGGAGGAGACCAGGGGAGGGTTCAGCTGCTCTCTATTTGTGTTCTGGCTGCTACTGCCCTGCTCTGGAAATAGCCGTGGTGTGATATTAATACCCTGGTAATCGACAAGCTGGCTCACACATCTCTTTTATTTACCCCCGCTTGCTTATGCTACTGTACCCGTGTGTTTGCTTTCGATGATCTCAGCCTCCCTAGGCGCCTCTTCTTTTCTTTTTCTTTTTTTCTTACGCCCTTCCAACATACTCTTTATGGACCTGCTAGAGCTTAGTTTTCATACAAGTACCAGACATCTGTGTTAGGTTTGGTGATCTTAAAGCCACTCGTCTGTGTCACGATTCAGGTCAGTTCCGATTTTCTTGGTGATTAAGAAGACAGGCTGCATGCGCTACATGCAGTTTCTTTTAAACTAAGTTGCGGGGGTGCGGCAGCGCCACAGTGACAAACTTGTGTGTCTCTGTGTGTGTGTGTGTGTGTGTGTGTGTGTGTGTGTGTGTGTGTGTGTGTGTGTGTAAAGTCATATGTCATTGCGAGCTGCTGAGGTGTGTTTGGAAAAAGCGGTGCGTGAGACGAGAGGCGGCTGTAAGGCTGAAGTGCTCACTGTGGGGTGGGGGGGGGGTTTGTTCGGGGGGGGGGGTTGCGAGGCCTGTTTTGAACGGTGGATCGCTATGGCAACAGGAAAGTTCTAAGAGAGACGCTGAGAATTCATCGCTTTAGATCATAGCAACGCTGCTGTTCGTTTTTTTCCTTTTTTAATGGCTGTTTGTACAGGACCCGCACTGAGGTGCTCAACATTTCAGTTTGATAGACTGAGGCTTCGTCCACATGCAAAAACGTTTTGAAAACGCTCACATGAGCAATGCAACGCAGTAAAGACTCTTACAAGGAATGCGTCTATAATAATGTTAAATACATGCGTATTGTGCAGTAAGTGCTCAAAAAACAAAAAACAAGCATTTATATATGTGACCTGATGATGCGGTGGAACTACGGTTTAAGGTTGCACTTTGGGTCTTGTCCAGAATCTCCATTTGTAGTGTGGTTTGTAATGCATTGGATTCAGGAGCAGTACAGCACACGATAGGATCGGGACGATTGACGATAGTATCAGGCCGATTCGAAATATCGCTATAGCTTTTGTGTTGGACAATTCAAATGTCCGCTTTGAGGTCAGCTTAAATTTTTATTTTGTAATATATATTTTCTTTTAGCCTAGGGGGCAGTCGTGGCCTAATGGTCTGAGAGTCGGACTTGTAACCCGAAGGTGAACCTGAAGGTCNTGGGTTAAATGCAGAGCACAAATTCCGAGTATGGATCACCACACTTGGCCACAAAGTCACTTCACTTCACTTCACTTTTGTATCTATTTTGAGCAACAGAAAAAAGCTTTTTTTCTTTGATGCTTCTTAACTCTCATTGTCCGTACTGTCATACAGAGAAAACCGTGAAAGTCTTCGCTGTCAAAAACCTGAACAGGGGTTTAAATTAAGAAATCGAAACAGGTTGTTTATCAACTTCTCTATACAAGAATTCAATAATTATCTCCGCTGGTGTTCACAGTGTGGTGATACTGCTAATCACATGTTAGGTTTATTTACAGTCCTGTAATTAATGAAAAAAACTGACTCAATGATGATGCTAGCGACTAGAAGCTGTAATGATGTAACATGTACATTATAGCAGGTTACGGATGCCTGGCTACGCTTCCTTCCCCCACCCCCCCGAGTCAACGTCGCTGCGGCCTGCCCTGCTGTAACGCCGTGTGCGATACTGTCGATGAGACGATGTTTTTTTTTTTTCACACGATCTCACAAGCCTAATTCATCACCCACAAAACCGCGATTGGCGAATGCAGGTTGTGTTGTGACGTCAGCGCTTTTCCTGTCCATGCGAAAACAGTGAAAACGAGAGATTTACAGTTTCCCCATCTTTTCGAAAATGGAGACGAAAACAAAACAATTTTCCCAACTATTTTGTTTTCAAAGTCTTTTGACCATATTTGCCATTAAACTTTACAAAAAAAAAAATATTTTTAATGGATTGTGTCTTTAAAGTTCTTGTGCTAGTAATAATATACTAGCAATGTCCTTTTATTCAACATGTACGGCTTTGTCAGTAACCACAATCTTAAAAATCTTTTATACAGTGTGATTATATTCAAATCAGCCTGCATTCAGGAAAGTGCTGTTTTTTGGGTTTTTTTTTGGAAAAATTAAACTCTCTGCTCATGTAGCAGTAAAACAAACTGCTGTGTTTATTTCTTAAATGTAATTCCATGTCATCAGTTTTGTCAGATGCAGACGTGGAAGTGCACGTTCAGCGTTGGTGCTCAGGGTGCATATTAACACTGCGCAATGTGGATAAAAAATAGCACGTTTCCTCGCTCGTATCTTTTAAAACAACCCGGTGAACCCGTGATGTCATGGTTAAACATTGCAATCGTTTAACCAAAATGAATCCTTGTTTTTATTTATTTTTTGGCTCACTCTAATGCCAGGCTTTCTCGAACCACCCACAGGCGGCTTATCCGGAAGCTGTATGATCATTCGGACTGCTCAGAGAACATCATCATAATACTCTGGCTTGTGACTAGAGATTAGCGGACCTTATATTGTAGAGCCGTAGTGCATATTGCATGTTAAATCTGGTTAGGTGTGAGGGAGCTGCTGTAATTTTCAGATGGAGGCAGTGGGTGGATCCCATGTGTTGCTCTGCTTAGTGATGTGTGTGAAGAAAAGGAAGCTGAGATCTTGGCGCAAACTGGTTTTTCAGCGAGACAGGTAGAGCTAGTTCATCTGTAGCTCATTAAACCTTCGCAACGTGTGGGCGTTTACTTTAATTCCACTGTGAGCTAGCTTTATTTTTCCACTGTAGTCCTTAAGACTGTAGCATCGATGGTGTAATTTGTGTTTGCTTGTGGTTGTCGTATATCTTATAGATGTGTGTAGCCTGAAGAGAATTCCAGCAGGTTAATCTTTGGCAGAAGTGCTTGGCTTTCTGTCTGCTGAATGGGTGTGGCCCAGAGTAAACGTCTCTGCACGGAGTTGAGCAGATGTTGGGGAACCACAGCAGATGTTGCAGAACCACAGCATTGCTCGCTCCTTTCATCTTGCCATTCCGTTGGTTCTTTGAAAATGCTGTCAGGGTTGTATCAGGATATGACCTTAAAGTCCTAAAGGGAGTGTGGTCAGGCTGATCTCAGGGTTTATCCGTATTATATAAAGTAACAATTAGGTGCAGATTAATGCTCTGTGATGTTTCTTCACCATCAAACAAGCAAAAATGATGCATGAGAAGGAAATTAAACCTTTTGCTGAGCAGAGTCAGCTATTGCTCCAATACTGTACACTCACCGACCACTTTGGTTATTGGTGCCAGACGGGCTGGTTTGAGTATTTCAGAAACTGCTGATCTTCTGGAATTTCCATCTGCAGCTGTCTCTAGCGTTTACGCCGAATGGTGTCAAAAACATAACCCATCATGTGAACGGCAATTGTGTGGCGGAAGCAGCTTGTTTTGAGGAAGGCTATGGTAACGCAAACAATCACTGTTTACAACCGTGGTGAGCAGAAAAGCATCTCAATATGTTCTACATACCAAGCATTGAGGTAGGCACAGCTACAGCGGAAGATGACCACATCGGGTTCCACTCCTGTCAGCCAAGAGCAGGAATCTGATGCTACAGTGGGCACTGAAAGTGGAAAACCATGGTCTGGTCTTTTTTTCGAATCTTCACCTTTATAATTCGGTCTTCAGGACAGAGGACTTTGTAACATGAGTTTCTTTGTAACATGACAAGCTAAAATTTTTGTCTTAAAAATAGAAGGGGAAAAGAAGAGGCTGGTGAGGGAACGGCTGTTTACAGCTATTACGTAACTGATAACCAATTTTTACATAACGTTAAATGTAACAATACACAGGTATGTTGGTTATTAATAATTGGAGAATTGTAATAATTGGCAAATGGCTGTTGAATAAGAGGAATAAAACTCGTAGTGATGTAGGAAAACAGTCAACTTCAGGTGGTAACTGTGGTGCTGACTCATGTTGGGCAGTTGATTGATTTCCTATAACAGCAAGTTCCAAGGATTTTATCCCCTACATGACAATACAATATCCATAATGTAATAAATTACATTACATTACTTGTGGCTACTTGAGCGTGTTTTAGAAGATTGGAGCTCTTTGCTTTTCAGAGAGTATGTGCGTCTTGTCACTACTGTTTTAACCCTTACCAAATTAGCTGTTCTGTTATGATGGGGTGTTTCTTTTTTATTTAATTTTGCACCAATTGTTTCATTTATTTTTGTAGGTGAAAACCAGTAACACTGCTGAACTGTAGCATGAATCATCTCCTCATGTCTTATGAGCAAACTTAAATATCATGAATGATGCTGTGTAAAAGTCCTCGAGTGTCACTGCTCTGGGTGTGTGTTCATGGTGTGTGTGTGTGTTCACTACTGTGTGTGTGCACTTGGATGGGTTAAATGCAGAGCACAAATTCAGAGCATGGGTCACCATACTTGGCCGCAAGTCACTTCACTTCACTCACTTCACTTATATATTTTTTTCTGTTTCCTCCGCCTCTAGTTCAGTGGATTCCATGATCTAGGAAACAAGGAGTAATCCTCTTAGACTGTTCTCAGTAGCATACTGCACCTAAAAAAGATGTATTGTGAGCATGAAAAACAAAAGTAAAGAAAATTTCCTCTGTACAGTATGTTGTTGGTGACTATTTAAGCTCTTCCTGAATCAAAAAGATATCTTGGTATCATATAAACAGCTACAGGATCCTCTCGGAGGTGGAGGTGGAGGTGTTTTTGTGTACCGACCTGTATGAAAGCCAGTCAGTGGAAAATCACCTACTGAAAGCATGAATACAGCTATAAGGTTTCATTTGTATGCATGTCAGTGGGTGTTGTGTGAAGTGCAAAACATGGATTTAGTATTGTCCTGCTTTCTGTTTTTCACCTAATGAACCAAAATGCTGGCGCTCTAAGCCACAGGGTTAATCTATACCTACTACTTCTCAAATGTCTCTCCAGTAAGGTTAAAAATAAACCCTATTAACCACTCAAAATCCTGAGTTAACACAGACCAGCTAAAGTTGGCGTTATTTCAGTAACTAATCGCCTCTTGACAGTTTCAGTTGTGTGTCTAAATATGAGCCCTGTTTCCGCTCAGACCTGAAATGACCTGGATCCAGTGTGAAAAAGTTGTTTCATGAGAAATCACAAGAAAATTCTTTGATAGGACGATAAGACTATTAGCTGATTTTGAAAATATGTTACCTTGCAAAGAGTGCTCATTTAGTGCAGTGTAGCCTTTTGTGTTGACGTGAAAAGAAATGAAATCTTACGCAATGTGCATGCTGTAAGTATAACAACTATCTAACTAGCCTAGCTTGCTGTCTAGATTAGGTGTCTAATTATCAGTAATAAACACCTGGTGATTAGAACAGTCTCGACTGGTTGATGGTGTCTTATTTATGCCAGTATACCAGCTGCTAGTAACTTTTCCCACCCTAGCTTCCCTTTCACACGAAGTTTAGCATGTGCTTCCTCTGAGACTTGTGCTACACCATGGACGTCGAGGATTGTCCGGGTTCGAACCTGGGATCTCCTGACTATACAGAGAATAGTTACATTTTTTTAAATGCAGTTTTGTGATAATTGGGTTGTCATGACACCAACATTTTGACTTGGATATCAATAACAAGTGCAATATCGTTATCTGATACTAAAATACGATGACACAGAATCATTGTATAATGTTAATTGGACTGCGCTTAAACCCTTTTGAATTTCTTTTTTGCTTATGTGTTGATTGTTTCTAGGTGAACAAGCTTACATAAATAATCTCAACTGAATTCTTCACCTACATGGTTTTAATTCATAATTGTAGGTTATGGGGCAAGACTATGATTTTTAAGGGTAGATTAGCATGTGTAGTGTGACTTGTCTGCTTGTAGTGTATTTAAATGTATTAACTTGAATGTATTTGTTTTCCCACATTGTTGTGTTGAAAAAGTATTGACATAAAATAAATTCGTTCAGTCTTCAGTACGTGCTTTATCCTGATCAGGGTTGCGGTAGCTCCCGGGAGCCTATCCCGGGAAGACTGGGCATGAAGTGGGAATACAACTTTAATAGGATGCCATACATTTGTACATTTTTTTTTTCAAACCAATTTATTGAGACCGCTTACTGGCATGGATTTGGGAGATGGGAAGAACCCAGAGAACCTGGAGGAAACCTACACAGGCTCGGGTAGAACTTGCAAAGCTCCACACAGACAGGAGCCCGAGCTCAGGATCGAACCGGGGAACCTGGAGGTGTGAGGCAGTAATGCTCCCCATACCCATGTAATGCTGCCCATTATTGACATGAAATGCAATTTATTGTTGAAAACAATGAAAAGGGATAAATATAGACTTCACCGAACCTGATTTACAAAACTTTGGCTGGTTGTTCATGCCAAGCAGGCCCTACATGGTTAGACCACAATGTAACTTTAGTTTCTTTATACCCTCCTTGGCCGGTTAAACTGGTGAGAAGCTTTAGCATGATCACTCTGAAGCAGTTCCATTGTCTTTTTTTTTTCCAGCTGTCTTGGCATGTCAGAGCTTGTGTGAAGTTGACTTCTTGCAGGGCTTTCTCTCCTCTCTCTCTCTCTCTCTCTCTCTCTCTCTCTCTCGGGTACTCGCAGCCAATCCTCCAGACAAACCCAGACACGTCGCTTCCGGACTCGTACATGGCTTTTGGATTACGTTGCCGGTATCTGTTTCTCTGCTGTTATAAGTCAACTTCCACAAATTACTCAACTTCCTGTTGTTTGGGGAAGCTGTCCCTCAGTGCCTGGACCCCCAGAGAGCCTAGCATGTGTGTCCTATTTTAGGCTGAGCTCTCCTGGTTATCCTCTGTAACTATCCTCTGAGTCATTCATACACAGTATCAACATGTAGGCTTTTGCTTTAAAGTGTGGCAGAGAATTTTGCAAGGTGAGGTTTACTTTTGCTGGTCAAAATGGACAAGGAACGTGTGGTTCAGATGGTCTCGGATGTACGCTGCCATCGCTGGATATGCCTGCTCATAGAAGACATTACAATTATGAAATGGCAAAAATGGAATTGAGCAGTGACCAAGTGTGTTGAAAAAAAAAACACATAGATTTTATAATTTAAATAGCAACTAGGTTTGTTGCGGCTTTGTGGTGAGTTACTGTGTATGAGCAGACGATTAGCTCACTGTTGGAATTTCATAAGATTACAGATTAAAATGGACTTCCGTCTATTACGGTCTACCTGTAAATTTTTTTTGACCCAATCTAGCTCCTTACTACAGTGGTACTCATCCCATTTGTGTCTGGCTACGACTTCCCGAAAAATTTCACAACCTCTTCATCTGGACTTGCCTTAAATCATACTACAACGAGCTCCATATCTCTGAGCAGGGGATGTGGCTGCCCTGAAAACCCTTAGGCTGCGCAATCTGTTACTGTTGTAAACATACTACGTTGTTACCTCTGATGCTACTTCTGGCATGTTTGTAAATCTTTCATGCAGAGCAGCTTTAAAAAGCACAGAAGAACATGCCATTGCTGACCAGAACCTAGCAACTTTTAGTCTAAATTTTAGCTTATAACAACAACGTGATCGATCCTGACAGCGTAAAAGATTTGTATGGAAAAGTTATTCTCCAAAATAAGAATAGAAGTACAGGGGACTTGACATTTTTGTTTTCTTTTTTTTTGTTGTTGTTGTATGTGCAAGAAAGTACAAAGAGACTTGCACAAAGATTTCGTACTAAATCTTCACCACTGGTTTGTCTGTTTTTAAGTGGTTTATTTAATACCTTGATGTAGTGAAATCCTGATATTTTTAGACTAGGTTATCCTGTGAAAAATTGAAAGTGTTACACCCCTATGCTTAACAATATTCCTGATAAAGCTTTCCATAGTCATTGTACATTATGAGCCAGCTTCATGAGGGAGCTTCATCCAGGAGACATGTGAGTTTTTAGTTACTTTTAGTTGCTTTGAAGTTAGCTACTTTTCCTAGGTTTTTAAATAAAAGCTACTTGTTTGTGAATACAATTAAGCAAAAACTATGGTAAAATTTACTATTACTATTTACATTAGTCTTAGAAGCCAACTGTGTTCAAACATTTGACCGGCAGTGTGCTAATAGGTGTTTCTTTTACATTTGGTAATGTGTCTAAGCAGCTGTGGAGTGTTTTGCTGTGGTAAGTTCTGTAATTATATGTTTGCTCAGAGAAAGATGAGAGCAGTTTGTCCTGTGTCTGACGTTCATTTCACATCTCTTCTGCTGAGCGCTGATGACCGCAGATTTACGGCTGTGTGAACGACGCTTCCTGTCCCTCTGGGTAATTCTGCTCCCCTCCTCCCTCTCGTCTAGTTAAAGAACGGTCAGTTGGAAGGTGCGGTGCCTGCGCCCCGTGGCTGCTCCTGACGTGTTTTTTGCGACAGCGTTTAGACATAGGGGCATAATTTAGTCTAGCTTCTGAGCGAGGAATCGTGTGGCTGTGGTGAAGGTCAGAGCTGTGTGAGAACGGCATTGCTGTCTCGCTGCAGCTTTTCGGTGCACTGTGAGATACACGCCACGCTGCACCACTGCAAATACTGGCATAGCACACCAAAAGAAGTGAGGATCAGGTTCCTTTCTAGTGAGGAGCCACTTGTGTGAGGGGAAGACGACAAAAGGTTTCTCGTCCTCGTATAATGCTTCACTGACATTTATTGAATCTCTTAACTGCTCCTTTGGCTCCTACATGTGCTGAAAGTCTCAGCAGCTAGTGTGTGTTGTTATCTGTGTGTGTGTGTGTGTTACAGGTTTCACTGTTGTGCAATAACTGACTATCATTGGAAGACATTGCCTGCGTTTAGCACTCTTAAGATGTTGCCCTGCTGTGAACCTTGTAAGAGGAAAAAACACTTCTCTTTGCCGTATGCTTGCTGCAAGCGGATAATTACAGCAATCTCAAGAACGGCCCACTGCACAGGCAAACTCGTCATATTACAGAACTAGCCTGCGTGCAGGGTTTTACAACGCAGAAACATGAGTAAAATGATACTGTTGTATTTAAGTGTTTATACATAACTGAGTAAAATATTGTTTTCCCCTAAAAGCACATCATAAATACATTAGATAGATGATTAAATTTCTAAATATACATTTTTGTCAAGAAAAGACTGTATTTCAGACTTCTTTTCTTCTAAATGACATGCTGTCTAAAACCAGAAATGAGGCAACATGGAGTTTCTAGGCAAATGACTGTCATCATAAACTAGCCTGCTACTCCCACAACATATAATCTACAAACGTATGAAACATGCACATAAGTCTTAATATGTTTCAACCTGAATGAATGGAGTGGAGCACAGCGCACCTGGTTGACATAGTTTAGTTCGTTAATTTATGCGTGATATGTATGTGCAAAGTATTTCTAATTCTTTTAATGGCTAGATTTCACTGCATTTTGATTAAAACACTGGAGACAGCGCTGGGCTTGTGTGATATAACGATTGATTCGTCTCTACACGATATTACACCGCCACAATATCCATTGTTTACTCAGATTATATTATATACCCAGACCTGCCAATCTTGGCACCTTTTATGTGTAGGAGCACCACAGTTTAATATCAGAGTATGCTAGTATGAATTATCACTCGAAAATACGCCAGTCTTTTTCTCCCCAATAAAATGGGAGCGGATCCAATCAACATATAAATGGAAGTAATAGTGTCAGCCACAGACATCTGACAACTGATTTGTAAAATAGTTATATCCAAAATATGCTTTTTTCTTCTTCTCCATTTTAAATTTTCTTCTTGCCGCTGCCACCAAGCAGTTCCCGACCACACAGCTGATATTGTTACACCCTCCTGTAGTCTCAAACCTGAAATGGTTGCTCAAAATTGCTCATTTTCCTGTCTCTTTTTTAGGCTAACAGTTCTGGACAATGAAATCATTTATCATGATTTTTTAACGGTGGATTGTAGGGAAAAATGAATATAGCACAAGCCTAGCCAGCAAGCACTGAGCAGACGTCATGTTTGTCAGAGGTTGGAAAGCCTTCTGTAAAATGGAGGGGAGTCAGACTGCCTGAGTATTGTGCACTCTATAGTGCAAAACTGACATGATCAATATTGCTGACTTTGTGCACGTCTAGATTTTTAAAAAGATTTCCAGGGAGATTTCTGAGATTGAGCATTTCATTGGAACGACTTCTTTTTAAACTGTGCACTGATCAGAACAATAGCACGTCTGTCCATGTTTGCGCTCACCTCACCTGCTAACGTTGTCCTCGCACTGTGGTTACAGTGAGCTCAGGTGAGAGCAGAGGACTACAATCAGCACACTGTTTCTCAATGAGTGCTCCAGCCTGACCGAGATATCGACTGGTTGATAAAATCAGCCCGTGTTAAGGCTCAGCAGCTCCATCAGCATTGGCGCGAATCACAAATAAATAATAAAGAACAAATAGTCCCTTTTGACATGTTGCATAGGAAAATTGAACTCCTTGAACAGCACTTCTTGAACTTGTTTTTGGTCTAAGGCCCATTTTATGGACCAAATCAGATTTAGCACGTTTAAAAAATTAAAAATGCCCAAAGAAACAATGACCAAAAAAATGAAGAAAGCCATGAATTCTCTGAGAAATATTTTATAATATAACTCTATTTTGACTAAATGCACTACAGTGCAAATTGAGCAGCACGAAGGTGTTTACGCGTGCCATCTAAAAACATGTTGGCAAAGGACCAGTTCTGCACGTGAGACTTTCTCTAGTGAGTCTGGTACAATTTCATCACTCAAGAACTGCCTAGTTTCACATGAGGATGCTGTGACTGACATTGCAAATATCCAGCCATGTTTACTTGATACTAACTGTTTTCAAATCAAACTTTTACACACGTGTTACTGTGAACTTTTGTACATTTCAAATCGGTGATTATATCTTGCGCTGAAAATGCTGTGGTGTCGAGCATTTCAGTGGAAATTGGTGTATGGGAGCCAGGCTTTCAGGACAGAGGAAATTCCGTTTTCTTGGTAACATGACAAGCTTTGGGATTTTTTTTTTTTTGGTGTTATAAATGTGGAGAGAGAAAACAAAGGCTTTACAGGGAACGACCGTACGCTTGCTATAACATAGTGATAACAGGAAGCAGCTTGTTCCACTGATGTTTCGTAGCATTTTCTTTAACTACAAGCAGTTAAAAAAAACGTGATTTAATGTTCATTAATGCGTTAGTAAATTGTAGTTCTTTTTCTCTGTCTCCTGTCTGGGCTTCTTCAGTCAAGTCTCTCTCTCTCTCTCTCTCTCTCTCTCTCTCTCTCTCTCTCTGTGTGTGCTCTCTTTTCTCTGTTCTCTGTTTCCTCACCACAGTCTTCTTTTCTTTCTCTCCCCCTCCCTCCCTCTGATGTGTGTCTCTGCTTGGTAGTGTAGTCAGACTGAGCCTGGTGACAGTCCAATAAGCATTACATAAGCTCTTTCAGGGTTATTATTAACCACAAGGCTCTGTTCTCTGCAGGTTTCACCGATTCTGTCCACTGTCTGGTGGAAAATGAATCGGAACAGTATTAACCAGGAAGAACTTGGCAGGATAAGGTCGTGTTGTGTTTGTTTTGCAGGCTCACACCGACTCTAAGGCCGGCGGTCGCTCCAACATGCCCCGTGGCCGCAACTCGCTGGCCACTGCAGCTGACGAGCAGCCGCATATCGGTAAATACCGGCTGCTGAAGACCATCGGAAAGGGAAATTTCGCAAAGGTCAAACTGGCTCGGCATGTTCTCACTGGCAAAGAGGTGACGATCGAAACTGCTTTTATTGCTTTCTCTGAGTCTGTGAAATAGAAAATGTATAGCTTTGGAACTGTGTCGTGCTTGCTGTAATGCGCAGGGATTAAAAATCGGACATTTTTTTATATATATACGTATACACTGTTTTGTTTTGTACACTATAGATGACTTGATTTTTTTTTTTTTTTTTTGGGGTCATGTTATTTACTGGTCACTTAACAATCTCTAGAGGCTGCCAGTTCCTCAGCCCTCCCACAATGCCTCTACTGGGCAGTCTAAATTCTTTCTTTTTTTTTCTTCCTTTTTTTTTCTTTTTCTTTTTTGCACATCCAGTCTCTCTGCACGACGAAGTGGCTCATTTAACACTTCACAGTTCACACTCAGTACATCACCACTGCTGTAGTTTTAGAATCACTGCTTGTTCATTTGTGAATACATGACCCTCTGGTGTCTGACTCTCCACACTGACACAACACACAACCACACAGGGCCTATGGAATAGCAGAGCAGAAGAAAAAGAGAAACTGGTGTGTGTACTTATTGCTTGTGCACCGCTCTGTAATCACCATGTGGTGCGCTGAATTGTTTCCTGATGATGTTAGATTGTGATCTCTGCTAGGACCAGTCAAGGCTGAAGTCAGGCAACAGTTTAAGATCTTTACTTCAAGTCCCGCTCTGTTTATTTGGTGGTCTTGTCATCGGTTTCCTTGTGTATACGTGTTTAATGTTGAGGACAATTTCCTCAAGAACACCAAGGAACCTTCTTTCCACTCCTTCCACTAACATTTTATGCTGTTGCGTCATGTAAAGCGGTAGATAAAGGCATCAGAGGTCCCTTTTCTTAGAACACAGTGTTGTAAATTCTTTGAATTTTTATTTTTAATGTTAAAAATAACTTCTAACTCGTATATTCAGGTGGCTGTAAAAATCATAGACAAGACTCAGCTCAACTCCTCCAGTCTCCAGAAGGTGAGGCCATCTTCAGTGTTTGAACTTGTTTTAATTATGCACCTTTTGCACTTCTAAAACCGAACAAACCTTTTCGAGTATATCCGTTGTTTAGCAGTACACGCCTCAACTTCCTCACATTAGACCCTTGCTCATTAGAGCTTCTCTCATTCATCCTGGAAATGCTCGACTTTGATTTCGCTCAAGGCCAAAGAGGCGAGCTAATTACACCAAATTAGGCTCAAATACTTCCTGAGTACAAGTTATATGATGTATCTGCTGTACATCAAGCGTGAACTCTGTCTCCTTCACAGCTCTTTCGGGAAGTGAGGATCATGAAGCTGTTGAATCACCCAAATATCGGTGAGCTTTACTTACAACTCAACTGGTTCGAGCTCGAATTTCTGGTTTGCCTACACAATGTCCTTCCAATGTCTTTTTTCCGATTGTCAGTTTTTTTTCCTGTGTCAATATATCATGTGAAGTCATAAAAAGTTTGACTGCCATAACATGTATTACCTGTTTTTCTTAACCAGTCTTTGATTTATTTATTTTTTTGTTTCCCTCTTATGAATTCTTGTCCATAGTGAAATTGTTTGAGGTGATAGAAACGGAGAAGACACTTTACCTGGTTATGGAGTACGCCAGTGGAGGTTCGAGTTCTCCTTCATCTTTGGCTTTAATCATTTCAGATCCATATATAGAATTGTAGATTCATTTTATGTTGCCTTTTCATGTTTTGCATTTAATAATGCTCCAAATCTATGGAGAAAATTCATGGAGAGACGTACTGCTTTTAATTTGTGACTTGCGTATATTGGGGGGTGGGGAAACCTTCACTGAATCGCTTTTATATCTAATGAAAAACAATCAGCAGGGACTCGCTTTTTAAAAGCAATTNGCATTGCGTTTCACTGAGCGATTCTGTTTCGGATAGAAAATGGATCGTAGCAGTGAAAGAAGGTCCGATGCAATACACAAACTGCGTTGGTTTTCATAAGTGACATGCAGAAAACGTTCCACACTGAAAAGCAAAACCTTCACTGCATTGCTCTTACATCGCTTGATCTCGTAGGTGAATTAGTTAGTTAATTAGTTAATTAACTAATTAATGAAATGCTGAGTTTGTGTCAGAAGTGAACACGAATCCTTAGTCGCATTTCACTTTCATCAGTGTGTGGAAGTCATGCCACACTGAAATGCAATCTGCATAACCGTTTGTGTATTGTATTTCATCTTTTTTTTTTCTCTTTCTTCCTGCCGGTGTAATTGCTTTTCACTCTGGCATGAAATCTTCTCCATAGAAATCCTATATTTGTTATAGAACTGGTTTAGAAATTGTTATTAGACCTTTTTAAAATAAAAATTGGATGCCCCTTCACTTCATTCTGATAAATGTATCGCTAGCACTCGCTGTGTGTTTTGCCCCAAATGGTACACATCTGTACTGAATAGAACGGCAAAAGAGTGCACATAATTATGTTATAAAATAAAGTAATGTTGAAGCAGTATCAGTGCCTAGGGTGGCGGTTTGGGAAGCAATGTGGTGTCAGGTGAAACTTGTCAAAGGACGCATTGTGTGCTGTAGGTTATTCTCAGGTACTTTTCTGTTCGCTTTTCTGGCTTTCGAATCTTGAAGAGTACAATTTCCCTGGCTGAGAGGGAAAAAGCCTTTTGCACACTGACACAATAATCTTTTTTTTTTTGATCTGGTCACTGTAATGAAAAGTTCATATACTGTCTTTAAGGGTGCTTTCACACCTATTAGTCTGGTTCCTGAGTCCAAATCAGAGTGAAATTGATTCTTTGTTTTGTTTTGTTTTGTTTGTTTTCTAGTTGTTTAGTCGGTTTAGGTGTCTCACGTCATATAATTAAACGAACCAAAAAGTGAAAAAAACGTCGGCTGTGTAGCATGTATAGCTGAAAACACATGCGTAAAACTCCTTCATTCATTGATCAGAAATATGCTGAGGTAAAATAAACACAACTTTGCCAAGTGTATGTAAAAAATCATAAAAATCACCCGAGCACAGAGAACACGGAGCTGCACGCCGTATATTACTTAATAATTAGAGAAATGACTCATTTAAAACATTTTTCACCGTTTCTGAACTCTTTTTTTTTTTGTTCGACGGTCAGAATCATCAGGACACATTGCATTTCCACAGCACTTTTAGCTCTGTCCTTTGGCTCATTTGTGGCTCGCCGCTCAGTTTAGAGGTTCACAGCTACGAAAAAAAATGTCGTTCACAACCAAAAGCATGTGACATGTTTGGGTCACTTCCTGTGTTTGGGCCAGTTTGGGATTAAATCACGTTGTCTCTACAATCAAACCGCACTATAGCTCTATGCTACAACGGACTAAACACTGCGTATGTGAAAGCACCCTAGAAGATTTTTAAAGGATTATTTTTAAAGCAGTCAGCAGTGGCTAAAAAGATTCACCATCTGTGATCGTTTGATTGAAATGTCAGTAAGATCACCTCGTCCTGGGTGATTCTTGACTGTATTTAATGAAGAAAAGTAGCAGACTCTAGCACATGTTATATAACTAACTGGACCTGCGGCTAGATCTGAGTTACTGAGTTTAAGTTAAAGACTAACTTTAAAATAAAGACTGCACGTGAAACATTCAAATTCAAATCTATTAACTTCTACTTACAAGCACAAATGTGGCATTATGTCAATGTTTTTAAAGTCAGTCTGCACTGGACGTAACGTTTCTTCTTGTTTTTACGTGCTATGAGTAGCTATAAATAAAGGTATTCTATGATATAAAGTGCATGGCTTTAGCATGAGAACTGACTGACTCAAATGAGTTTCACAGAGAATTTCCCAGCGATCTCTGAGCTTTTCAAGGAAGTGAAGTGAGCTGTAATTTTCTCTGAAGGGGAACTACAGTTCTGGGATGATTCTGTGGTTTACGTTAACTGCAATGCGTATCCCATGATCATGGTGTAAGATAACAGAAATGATGCAAAGGTTATTACATGGAGGCGTTTGCGATTATTTCAGGGTTCCGTTACTGTTTTTGCTTTATTGTGCAATTATGAAGTTAACAGTAAAAGCAGCTTTTTAAAGGAGCCGTGCACACACAGTGAAAATTCATAATTCAAAATTCATTTTTGAGAAATTCGTGTTAGAAGTTCACTCTAAGAGGGTCGGCCATTTTGTGTCAGTATTGTGTTTGCCCAGTTGGCAATGTTCAATATAGCAAACTCCACTCCCAAAATTCCTATTCCTTAGAAAAGTACCTATTTTTTTTCTCTTGATCTAAAGCCCAGGAACTAAAATCAGCCTTGAAAACCACCTAAAAATTCTTGACCTCTGAAAACATTCCTGCAGTAGCAGTGTGTTTAAAGTTTTCTGTCTATTACAATAACACATGTACGCTATCTTTCCTGTTTTAAGCAAATAGCCCAGGTATGTGTTTATGGTCCCCACAACTACGAAGCTCGTTGAGCAGAAACTGAGGCGGTGGCTTTTTTGCAGTGCTGCTTTTGCAGTAGCTCTTTCAGATCCCCTTTTCCCTTTATGCTGTCCACAAAGTGCTCCTTAAACCAAGCTTTTGTCATCCCCCTGACTGTTCTCTCCCTGTCTTTCGCTCCTCCTGATATAGGCGAGGTGTTTGATTACCTCGTCGCCCATGGCAGAATGAAAGAGAAAGAAGCCAGAGCCAAATTCAGACAGGTGAGTCTCTGTCTGTGTTGAACACACTCAGAGCTTGTAAAAGTACAGGATATATTTCTTAAGCAAACATTAAAACGGCCAAACTGAAAGAAACTAATGTTAGAAGCTTTTGAATTTACTGTGTCAGTACTTAGGTGTTTGTCTGCCTCACTTATGCCTCACTCGCTTTTGTTTTTGTGAGCAGATCGTGTCAGCAGTGCAGTACTGTCACCAGAAGTGCATCGTTCATAGAGACCTTAAGGTAAAGCTGGTCTTGAGCCGGTGTTAGCTTTCTTCTCTTGATCACATTTTTAGACTCGTGACCAAACCCAGTGTGACTGTTTGGACTGTAGTCACATTTGCCTCCATTCGCACATTACATAGCGTCTTAGTCTGTTTCTAACGTGGATATTTCACCTTGGATTCATTTTTACGTGAGGGAAAGGTCCGGTGTCTGTTCTGAATAGGCCTTGTGCCCGATGCCTGTTAACTGAGTTACCGTGGTAACAGCACCCAGTGATGGTAAAAACATGTTTACTGCTGGAAAAATGTTCATTTATTGATTTGCTTCATGCATGTCCTAACAAGACACTTGCGTTCCCACACGTGAACCTCCACCTCACCCACCCTGCTTAACCATTTACTGTGGGTATAAGATGATTAAGATGATTTTGTTACCAGCACAGGCCTGGTTCTGAATGTATGTGAGAGAAACGGACCACAACTGAAGAACAAAGAAAGGAAAGATAAGCTTTGTTCTTCATTCTGAATGACTTTGTAGGTTTTTTTTGCCACTGAGATTAGATTAAATCTTTCCTGCTCAAGCTGAGTATGCAAAAAAACCCAAAAATCCTGTTTAAGATGCATGTATGAACAAAGCCAACAGTTGATTAATTTTTTTTCTCTTTTTCCATGCCATGTTTAAGCTGTAAATATTTTTTTTATAAACATTACTGCTTATTCTCCCATCCAGGCTGAAAACCTGCTTCTAGACGCAGACATGAACATAAAGATTGCTGATTTTGGCTTCAGTAACGAGTTCACTCTGGGCAACAAGCTGGACACGTTTTGTGGCAGCCCTCCGTATGCGGCTCCAGAGCTCTTCCAGGGAAAGAAGTACGATGGGCCAGAAGTGGACGTGTGGAGTTTGGGAGTCATCCTGTACACACTGGTCAGCGGCTCGCTGCCTTTTGATGGACAGAACCTGAAGGTGAGACGGCGGTATGGGACGGACTCATGTCATGGGGAGCTTGAAGGGTTTAGCATGCTGATCTAAAGAGGAGTTGGTGCTTGATTTTGCAGGAGCTGCGTGAACGTGTTTTAAGAGGGAAGTACCGAATCCCGTTCTACATGTCCACAGACTGTGAGAACTTGCTGAAGAAATTTCTTATTCTCAACCCCACCAAAAGAGGAAGCCTTGAGGTTTGTAATGGTGCCTGCTGCTGTCTGCTGACTGGTAGTTTGTGAGAAAATGTAGTCTATTCAGTCTGGACTCCAAAATTCCACCTTTAGTACAGGCTAGTGTCCATTCCAGTCCCAGCTTTAAACTACACATGTGCTCTGTCTTGTCTCTGTCTTTCTGTGCTTGCATCCAGCAGCAGATCATGAAGGACCGGTGGATGAATGTGGGCTATGAGGAGGAGGAGCTGATGCCTTACATTGAGCCGCAGCCCGACTACAAGGACCCCAAGAGGACAGGTCAGCACCCCGGCAGTGCAGGGGGTTGGAAGAGAGGTGGGGCAGACGTCTGGTGTCGGTGGGCTGGGCAATTGTGGGAGGGGGTGAGGGTAGAAGGGATGGAGCCTCAGAGGTGCAGATTTGGCATTGTGTGTGCTTTTTTTGTCCATTTAGTCTCCTCATTGTCTCCTATTTCATGGGTTATAGTGTTTACTTGCCAGGATTTCCTTTTCACTTTGTTACCTTCATTGTTTTCTGTAAAGCATTATTATAATTTTTTTTGTACGGTTGTTTTTATTTCTATTGTAACTTTTCATTTATCCGTCTCCACCCTCACCAGATATCATGCTACAAATGGGATACGCTCAAGATGAGATCCAAGACTCCCTTGTCAACCAGAAGTATGATGAAATCATGGCAACTTACCTATTACTGGACTATAGGAATTCAGAGGTATGCAGACGTGGAAATAAAAATGCCCTGTCTAGGGTTTTGTTTGTATTTTGGAGAACATTTCTTCTAATTTTCTGCAACAACTTTAGACCTGTCAGCCTTTACATATTTTGTGTAGACGTTCTACCTTTTAACATCAGAAAATGCTTCAAGTTATCACACAAAAAGTCACCAAGAGTCTTCATTTTTTTTCCCCCAGTAAATACATCAGATCGACCTATGAATCTGAAATGACTGACAGTTGTGTAGGTGTGTCTGATATTAACCGACAGCCCTTGGAAGCCGTGTCCCCTTCCCCAGTCTCACAGTAGTCATCTTTTGGCTTTTTGATTTTCATGCGTGAAAGTTGCACCCCTCGCCTTCTGTCAAGGAAAATGGAGACCATTTTTAAGTTTGTTAATGTGAAGTAAAATCTATAAATGTATTTTTTTGCTAACATTAGACAAGCACCATCAAGTTAACATCAGATATCTTTATTTATTAAGGATGCCACCAAAAACTTTCGAAAGAAATGGTTTGAGCCAAAAGAGAAAAATGCTTTGAGTTTTGACTGAAAAAAAGATTAAACAGGGTTTAATCTAACCCTGTCTAAAACTTAAACAAGTTTTACATCTAACATTTTACAAATACCTTTAATTAGAAAGGGAAATAAAATAAAATGCTGTTTGTAATCCTGCGCATGTCATTGCACATGCAGTCAGACAACACTGTTGTGATAGAAACTGGAGTGAACACATATATAGGGTTTTACGGTAACCACCAAGCGCCTGGGGGAGAGCTGGCGCTTGTCTGTTTTAATTAAGATAAAGACACATTAACTATTCATTGCTGTGCACTGTATTCTTTTTCCTAGACTAGTAAGAAAGAGAGTGTGCTTGTAAAAATTTTCTAGTTTCTACACCTTAATTAAAACAGATGTAGTTAAGTTGCAGACACTAGGAAATAATCCGTAGTCCCTTGGAACGTGTTTCCTTGTCAGGGTTGGCAGGTCTGCAGATGCATGAAAATACCATACATAAACAGCAAAGAAAGTTCATTTTCTCTTCAGGATGCATAATTAGATTTTAATTGTAATCCTGATCATCGTTAGTGATGTGCTTAGCCAGCATTAGTTAATTGTACATCTGTCTGCCTGTTCACACTGAAGGAATACAGGTTGAAGATGTAAGCTGTGAAAAATCCTTTAAATAATAAGGCACAATAAAACTATTGTTTCCAAATTGATTGAATTGTTGTGATCATCATGATTTCTCTATTGTGGCCCTACTTTCTTTTGATATTAATGCTTGCTGCTCTCTACCCCAGCTGGACGAACTCTCGATAAAACCCCGCCCAAGCATTGACCTCACAAACAATGCCCAATCACCTTCTCACAAGGTACAACGCAGTACCTCCAATCAGAAGCCGCGCCGATCCACAGACCAAAGTAAGACACGTTAAGCTCATAAGAAGCGTTAGAAGTTATTTGGATGCGGTTTTGCGTTTCATGTTTACGTTAATACCCGTGTCGTGTTCTGTCCCTGCTTCAGGTTTGTCCGTGTCGGTTAAGCGCTCTCAGGGCGACAGTAAGCACATCGCTGAAGACTACGGGAGGAAAAGCTCAGGCAGCTCCGCTAAAGTTCCTCCGAGCCCGCTGACTACAGCCGACCGAAAGAAAACCCCGACCCCGTCCACCGTTAGTTCACCTTTCCTTCCTGTTAGCAGTAATGGAGTTGGCAGTGATAACCTGACTGTGTCTGATGCCGATTTGCTCCTTTCTGTGCCGTACAGAACAGCATCCTTTCAACTGGTACGAGTCGTGGGAGAAGCTCTCCTGTTCCTGAGAGATCTACTCTGGGTGTACAGAATGGCAAGGACAGGTACAAATTTAAATCCTTCAACACACACTGTAGTGAAGAAATGCACATTCGTATGCATTATACTAACCTGTATGCTGACTTGAACCAACTGTGAGGTACTTGGTCAAGTTGTGGATGTCTTGTTTTGCATGTGCACCCTATGTTTGTGGCGTTGTGTAGTGGAATGACTCACACTCGTGCATGTTCAGGTTCATGCTTCATCGCAGCATGAGGCTGAAATGTGGCCTGTGTCTCTGGGATTTTTTTTTTTTTCCCCCTTCACTCCAGATCAACCAAGGCCTTTATTTTTGCACTGGAGCTTGTGTGGTTACTGATAGGAAAAAGTCCCACCTGAAGTCTTTTCTGTAAATATTTACCAGCACAGATTAAATATATGCCTCAATCCAAATCCACCCTTGAGTAATGTTATGCAGGCTTAGTAGTGTGGTTTAGGACACACTATTACTTACTGTTATGCACAACAACAAGCAAAGCGCTCTATCATTATGCGAGCAGCCATCTTGAACATGCGAAGTCACTTTTTTTTTCTCTTGGCAAACTTTGCATCATTCTGCCCTCTAGGCTTCATCAAAGTTTGAAGGTGATTTTGCACCGAAAGGTTGTGCGGATGACAGTATAGCTGTGCTGTGAACTTAAATGAATAAAGACAGACTGTTGTTTACTTGAAAATGAGACTACAAAGCTTACCAGTGTTGATTAAAGCAAGTATATGAAGTTCTGGGCATGCATTTATAGAATGGATTTGAGGTGAGATACATAGTCTTCCTTTACTTGTTGAATTTGTTACGTAATTAAAAAAATTAGAGACCAAACATCTTGGCTGGTTGACTAAATTTGTGCTAATGGGAAGTGTGTGTGTGTGTGTGTGTGTGTGTAAAGGAATGTTTCTTTAAAACTCTTAAGAAAAAAACAGAATGAACATGATTTCATTTCATTTCCTAATGTGACCTGGTGGAAAAGACTGAGTGGATTGAAAGAGTTGTGGGTGGATAGAGGGAGCGTGAGTGGATAGAAAAGAGTACGAGTGAATAGAGAGACAGTTAGTGGATAGCAAAGGGAGCGAGTGCATAGTGTGTGCGCACAAGTGAATAAAAAGGGAGCAAGAGTGGGTAGAAGGAGTGTGCGAGTGGTAAGAAGTAATGTGCAAGTGGATAGAAGGAGAGCGCGAATGGGTAGAGTGTGAGCGGTAAGAAGGATGGCGTGCGAACGGTAAGAAGAAGGGTGGGTAGAAGGAGTGTGTGTATAGTAGCGTGCGAGTGGGTAGAAGGAGTGTGAGTGGATAGTGTGCGAGTGAGTAGAAGGAGTGTGAGTGGATAGTGTGCGAGTGGGTAGAAGGAGTGTGAGTGGATAGTGTGCGAGTGGGTAGGAGGAGTGTGAGTGGATAGTGTGCAAGTGGGTAGAAGGAGTGTGAGTGGATAGTGTGCGAGTGGGTAGGAGGAGTGTGAGTGGATAGTGTTCAAGTGGGTAGAAGGAGTGTGTGAGTGGGTAGAAGGAGTGTGCGAATGGTAGTGTGAGTGGGTAGAAGGAGTGTGCGAATGGTAGTGTGAGTGGGTAGAAGGAGTGTGCGAATGGTAGCGTGCGAGTGGGTAGAAGGAGTGTGAGTGGATAGTGTGCGAGTGGGTAGAAGGAGTGTGAGTGGATAGTGTGTGAGTGGGTAGGAGGAGTGTGCGAATGGTAGTGTGCGAGTGGGTAGGAGGAGTGTGCAAATGGTAGTGTGCGAGTGGGTAGAAGGAGTGTGTGAGTGGGTAGAAGGAGTGTGTGAGTGGGTAGAAGGAGTGTGCGAATGGTAGCGTGTGAGTGGGTAGAAGGAGTGTGCGAATGGTAGCGTGCGAGTGGGTAGAAGGAGTGTGCGAATGGTAGCGTGCGAGTGGGTAGAAGCAGTGTGCGAATGGTAGCGTGCGAATGGGCAGAAGGAGTGTGCGAATGCTAGCGTGCGAATGGTAGCGTGCGAGTGGGTAGAAGGAGTGTGAGTGGATAGTGTGCGAGTGGGTAGAAGCAGTGTGAGTGGATAGTGTGCGAGTGGGTAGAAGGAGTGTGCGAATGCTAGCGTGCGAGTGGGTAGAGAGAATGCGAGTGGAGTGTGCACTCTGTACTTCTAGCAGACAGAAGAAGGATACACCACACTGTATGCGGCTAGTGTGTTAAAGTTGCAGCATAGCAGAAGACAGGACTGTGCTGAGTCAAGCACAGTCCTGTCTAACACACACACACTCACACACACTCTTACACACACCTATTTGCATGCAAGAATGATCTTCCTTTCTCATCTCATTTCCTCCCTGTAGTCTGATGCCTGTGTGCCTGATGTTTAAGGTGACACTTCTTTTGAATGGGCTCTGTGGCGTACACACACACACACACACACACACACACACGTGTGCTCGCTCGCATGCAAATTTGCTTTAATATACAAAATCTGTCTGCTCTTAGTTGAATGCATTACTCTTGCAGCCTTTAGATTTTTCCTCTGTTTCTTTTTTTTTCTTTTCACATGTAAATCATGGCTTTCCCAGGCAAATGTACCAAATGATTGAATTATCATCTGTTTAACCCAGTTTAATTTATCTGATGAACAGTCAGATCCTTAAAGTGTACACATTATGCCCATCTTATTTTTGATTTGTCCTTGGTGCTTTGCAGCTGCTAGGGCTTTTTTTCCCACTGCACACTGAAAAACATGGACTGATGTCAATGGGGCCAATACAACTTCAAGTTCTGGTTCTGGTTCTTCCGACAACCTGAGAGACAACTGAAACAATCTCAGTCAGTTTAGCATAGAAGATGTGCTTCGATTAATACAGTTATTTAGTTTCATTGGCCGTTTGGTTAACTAGTTTATCTTGGCAGTAACGTAATTAGCAAAAAGAAAACTCCTGCTGACAAAATGTTTTTTTAAATTTAATTGGCAAGATCAACATGTGACATTTCACTGATTTAAATTTTAACCTCTTGTGTCTGAAAACAAAGAAACAACTATGTAACAAATCTAGTAGGGGTATACCGATACTGGATTTGAGTATCTGTCTGATCCCGTGCTATATGGTATATAATACACTATATGGCCAAACGTATGTGGACACCTGACCTTCACGCCTACATGTGAGCCTTCCCTAAACTATTGCCACAAAGTTGTATAGAACGTCTTTGTATGTTGTAGCATTACAATTTCCCTTTACTGGAACTAAGAGGTTCAAACCTGTTCCAGCATGACAATGCCCCTGTGCACAAAGAGAGCTCCATGAACACATGGGTTGCCAGAGGTGGAATGGAAGAACTCAAGTGGCCTGCGCAGAGCCCTGACCTCAACCCTACTGAACACCAAACTGTACCCCAGAACTCCTGGCCTGATCTCACTAATGCTCTTGTGGCTGAATGAACACCAACTCCCACAGCCACGCTCCAAAATCTAGTGGAAATCCTTTCCAAAAGAGTGGAGGCAAAGGGAGATTAAATCTGGAATGGGGTGTTTCTTTGAGTGATATGGTCGGGTGTCCACATACTTTTTGCCATGTAGTGTATTAAGAGGAGGAGCTACAGCATCTTAATACAATACAAGTAACCTGAAAAAACATTGTGTTTAAACAATAGAACAGCATCAGTAATGAGTGCGATCATTAAAAATGAGCACAAGGTGCCATGAATTGCGCATACAAAAAGGTAAAAGAAATTCTAGTGCTACCTTTTTTTTTAAACCCTTGATGCTATCTTGAGCAGAAACTGTACACCACAGACCTTTGGTGCTGGACCCATTTCCAGTGGAAAAAGAACAGTTCCAGCTTTTTGGTGCTTTGTGCAGTGGGGGAAAAAGTCCTCCAGTTTATTTGCTTTAGTGAGATGTTTCAAGTTTGTCTTTGTGGTAAATGACTAAGAATAATGTGCTTCTAACCAAACTAGGCCCTTGCAAAGCCCAGCCTGCATTATCAACACCATGTAACAACATCATGCTGAAGTTTTGTTGTAATTCCGTGTCCCTTCAGCCAGCCATCCATCCCTCCATGAGCTTGTCTCTAACATGTACACTTCACACTCCTCTCCCGCCCCCCTGTGTGGGGGTTCAAGGAGGGGGTTTGTGGATGTTTCTTCCCCCAGCTTGAGCACACCAGGGTCCCGCGCCTCTACCGCCTCGGCAGCTGCTGTTCTAACTTCCTCTTCTTCTTCCCGCCCCCGCCACCACAAGTCCCTGTCCACATCGGCCCACCCCAACTCCCCAGACCTCCATGCACATCGGCCCAGGCAAGTGGCAGCACAGCTTCCATGCTGGGCTGGAGCCAAAGAGCAGACCTGCTCAAAACATAAGGATCTTCAGATAACAGAGATGATATTATTCTCTATTACTTGACTGACTGTTTATACCTTTTGCTTTGTTGTCAGTAATAGAATGCTCCAAGTGTGCTGGAAATGCTTTCCAGTTTTTGACACCAGAACACCACTTGCTCCTTATCTCAAGAACCCCTTTCCTATTGAATTTTCTCCACCTTTCACAAAAATTTAACGCTTCCTGTTCTATTATAACTCCATGCTTCTTGCTTCACGCTTCACATCTCACCCTCATTCCCAACCGACCAATCCAGTCGGAAGTTGCACTCTCACACTGGTTATAGTGCTGCTTCTCTCTTCAAATCCTGCTCCTGTTCTCATGAACACGGTAGCGATGGTCTCGGATCAGTGTAAAAGTGCATTTTCCGCTCATCTCTAACAGCACTTGTGATGTGGTTTGAGGTTTGGCATCAGACAGCAGTATGTTATAGTTCTCCTCCCACACACACGTCAGTGCCTGCTGCCTCGACACTCTGCCTCAGAGTGCACCCTTCTATCAGCCTGCGTCCGTCTGAGTGCACTCTTTCTCATGAGAAAAATCTCAGTACACNACACACACAACACAGATGTACTGCTAACATCATCTTCATTCAGCATGCACTTTCTAAATGACGCACATACTGTATGTCAGCATTGTGCTACACTTGCTAGCGTCTAGTACGCTAGTGGAGTATGGTTACAGCTCTGCATGATGGTACGAGAATCCTTTCCTCAACAAATGGCTGCCTTCAGTTTTAATTCAAACCACACTAACTAACAAGTTTGATGGTTAATGGAATGGGACTTCTGTGACTTAGCACTAAAATGCATGCGAGTGGTTTGAACAGTGAAGTGACTTTTTATGCACATGGCTGCTAACGACGTTAATCTCTGGCCTGGCATGGATTTACGATACTGCCCAGGTTGCATGCCTGGTTTTTATTTTATTCTATTTGTCTTTGAATACTAAAATTCTTTGGTCAATAAATATTTAATGAAATTCAAAGGAATGAAATTCAACATGGTTGTATTGTAAAAAAGCTACATTTACTAGCACAGGCTTTCTAAAATATTGCCATTTTATTGTTTATTGTTTTTTATGCTGGAATTTAAGAAGTGACTTAGGACTTGCTCACTGTTGGTTAAGCAGAACAATACACAGCCTATAAAATTCAAATTAGTAACTACATGCAAAAGGAGGATCTGATGAAACACGCAGTTTTTGCGAACGTGCACCAAATCTTTATTTCAGTGCAAAAATACGAGACCTGTACTAAAGCCTCTCGATTTACAGCGTCATCTCAGGAGCGCCGCATGTCCATGACTTGCGTGAGTTTAAGTGAATGTGTGTGTGTGAGGTGCTATCAAAAATAAGAAAATTTATCGGTCAGGAAGTCAAAAGAGAAAACAGTGTCAGGATGTTATAAGCCACAAAGTAATGTAATGATTGCCCAAGTTTATTTTTGGAACGCATGAGGCTAACGGAATTGGAGCTGTTTGCTCATTTTTAGAGTATAATTAGTATTAAAGGTGCTGAACCGATGCAGTGTAAGGATGTTTTAATGAGTTAGAGAGGTTGTTTTTTGTTAAGTATATGACTGGGGTGGATGATGTGACAAAAACTTCATATCAAGATATTTGAAGACATTTCTACAATACACTGTATCATGTAAAAAAAAAAATAAAGTAATAATATTACATTAGCAGTTCAGTTGTACTTTCAACATCAACAAAAATAGATTATTTAAAACTGAAAAAGGGAATCTTTTAAAAACATTTTGCAGTTTTAAAGATTCAAAATTATTACACCAAATCAGCTGCTTCCAGTGTGAAAAAATCAGATATTAATATGCATGGCCACACTAATGAACTAATAATAAACTAATCTTGATCGCATCTACCAAATGTCTATTTTCAAAAACAGCACTGTTCCACAAAGAGTTCCAGTGGTGTCTCCCTCAACCAACAACATAAGCAACTCCACGGTAGCAGACCGCACCAACTTCCCCAGAGGGGTGACGAGCAGAAGCACTTTCCACGCAGGCCAACAGAGAGCCTCACGCGACCAGCACGCCTCAACCTACAACGGGCCCCCAGCCTCCCCGTCACTCTCTCACGGGAACAGCCAGGTCCGTCGCACTGGTACTGGCATCTTCAGCAAATTCACCTCCAAATTTGTGCGCAGGTGAGTTCAAAACACTGGAGATGGATTAGCTTTATTGCATTTACTGATTATAAAATGTTTATGCACATTAGGGGGATGAGGAAAAAAACGTGACTCCAGATTTTTGGGAGAAGTTTTTGCTTCAAAATTTGAAAAATTGGAACATTTCAAACAGATTTAACATCAAGACAACATGAAGGTACTTTAGATCTTTTTACTGAACACAAGCAGCTAACTGACACAATGAGCTAGCAAATTTGGAATAAGGAAGTAAATGCCTCCTTTAATGAAAAGGGTTAAGAGCTGGACTAAACAGTGCTGCATTCATTTTCGGACTGCAGTCCCGACAGCTGAACCATAAGTTCTCCGTTACCTTGTGCGAGTGCCTCTTGAACACTGGCGCAGAAGGTGAAGCAGGTTCAGTGCTTATTTGTGGGATTTTTCTCCCAGAGGAATGATGAAGTTGCAGGCTGTTGCCAGGCAGAGTTGTCAGGGAATCTCTACAGGTGCTTTACACAGTTTGAAGAAAAAAAAAAAATCAGGAGAGGGCAACGAGACCTTCAGTGGCCATCTGTATCCTTGTCCACAATCAGGACACAAAGCTCTTTCCCTCTGACAAGCTGCTGGAGCTGGTGCGGGTTTAGGGAGTCAGCATACTTTCAGGATGCTGTTTAAGAGCCGAACAGTTGTCTTTTAACGTAGCCGTTTTCTCCTTTGTTAGTATTAATGTTAGCTGTGTAGAAACCATTCAGTTTGTTTGGATCCTCCACTGTTTCCCAGTGGATTTTGTACTGTCACAACCTACTAGCCTCACACACTCCGCTCATGGGCCACAGAGCATCTGTTTGTATACTTTTCTGTCCACAACCTTCAGTATCTTGAAGGTTACTGTCTGACTGGGTCACAGCACTTCCATGTATGCTAATGTTTTATGTTTGCTACCCCAGATTTAGCCACCAGCCAATTCCCACCCACAAACTAGCTCTCCCCATCATACAACAGGTACTAACTGGGTAGAGTGAAGGCTAGCACGTGCTTCCTCAGTGACATGTGAAACCAGCCAACCACGTCTTTTCCAACTGCCGCTCATGCTGCATCACAAGGCAGTGTAACTCGGAGAGTCCCATCTGCCTTTTTCCTCATACATAAGCTCCCAGACGCCAGTGATTGGCCACCAAGAGAGCAGGGACAGATTTTTCCCTTGACTTCAAATTTAGTTTGAAGTAGTTGGTGTTGATTGAAGATGCGAGATAAACCTGTGTGTTTGCTGATGGACTATGGGAAAAGGTGTGGCGTTGGTTGTCCATCACTCAAATTGCCTTTTCCTGTGGAAGCAGATGATTCTTGGCCATGTTTATTAAACTTTTTAGAAATCTGGCTCGTGAGACTATCCTTAACTTAGCCAGTGATACCAAACTGAAATGACTTCATGTAGACTTCATGAGTAGTATTTCCATTTCAGATCTATATAAAGAATGGTAGACAAAGCTGTTTTTCAGTGTAGACCGAGGACAAGGGCGTCTTTAAAAGCAGCATTGAAGCGAGGCATGATTGTTGGCAGTGGAGGTTTTTATCACCTTATTCCAAAGTTGCATCAGTACTAGCTCATTTTGTCCAGGTATTGAGAAGAAATGCTGGCTCAAATCTTTCAAGATGTTTCACAGTGTGCATCTTTAAACTTTGCTAGATCATTATTTTGGGCATTGTGGTATGAGAGGAGCTCCTTTCAAAGTTCACCCATTTGGCCTGTTGACTTTGCAGTTACTCCCTTCTTTCAGGACAAGCTGCTTTGGAGTGGCACAGATATCTGTGGCTAAGAACTGGTCCCTCGTAATGATGGGCTCTTGGAGCAGGGATGGGTTTCACTGTGAGAAATGCCATAATGGATCTAACCATGATCATGGACCCCACCCCCCCACCCCTACAACCCCTCTTTTAATCTCATTAATCTTTGTAACCCTCCCAAAAACCTCAGTGTTTAAGATTTATCCATTTTTCATTACTACAGAATTCCAGCTATAATAACATCATTGCTTAATATGACCCCTGTTCTGTGCCCTCCCTCCAGTTAACCCTTAACTGCTCTCACGGCAGCTCAGTTCACCTGACAGGCCACCTGGGATTTTATGTCTTTCTTAATACTTTTTTTTTTCAGATTTGCTATGTTTTTTCTTCACATTTGAGAACACTTTTTTCTTCCCCACCTTTTTTTTTCCTTGTAGAAATCTCTCATTCAGATTCCCCAGAAGGTAGGCAATACCAAAACCCTTGAATCATCGCAAAAACGTTTTTTTGTGCTCTTTTTTCCTTCTGTGGTCTTTCAATGCAAGGGATGTTATTTTTTTTGTGAATATATCATACATCTCTCTCCGGTTTTGCCTTTCACTAATGCCCTGCGTCCATTGCCCAGCTCGCTCCTTCTCCAGTCTTTTCCTCCTCCCTTCGCTTCTCCTCCCTTAGTGAATAACTCTGATCCCTTTTCCATTCACATCTCACCCTTTTGTTGGGGCTGTTGACGCCGGTCACTGTTTGTTGTGCCTCAGACCTCATGAATAGGTCTCCTTGTGTCATCGTCTGTGCTGATTTCATGCAAATCTCCTACAATGCAGTTAAGTAACTACAATGACCGACTCCTCCAAGTCGAACATGCTTCAGATGAAAACGCACTCTGAAATCTGACAAACCTAGTTCTGTGTTTTTTTTACTGAAGTGTCCTAATGGCTGAACTAAACTACCTGTATGGGAGCTGATGTGCTGCTTTTGTCTGTGTTCTGGCCTCGTCTTGTCTGCCCTGGGTGTATTCACCTTCTCAACCTCTCGGAGTCAGTATGCATGCACCTCACTACGGTTCCTTATGCAGCTACCTGTAGGGAATACACACATTTAGGAAAAATTAATGCTCTGAAGGGATGTGATGTTATGCATATTAACATTTTAGGCTATAACATACTGATAATCGGAAGGCTTTCTATGGTTCTATGGTTCCACTCATGATATTTCTCAAGGAGAACAATGAATGCAAGCCTGAACTGGAACAACCCAAGTTATGGCATAGCCCTGTTTGGGGAAGCACTGCAGTTTATACGTAAGGAATAAAACACTTCAGTTCATGCTGATATAGGAAATTAATCAACGATAGGGTGGTGGTGTGTGACATGATGTGAAGCGGCGGGCCATTACCACCCCAAAGTTGATATTTTTTTCTGTAACAGCACTTTCTGCAGTGTTTTATTTTGCGTACACCACACTAAATTGCCAACACTAACAATTTTTTTCTTTATTAAACAATGATACATCATACTTTATCTGTTTACAGTTATGTTTAATGTTGACGACTGTCCAATGAAACAAGTTTGTTCCTGTTATTACTTAGGTTATAGCAGCTAGAAACGGTTCCCTCACTTTTCTCTGTCATGAAGTTAAGAAGGTAGGAAAAAAAGTCATGTCATATTAGGCCCTGTTCACACCTGGCATTAACATGTGTCCTGGGTGATTGGATCACAAATGGTCAGTGCTAAGTGCAGGTGTGAACAGGGACAAATGCATCTCGAAGACACATCGTGATCCGATCACTCAAACCACATTCAGAGGTGGTCTGGGACGCATATGGCCACATCACGTTTGTTGTGTAACCGCGAACGCGTCTCACTGTGTCCCAGACAGCAATGACGGACCAACAAATCGGCTGCTTCATTGCCCTAGCTGGAAAATACCTAATCATTACGAGACAGGCTGGAAGCGGTAGAGCTCTCTGCCGCTAGGCTAATGGATAAAGAGGATGCTATAACAGCAGGCACGAAAGCAGCAGCTTTTCATAGCTTCATTCGTTCTCATCTCATCTCTCATTCTATTTTAAGTTTCGTTAGCAAACTACGCAATTCAAATGTCTGAGACAGTCTGTAAAGGTACACGGGAGATGATTTGTAGTACACTTCTGCCTGAAAATAACTACAGCTAAAGACTTGTAATAAATGTGCATGACAGTCTTTCAAGTGGTCACTGAAGACGCGTTCCTAATGCCAGGTTTGAAAGGCTGTGAGTCTCGGCTGTCCACTTCTGATCCGGTCATCCGGGGTGCACATTAACGCCAGGTGTGAGCGGGGCAAACTACTGAAGACTTTATTGTGTCAGAAAACAGCTTTACAAACTGCTGACACTGGAGACTCCTTAGTATAAACCTGTGATTTGAATGCCTTCTGACCAATCAGATTTGAGAATTCAGCAGTGCTGTGGTATAACATCATAAAGATTAGTTCTAATGAGAATGAGTTTTTACTTAAAACAAAGGTAAATAGTTTCTAGTGCTGTTCGAGTGGAAAGCTTTATAAATTACTGGATTTTTTGAAACATCCTAGCTTAAGTTTTAGTTCTTGGTTAATGGCTGTAAAATTAGTGGTTAGAAAATGTTGTACTAATTAAAAAATAGATAACTACAAAAAAATATGTGTGTGTGTGTAAGAGAGGGAAGGGGTGTGTGCTACTCCTTGAAGGTCGGAGGGTTTGAGACAGGAGGCTCTCCTGTATATGTGGTGGAGGGACTGTTGCAGCAATGCTTTCTGGCTTATGCTTCCCCATTCTCTGCAGTGAGGAAATGGAAGTGGTTCGCCACTTGACGTCTGTTTGTGCTGATATGTTTATTGCCCTTTTATTCTCTTCGTTCCTAAGACTGCTAATTCTTATTTAAATCTCTGTTGAAGCAAATGTCTAGACCATGCTAAGCTTTTAGTTGTAGTACAAAATGAGTTCTTGTTGATTTAAGATTAGCCTGGTAACCTATTAAAATTGTATGATTATACTCAGAGTGGGTCTAATATTAAAGTACCCCTGAAAATGTCATTTTAGACCATTTATATTTATATATAGAATCCTATTCTTTAAAAAATATTTTCCACAACCTTCTCTATGCTCTTAGAGTCTAGCGCACAGGTTCTGTAGCTAAAAGTTTCAGATTGCGATGTTATCCTCTACAAATTTACATATCAGACCATCATACGTTTACATTTTATGACATCACAAACTAAACTTGTATGCAACGCCACTCAGAATTGTTCTTCATGCAAGTACGCAAATTATATGCAAGTTTATTTTAGTGTTTTTTTATTTTTATTTATTAATTTATGGTTGAGTCATATCTATTTCCCTGTGAGATCAAGTGTTTTTGAGTCAGAGGGTAGTTTTTAGAGCTGTGTCCACCCCTAAAGTTCAGCCAAATACCAATCTCCGTCATGGAAATCAGCCACTCAAGTGTTAACCATTTAAATTAACCTTTTCGTGTTCAGAGGTACTTTAATATTATTCAAATACTATTATTTGAAGATTCTAAACTCTTTTCAGGAGCCTGTAGCCAGAGGTAGTAATACAGGTGTTAGTTCTGTTAAATGGCCAGTGACAAGAACATGAAAAGTGATTAATAGACTAAACTTGTGCCGGTTTTCTTTGAGGAGTCCGTATGAGGGAGAGGGTCGAGATGAGGCCAGCAGGTGAGGAAATCAATTAAGTAATGATCATTACAATGTTGAAACATGATCAATACACTGGGTGTAATCGGTTATAGCTCTTAATTTGTCTAAGAATTAATGAATAATTTCTAACACATTTTAATGAAATTTTAATTGTCTTTGTGTCCCTCCCAAGAGAATCCCTTGGATCTATAGCCTTGCAGAGTTCTTACCCTTGATTAGTAAATTTCACCCAGCTAACCAATTCAAAGATTTTAATGTATGTTTTTTTTTGTTTTGTTTTTTCAAATTCATTTTTGTAAAAAGGATGCCAAAGTGGTTTGACTGCATTGTAGCTCTGCATCATAATATCACATTTTATTTTTGAGTTAATCATGTTTCCCTGTGTACAATTCAGATCGTAATGTCTGTGTTCTTATAAGTATGTGAGCTTTGCTTCAGTGGATGAGGTTGTGCAGACCTAAATGAACACTGTTTACTGTGTCTTTGCTAATTTGTCCTTCTTTCATTCGCTGTCTCCTTTGTTTGTCTCCCCTCATCACCTCTACCCAAGACCCATGTTGAGCACTGCAGAAAAGCTGGAGAAAGGCACCCAGGGATCAGCGGGGGATGAGAACAGGGACTCAGTGTCATCCTCCTCTCCTGTGTCCAGCACGCCCTCGTCCACCCAGTCCTCCAAGGACATCAAGCCGCGTTCGCTGCGCTTCACCTGGAGCATGAAGACCACTTCGTCCATGGAGCCCAACGAGATGATGAAGGAGATCCGGAAAGTTCTGGACTCCAACAGCTGCGATTATGAGCTGCGCGAGCGTTTCATGCTGCTCTGCAAGTCAGGGAATCCTTCACGTGATGACTTCGTTCAGTGGGAGATGGAGGTGTGCAAGCTGCCCCGGCTCTCCCTCAACGGCGTGCGCTTCAAACGCATCTCGGGCACCTCCATTGCCTTCAAGAACATCGCCTCCAAGATTGCCAACGAGCTTAAGCTGTGAGCGTTGAAACATGATTTGGGGATGAAGCCAATACCGAATTGTGGCAGATGTGAGAGCTGTAGCCCAGATGTGCATTAGGAGAAGATGGACAAAGTGGCGCCATCAGAAGCGGGGACAGTGAAGAGTTTAAAGACTGTAAATGAAGCAGGATGGATAGCACAGTTTGGTGGGGGAGGTTGATGTGTGTGTGTGTGTGTATAGATGTTTTGAGGGCCGCCTTGATTTATTTTTTTTATCATTATTTTATTTTTTTTGTGGGAGGTGTTTCCTTGGTTTGGGTTTTCTGTCCCCACATCACCCCCCACCCCACCTGTATTTTGTTGTCATATTTTATTTGTGGCGATTTTGTTTTGTTTCCAGTTTTGTGGTTTCTCCTTGCTCCTCAGTCATTTTCTGTTTAAAGAGTATAGTGATGGAGGAAGGATGTTTATGTAATTATTGAACTGAAAGTGTTTGCTGGTGATTCTTATACTACAAACTCGAACCAGCAACTGTCTCAACACGCTGTAATCCCCCATCCCCCACGTTACTTGATTTTCTTACTTCCAGTTTCAAATTACTGTTTGTGAACAGAGAGGTAGATTGGTGGTTTTGACACTGAATGTACAGCACGCTTAGTGATGGGTAACTGAGACTGAAGTACTACGCACATTTAGTAGAGCCATAGTGAAATTTGTATATTCACTCATCTTGCTGTGGTTCACATTCTCAGCCTCCACACTCGCGTGTACATCACAGTAACGTCTCGTATCTTATCTGATCTGATACGAAAGTGCAGACTTGAACCCTCAGTGCTCTGGAGGTGAATCACCTCTCTGCACTCTAAGCCCAGACAATTAGGTTTTTTTTTTTTTTCTCTCTTCCTGCTGCACGGGTCATGTCCAAAACTAATTAAGGGCCAATTAAATAATTATTGGTGGATTGTAGTGTAATTAAGAGTTGCTGGTTGGTTTCAATGTGCTGCACTGGAATGAGTCTGTGTTTTGTTGCCTTTTTTCTGGAGAAGATTATATTATAAGAATAAAAAAGTTGGATGATTTGTCGTCTCTTGTTTTGCAAAAAAAACGTTTGCTTTTCAACTAAATGCTACTGCGTTGTGTTTCATGTGTTTCAGTGATATCAGATGTGGCATGTTAATGAAACGTTATTCATCACTGAACAAATGCTATACCATTACCTCAGGAAATGTGCTTTTTTTTTATTTTATTATTTTTTTTTTTTAAGTCACATTGGACCTCATTTATAAAGCTGGATATGAACGATTTTATTCGTAAATCTTCATTTGTAAATCACAGGAGCAGTAACACATGAAATGCTGCTTTCATTAAAAAAAAAAAAAGTGGATTACTTGAAGACTCTCGGATTTAAACCTTGACTGTTAGGCTTCAAATCATGTAATTGCCCTGAGTTATTTCAAATTTATATAAAGATTGAGTTGTCAATAAATAGCTTTTATTTCACGTTCTCACCTGAATTTAATGAATATTATGTGGAATTAATGCCTTTAAAGAAAGCAATCTAAACTATATCCATAAATTAAGTCAAATAAGATGAGCCTATATAATTAGGACAAAAGAAATGGCACCCTATAAAAGGAGGAAGAATAAAGCAGGCCTAAAAAAATATGAACGATTCAGCACTTAAGGCTCAGTAGTGTGGCTAAATTACATGTTCACAAAGCTCTGCCTCCAGGATCGTGTGTGTGTGTAGTGTGTGTATTGTGTGTGTAGTGTGTGTAGTGTGTATAATATGCCTGACTGGAGGCACATCCAAACACAAACGAGCATCCCGGACCAGAAGTCAGTCAGGGTAACTGGTTTTCTCAGTGACTTAATAACCTTTTGTAAGGCCATGGCTTATAACCCATTGTTTTTATCATGTACTACATATCTCCCAGGTTATGTGTTTGAGTAAAGGAATAAAAAAAAAATCCACTATTGCACCTTTAAGCCAAAGACCACACATTATTCACGCCATCTTGTCAATTTGTCAATCCGTTTCTGGAATATGGGTCTGTCCTCTTTTAAGTAGAGGAGCCTGGTCTTTTAGGACTGAAAATAACTGCCTCTGGGAGTGTTGCCAAGATGGTCGCCGAGTGGACAGACTTCACTACGAGGGCTTTGCCTGGCCTTACCACGTAACCATGGCAACCAGCAGTCTGCTATAGATAGGAAAGTGGAACCACTTTAAAAAGCTAAACCTTTTTTTTTTTAAAACATCATACCCTACTTTAGCGTCACGGTCGGATATGTATCTGACCTAATGAAACCCAACTGAAAAGCTATGAAAAAATCAGACTTGNTTTAGTGTGATATCTGTGTCCCCCGTGTGGCTATCTTTATAGTTAGGACTTTAGTTTCTGTTTTTCAAAGTTGTTGCCAAAATGCAGACTAAATATGCTGAAGTTACTGGTGGAAAAAAAAAGTTGTAATCATATGTTTCCGCCCGGTTTCGAACCGGGGACCTTTCGCGTGTGAGGCGAACGTGATAACCACTACACTACGGAAACTGCGAGATGCAACACTTTTATTTTGTTTTTTCTTTTTGAGTAGTTTGTTGCAAACATGCTCCGAATATGACTTCATACCAATATGACTTCTTATTAGTGAAGTTTACACTTTTACACCATAAATATATGTGTGGAAATGTGAGTAAGATACAGGACAGTTTTATTGCCATTTGTAAAGCGAGTTGTTATTTATATATGGAGACTACAAAAAAGGAGTTTGTCGAGCTGCGTTATTGGAACAGCAAATATAAATGTAACAACATATCAAATTTTTCCTCCTTTGCTCTTCTGCGACCGTGTTTAAGTTAAAAACAGCAAGTCAAACCAATACATTTCAGTTGCAGGATGCAAATGAGGGGCCCACCACTAGGGAGCGGTAGCCAAATGTAAGCAATCAACTTAAGGTGAATTTTATCTCTTTGGGAGTCGACTCCGATGATTCCATTTAAAGAGTCGATTCTTAATAATAATAATAATAATAATAATAATAATCAGAGTTTGAAATTAACTTTTTCACTCACCAGCCAATTTGACTACTAAATTTTTAAGTTACCGGCCATTCAGAACTTCTACTACCCAAAAAAAAATATTTGTTTTGTGCTTTTCCAACGCATATGTCCGGCAGTCCTCACAGTACATTATCTGATTTGTGGAGTCATAGACGAGCCATTCGCGCCTAGTTTTCCACTTGGTATTAAAACTTCTGCTTTTCTTTTCTTGGTCTCCTTCGCTGTTTGGGGCGACTTTTCTTTTTACGCTGGGGTTAGTAACCCCAGCTAAGTATCGCCACATTATTACAGTAAGTTCGAGTTCAGAGTTGTATCGAGAGTTGTTCCGAGTCTAGCGCGCCGTTATTTGTTGCATAGTGACGGGTGTGTTCAAGTAAGCCAGATATGCGCACANATAATAATAATAATAATAATAATAATAATGAGTAGTATGTACTATTTTGATTGACAGTGGATTTAGAGGTGTCAATCTTCACATATTAACTTTATATCACCTTAGGCTAGTGGACGAGGTTGAATCAGATCAAGGTGTCGATTCATGTGTCATGATGCCCGTGAATAGAGAATCGACTCATTTGAAGGTCGATTCCCAGCCCAATAGCTAATGAAATACTGACAACAAGGAACCAGTGGGGATTTGTTGTAGTCTTGCTTTGGCGGTAAGTTTTCATGTGTTTGATCTACTAAATGCTTTCGATATGTTGATATGCAATATACAAATAATTTCCATTTACTCCGTACGTACATACATACATACATATATTTACTGGCTTTACTGAAGCTAGACAGCTAAGCTAGCTGGAATTCGTTTAGACTTAATAAGTTGGTCGTTGGTCTGTTGGTTTATGCTATTCATACAAATTTTAATCACGTAAACAGCTTGGTTATAGTTGTGAGACGTTGTAACTGTAAATTCTTGGTAGTTTGTGCTAGCCAGACTGTAGCTAACACGATAGCTATAGCACAATAGCAATAGATTTATGTTAGCTTTACGCTAGCTTGAGCATTAGACCTGCTCTCAGTTGTTTTAATGGGATTTTTTTTATGTTAGAGCTCTTGGGCTGAAATGAGCAGCGTCGTGTGTGGAAAAATAAGAAACGTTAAGTTTTGTCAAGCTTTTTTTTGCTGTGTTGTGGTCTCTATCTCTTCACCAAGAGGCCATTTTATATCTATTTATTATGGGTTCATAAGGCTGTACATGGCGGAGACTACGTGCACTAAATAAATCACTTTTACCAGTGGGGAAGCTGTTTGTATCGTTTAGGGGTGGGATATGTGGCAAGAATATAATATCGCGAGTCTTCGACATCAAAAGAAATCGTCAGGAGTTATCTCTCCAGCCATTTTGTGGGGAAAAAAAATACAATTAACCCTGTGTTGCCACCTCTTTTCAGGGGAACGTAGCTAATCCATGCTCAAGAAGTCACCACATGACGCCATGAACTAATCTGCATATCCATTGTCATTTGGCTTATCAAAACGCATTACATGAAAAAAGATTTTCTGAAGATAATTGGAATAAAACAGAATAGACTTGAGTAAAGTTTTATCAGAGCAGAAATAATACATTATAGTTTTTCTTATAAAAAAATTTTTTTTTTGTCATGGCACCCCAAAATCCATATTTGAAGTGACTTGTGGCCAAGTGTGGTGACCCATACTAGGAATCTGTGCTCTGCATTTAACCCATCCAAGTGCACACGCACACCCGTGAACACACACCCGGAGCAGTAGGCAGCCATTTTAGCTGCGGCGCCCGGGGAGCAGTTGGGGGATCGGTGCCTTGGTCAAGGGTCTCACCTCAGTCATGGTATTGAAGGTGGCAGAGAGAACTGGTCATTCACTCCCCCACCTACAATCCCTGCCGGACTCGAGACCACAGCCTTTGGGTTCACCTTCTGGTTACAAGTCTGACTCTCGAACCATTAGGCCACAACTGCCCCCAGTAATTGCTAGCGTCTGCTCAAAAAAGATCAGTTAAAGGGTCTAAAACAGGGGTTTGTTTTAGCGACCAGCAGGTTTTCATTCCATTCATGATCCACACCTGATTCCACCTGTTTAATCAGTTGATCTCTTGTCTTTCAGTACACCCAGGTGTAGCTTTTCCTTGTCTGGAATGAAAACCTGCACACACACCGGATAAGATTTGACACAGCTGGTCTAAAAAGTCTCCAGATTTTGTGACAAAGTCACCAAGTATGCAATGTTGTTAACACTGTTTGGTGAAAGTTTGATGTTATTTCTGTCTGTTATCTGTTTTTGCTTTTAGGGACTGCTTACAGTTGCCAAGGAACCTGCTTAACCTGTCCAAAATCCAACAGCCCCATTGCAAAAATGGTGAAGATATTTGTTGGTAATGTAGCTTCAGCAACGACAGAAGCAGAGCTGCGTGCATTGTTTGAACAACACGGTGTTGTGTCGGACTGTGACATCCTGAAGAACTATGGCTTTGTGCACATGGATGAGGAGGATGCAGCCCAGAAAGCGGTTGCTGCTTTGCACAAGCATGTGCTCAATGGCTCGCGCATCACCGTTGAGTACGCCACCACCAAGGTGCGCAACGCCACCAAGATCTACGTGGGCAACGTGCCTGAGGGTGTCACAGCTTCCAAAATCAAGGAGCTCTTCCAGCCATATGGCAAGGTGGTGGAGTGTGATATTGTGAAGAATTATGCATTTGTTCATATGCAGAGGGAAAACGAGGCCTTGGAGGCCATCAGGGAGCTTAATCATACAAAATTGGAGGATCAAAAAATCTTTGTGTCCCTCTCTCGCAGTAATCAAGCCAAAAATAGCAGAGGAGATGACTATTTCCCCCCTCCTCCCCATCACTATCCACCCCATCCGCACCATCCTCCTTACCTGCCCCCACGCCCGCCACTCGGCGATTTCTATCCGCCTCGGGGTCGTCTTCCGCCACCTCCACTCCCACCGCCACCTCCTCGTTCCTACTATGAGCGTGACGCATATGAGAGGGGTGTTCGGCATGACCCGTATGCCGCAGCCCCGCATTTTTATGAACGGGACCCCTATGAGCGGCGCCCTCCGCCTCCGCAGCGACCCCCCTCGCCTCCCGTTGCCCCTCGCTACTACCGAGAGCGCAGCCCTCTGGGCAGTCGTCGGTCTCTGCTGCCTCCGCCGCCCCCACCGCCACCGCCTCCTAGCTACATGCGCGGCTATGCCCGTGGTGCTTCAGGCTCCGCACTTCCTCCCCCGTCCTCCGCCGCGGCCTCTGGCTATCAGCGATACTCGCTCGGCTCAGGCTTTGATAAAGATGATTACATGGAGGACAAGTACAGCAATGGCTTTGGCCGTGGCTACTAAGCTTGCTTTGTCCAGAAAGTCTGTACGTCTCCCTTTTTGCATAAGGCAAGCTAATAAACAGGGACATATCTGCAGGAATTAGGAAATATTGTATGATGCTTGTAGCTAATTCTCACAATGGGTATAGCGCAGCTAGTATTCTGTCAACGTAGTGTAATAGAAAATTGTCAAATGCTGGTTAAAATTAGAATTTAGATAGGTTTTTATAGTGTATAAAGGTTGTAGGTGTTATCATTTTGCGTATCTTTGCAAGATGGAAGATTTGATTTCTTCAAATTTTCTTTTAATTAAGTGGCATGTTTTGCATGTGTGTCACTTTAGATTGTGAGGGACTGCCTAGTATTAATGAGTGCGTTGTTATCGTTGATATTATTCTTTGTTATAGGGGCTTAACATGCTCCTTATTTAAATTAATCCTAGCCCACACCAGCATGGTTACATTTTTGTACAACATTTAGGCATATGTTATTTCATTTGATTTTTCTTAAAGCATGGTATATGACTTGCATGACTAAGAAAAGTAAGGCTCTAAATTGAGGTTGAAGAACATTCATATGGACGGCATTGATACAGACTTATTTATGTTGCGTTGCATAGTTGGGACCCGAATAAGAAAGAGGAGGAAGAGGGAGGATGTTATTAAATATGTGGTAGTGGGCGAAGCCGGGGGACACCAACTGATCATCAAATCGCATCTTAACAGCCGCCCGAGCACAACATCGACTCGGCACGCAACGCTTTGGAAACAACGTCGCCTCCTAGGAAAAGCAGCGTCAACTAAAGGAAACTCGGGAAAACAAATGACCATCCGCTACATAAATCAAAAACTACTACTACATAGTCGGTATTGCTCCTATATAATATTGTGGTCAGCCCATTAATCGTTCACACAGACTTTGTAGCCTTTCTTGATATTCAAGACGTTTTAACATTTCGATACACTGGGCATGCTTGTGATTAAAACTATTACCAAAACCCAAATATTGTAGCCTATCCTACGTGTGATGGTGTTTCCCTACGTTCATTTTGTTAAAGCCTTTGTTAAAATGTACCTCTGAAAACCTATATCTCGACTGTGGATGCAAACCGATGTCTTATAAATGGTTGAGCTCTTTAACAGGTGTCCGAACGCAAGTCGATTTCTGTGCTTGGTGTGGTTACTTTAAAAAGAAATTTAGTTATGTGCTAGCAGTCGCTGTCTCTCCAGCCGTTTAAATAAAACATCGACTGATCTGACTACCGTTTTTTCCGTTGTGCCGTTTTTTTCCCCCCCTGAGTATCGCATACATTTCCTGTTTTTTTCTTTCGCACCCGTTAACACTCGTTTCGTTCAAGTGACCTTTTGACCTGACCTCTCTCTTGCAAATAAAGCCAAGAAATTGGCTAATAATAAATGGTCTAGTAGGGGCCAATAGTACTCCAAATGTTCCACCTCACATTCTGCTATTACTCTACAGCCCTGCCTTGATCCCTGGCCAAAAGTTCCATACATATATTTGCATTATTACAAGCATTTGTAGCTAACTGTGTTGCCATACATGAAATACAGGTAAGTTAAATACACAGGTAAGTAATACTGGAAAGAATGTTTGGTTTTGTTAAAAACATTTTCCTTTTTTTTTTTTTTTGGGAGAATGCATGTCAATTTTTCCCCCACTTTTCATAAAGGTCATCAGATTGTCACAGGCAAGTGTTTCTGGAGTAATTTCTTGTTTTTATTTCCTTGTGGCATTTTCTTTTATGTCTGATGTGTGCTTTTCAGTGATGGGATGAGACCTAAGAATGCAGAAATTTTTCCTGTCTTGAAACAAGATTGAGAGAAATCCTAGTTGTCTATAAAACTAAACAGCTCAGCGTGATTTGGATAAATGGCAAATTTACACAATTTTCCATTTTACAGTATCTGTCATTTGCTTTTTGACTTTTCACTGTGACTCTGAAGCCAATTTGGCTAACCATTAATGGAAGTCTGGTCCAAAATCCTTTCCATAGATAAGCTATCTGGCCAAAGGTATATGGACACCTGACCAACATCCCATTCCAAAACCATGGGCATTAATATTGAGTTTTCCCACTTTGCTGTCATAACAGCCTCCACTCCTCTGGGGAGGCTTTTCATTAGATTTTGGACCATGGTTGTGGGGATATGCTCATTCATTAGTGAGGCCAGGCATTGATGTTGGGCAAGGAGGCCTGGGTACAGTCAACATTCCAGTTCATCCCAAAGGTGTTCAGTGGGGTTGAGGTGCAGGCCACTCGAGTTCTTACACTATAACCTTAGCACACTATGTCTTTAGGGACCTCACTTTGTGCACAGGGGCATTGTCATGCTGGAACATGTTTGGGCCCCTTAGTTCCACTGAAGGGAAACTGTAATACTACAGCATACAAAGACATTCTAGACAGTTGTGTGCTTCCAACTTTGTCAACATTTTTGGGAAGAACCACATATGGGTGTGAAAGTCAGGTGTCCACATACTTTTTTGGGTTATATATACTCACACACTGTAATTTTATGCCTTACATCAAATCCATTGTAAGTAGTGATTTTTGTGTTGGTTTATGCCAAAGCCACTCCCCGAAACAAGCAATCTACTTAGGCTAGAATGCCTGTCAGTCATGTTTTCTGTCAGTGTGAAAGCTCACACTCTTGCAGTAGAGACAACCTGTTGGCCTAATTGGTTGGATGTTGGTAGTCCACATAAGGATGTTTTGTTTTACAGAACCAGGCCAACCAGAGCAGCTATTTAGTTTGCAACTTTGCCAGATATTACAATTCTTCACTTGCAGGTACACAGATCAGCCATACTGCCTAATATTGTGTAGGTCCCCCTTGTGCCACCAAAACAGCTCTCACCCATTGAGGCATGGACTCCACAAGACCTCTGAAGATGTGCTATTGTATCTGGCACCAAGATGTTAGCAACAGATTAAGTCCTATAAGTTGTGAGGTGGGTCTTGTTTGTCCAGCACATCCTACAGATACTCGATCGGACTGAGATCTGGGGAATTTGGAGGCCAAGTCAACACCTTGAACTCTGTCATGTTCCTCAAACCATTCTTGAACATTTTTTTGCAGTGTGACAGGGTACATTATCCCGTTGAAAGAGGTATTTGTCAAAGTAACATCAATGTGAAGGCCAGGATCCAAGGTTTCCCAGTAGAACATTGCCCTGAGCATCACACTGCTTCCGCCAGCTTGCCTTCTTCCCATAGTGCATCCTGGTGCCATGTCTTCCCCAGGTAAGGGGCGCACACTCACATGGCTGTCCACATGATGTAGAAGAAAACGTGATTCATCAGATCAGGCCACCTTCTTCCATTGCGCCATTGTACAGTTCTGATGCTCACATGCCCATTGTAGGCACTTTCAGCATTGGACAGGAGTCAGCATGGGAACTCTGATGCAGCAAGCTTCAAATGCCCTGTGTGTTCTGACACCCTTCTATTATAGGCAGCATTAACTTTTTCAGCAGTTTGTGCTACAGTAGCTCTTCTGTGGGATCGGACCAGACAGGCTAGCCTTCACTCCCCATGCGCATCAGTGAGCCTTGGGCAATCATGACCCTGTCGCCGGTTCACCGGGTGTCCTTCCGTAGCCCACTTTTGGTAGGTACCACTGCACCCTGGGAACACCCAGCAAGACCTGCCATTTTGGAGATGCTCTGACCCAGTCGTCTAGCCATCACAATTTGGCCCTTATCATAGTCACTTCGAGCCTTACATTGCCCATTTGTCCTGCTTCCAGCACATCAACTTCAAGAACTGACTGTTCACTTGCTGATGTATCTCACCCTTTGACTGGTGCTGCTGTAAGGAGATAATCCATGTTATTCACTTCACCTCTCAGTGGTTTTAATGTTATGGCTGATTGGTATAATGTAAATAAAGTAAAGGAAACCTCCTCTACCTTCATGTAACGTCTTTGACTAACGTCTCATGTCTTTGTGGTTTACACTCCTGCTGTTAGCACTTTAAGAGTGTTCTTCACCTAATGTGCTTAATAAGATCGGAGGCTAATGAGCAAGACAACCGAGATCACTCTTTAATACAGAATCTGTCTGGATCTTCCTTGGTCTTATGTTCTTTTTTGTGGACTCTGCTCTTTAGCTCAGCCCACAACCATTCAGTGGAGTGTAGTTCATGGAACTGGGATGGTCATGCCAGAAGATTGATTCTGTGGTCATTGAACCATTTTTGTGTGAATTTGGACATGTTTTAGATCAGTGTCCTGCTGAAAGATGCAACTATGACACAGTTGTAGCTTTTTGGCAAATGTGGTCAAATGTTCATTTAAAATATACTTCATGAAGTTTGACACCATGTGCCCTAACATGGTGCCCAGGGCCCAGGACCCTACTTAACAGTGGGGATTCAGTTCTTTTCAGTATAACCACCCTTCCTTTTTTTTTTTACTCCAAACCCACATTGAGATTTACCAGAAAACTCCTATATTTGTCCCACCTGACCATAGAACCCAGTTCCAGTCAAAGTTCCAGTACTGTCTACTGAACTCCAGGCACTTGCATTTGTGGTTAGATGAAAGAAAAGGCTATAGTCTGGCATCCCTTCCAAATAACTTGTCATGGAGGTGGTGTCTAATTGTAGATTTGGAGATTTGGTGACTCCAACATGCTGCCATCTTCTGCAAATCTCCAGCCGTGATGCCTCTCTAACTATAACCATAACCAGCGTCCTGTGTATGTATGAGGAGTTAAATACAGTTCCTTCCTCTTTCAGGCAAGATCATTATAGCTTCGGTTGTTTTAATCTTCTTACATAACCCTGAAAGTGGATATGGTTATTTTCAGGCATGTAGCTATTTTTATAGCTATTGCCTTATTTATGAAGGTCAGCACACTTTTTAAAATTTATTTTGTATTCTTTAATTCTCACCCTGTTGATGAATGACTAAGAGATTTTGGCTTCTGGTATCTCAGAAAAACAGGAAGTCATGGATGACTGCTGAAGAGTTCTTAAACATTCAGGTGAACATAAAGTAAAATATAAATGTGAATACCCCTCTTTATTTTTTTATTCTCTGTCGACATTCATTGATGAAATATGGAGCCATTCATAGAAATGGGGTCAACTCCACTCTTCCTTGTAACCTAGGAATTCCTTAGTAATAGTTTCTCTTGGTGGTTTCTTGAATAGACTTTAAGGTGACCGCTTAGTGTTACTTTCAATGGTAAAATACTTTAATTGTAAAAAATAATGGTGCAATAGATTATGTCTGCTATCTTACAGAAGCTTGTAGAAAGATGTCTGAAACCTGTCTATAAAGTTTTATACATTTATGGATTTCTTTCGGGGTGAAACAGATTATCATTAATTGATAGTTGTATTTGCCTTAACGTTAATAAAAAACTGAAGAGTAAAATTTCAGACACCAAACATGTTTTGGCTGATTGTATTTGGAAAAGATGGAAAATTGTGTAAATTACATTTATTATTTTAAGAATACCAACTGATTCAGTGTATCAGTTACCTCATAAAAACATTGTTCTACTAATGAATCTAAATTACAGTATAAAAGATAAGTGTTTTTATAATAAACCAGCATGTACTGCACAGGCATGTACTCGCCAAACCAGACTACCAGGTTTCTAAAAAAAACAATCTCTCTGCATCCCAAATTTGTCCATGGTTTACCAATGCCTTGAAGAGCTCTCTTTAAGTGCTAGCTGTCTGATATGATCCTTTATAGTGACATTTTCTAAACAGGTTGATCATGGACACTAATGTGTACTAGAACTCTACAAAGTCAAATCAGATGATCATCCATCTATAAATGTATGGATATTTTGGCAATAAATTGTTCTGTTTTTATATTTAGAGATTTCAGACTTTATTGTCCCTACTTCAGAATCAGGGAAAGTACTAGACTTGAAATTAAGGAGTGCAACGCAAATTTACTGCCATTCTAGGTTCTTTGGTTACTAGGTGAAAAACAAAATCCAATATAAATTGCAAAATTTAACCAAGAGCAATATTATTTAAAAAGAATTGATAAACTGAATCATTTCTTTTTTTCTTTGTCCTCAGTTTACCAACATGTCTTTAACAAACATGTCTCCTGTGTCTGTTCATGTATGGAACATGTGAATAAAGACAGCTGTATTATTATGTGCTGGATGTCTTCTGTATTTTTACAAAAAAGATGTGCATTATTAGTCTAGCAATTCTTGTTTGCACTTCAGTTCAAAAGCAGTGAGCTTTTACGTCATTCTAGCTGAAAGTTCTGACTCATACTCTAGGCCTGTGTGTGGTTCTAGCATTGTACACCATTGTATCCTGATAAGCAGTTCTTGTGCTTCCAGAAGCCGTTGGGTGAAGTGTTTCAGTCAAGGCCAGATCATTTTTATACCACAGTGCATCAGTACTCAGAGGTCCCATTCTGGGAGTTTGTGCCACTTCATGATTAATCCCCTTATTAATGTCATTCGGGGCAGTTGGAGCACCTGTAGCAGTACAGACATGGGAAGGTAGCAGAATAAATGTTCTGAGTTTCCATGCTCTTTCACTGTGGAAAACATGTATTGTACAGGTACATTATGTCCCCCCCCCGAGAATGTTAAGTAGGCTGTGACTTCTTTGGGTTACTTTAATTAAACAGGTTTTATCCAAAGTTCAGTAACTTAAATAATGTAAACTTTAATCTACCTGCATTTTTTAATGGAATGTTCTGAATCTATATTATAGCACAGAGCATCTAGTTTGGGTTCAATGGGTGGAAAGTTCATGAATGAAATGCTAAATAGCTCCAGTAAATTAAACTGTTGGTTCATATTTGCCTAGTGTGTCTAATATTTGAATAGTTGGAAGGTTCATAAAATAAATGACTTTACTGAGCACAAGGGAGTAAGGGGATTGATAAATAAATACACACACACACTGGAAGCATTGCTGTGTCACAGCTTCAGGGGTCCTTGTTTGATCTTGAGCTTGGATTACTGTTTCCCATGTTCTCCGTCCAACATCCCATATAGGTGGACTGGCTACTCTAAATTGGCCCCTGGTGTGAAGGCGTGTGCATGGTGCCCTGTTATGGACTGGCATCCCATCCAGGGTGTGTTCCCACCTCGGATCCAGTGGATAAGCTCCAGAAACATCTGACCAGGATAAAGCTGGTACAGATAATGAATGGAAGGGGTGGCTACCGCAAAAAAGTTAAAAAAGCATTTGCCTAAACCTGTTGAGTTCTTTGAGTCACTCACTACAGTAGTTCACAGGTTCCCAATCCTTGCCCATGAGAATCCCCTGTCCTGCACAGTTTAGTATTCTCCCTGTACTGATTCAACTAATCAGCCAAGTAACAGCCCTTCCTGAGTTGAAGTGGGTTTGTTAGAGCAGGGAAAACACTAAACTGTGCAGGACAGGACCAGGGTTGGGCACATGGGAATAAATTCCTATCAATGCTTAAAATCTTGGATAAAGTAATAATAAAAATAAAAAATAAAAAAAAAGGCTGCACAGAAAAACATTAATTACCCCATCCCCTTCACAATCCTAAATGATACTGACTGCCCTCCTGTGGCCAGAGGACGCGTTGCAGTTAAGCACCCGGAAGCCATTCACCGGAAGTTCCTGCATGGTTTAAAAGTGAAGCGGGATTTTGAATTAGTCCTGAATTTTACCCTGTTTACATAACACGTAAGTATTTATGTTGCTTTGCTAGTCTGAGATAAGATAAAGATAAAACACGAAAAAACAGGAAAACTTTTCTAGCTGTTATTTGTCTAGAAAGCAGCATTAGAAAAACCTGTGTGTGTGTGTGTGTGTGTGTGTGTGTGTGTGTGTGAGAGAGAGAGAGAGACTGCAGCACTACCATTTGTTCCAGTTTCTTGTTAAAGTAATAGTTTTTTTTTTAAATAAAGAAAACATGTTTATTTAACATGTACAGAAGGAGTCTCCAGTGTGAGTGCTTTGTAACGCTCAGAGATAAAGCTGTGATTTTTCAAACATGGCAGTCTTTCAGACAGAAGAGTTTACACTTTGTGCTTTCTCAGTGACATGACACTGTTTTTTTTTCTTATTAGATTGTTTTGCAGACATTCCACAACATTAAATGTAACTATAAATTGGTAAAATGTACTACACCTGACACAACACCTGCTTAACACCAAACACTAAGATAGCAAACCTGAAAACAAGCAAAAATAAAAAAACCTTTCACACCTGTAAATAATGACACACACACACCTACTGTTTTGTCCAAAGCTTTAAAAATCACTGGATGTAAACACTGGCCAGAGGAAGAAAAAAAAGCAAAGCCACTCAGTTTACTCACTCATTTAATGGGGTTTCTTTCAGCAAATTGTGGTGTTTAATTCTGCTACAACAAGGCAAGCCAGTAAGTCATAAACTGTTAACCAGCTGGTTAGCAGGTGTACTAAACTATTAGCACTCACCTGACACCTGAGTTCAGTGTTAAGTGACACGAGGTAAAACCCAGCCTGAGAGCTTTGTCCTGTTTAATTCTTTCTTCACATTTAGACTCCACTTTCACTTTTATAATCGAAAGATATTCTGACATTTTGTAGGCAATGACACTGTTTTAAGGGCTCTTAGTGGGGATTAGTAGAAATAATAGGGGAACTAGTTTACAGTAATGTACTGAGAATTCATTAATTCATCCAGTCCACAGAACATAAGGCAGCTTTCTTTTTGAAAGACTAAAATTTATCTTAACAAATCAATACAAAAACATTCCACAAATAACATTTAATTGTCAGAAATCAAAATGAAAAAGCATGGGTTGTTTGTGTTTACACATTTAATGGCACTTTTATGAATCACTGTGTGTTAAAGCCTACAACTACATGTGCTCTGCACTCACCATGTAATGAGAGGACTGGGCTTGTGCGTCTCACTGCATCTTATCAAAGTCAGGAGATCTAGACGAAAGTGTGTATCTCATCTCTAAACTAGATCACCACATGTCCGCAGGGCCACAGAAACCTGCATCCCACTAAACAAGTTGTAGCAAAAGGTTGGGTTTGTTGGTTTAATCAGGTCCATGTATTGCATTTCACGTAATATTGTCATGAGCAAGACCGGTCTATCCACATTGGGTTGAGGAACATTCATTTCTATGATTTTTTGTAAGTCTGGTGTAATAAATATTACATATTGAGAGAGGAACTCTAACGGACACAGTCACGGGAAAGAGTGTGCTGACGTGGACATTACTGGGTTAGGTTGACATGTAAAAACAAAATGTTCCCAACTGCCCTTTATCTAAGAACTGGTGTACAGAGGAATAGAAAACATGTTCAAGGTTTATTCTTACACATATATTACACGCAATTATCTGTAATTATTATAAATACTCATTACCATTGTATATGATCATAGTTTTCACAAAGTTTTGATACTAATCGATGCCATAGTATGTGCTCCAGCAGTAGGCTACAGACTGATACATCGCCCATGTGTGTAGATTTTGGGCATACACAAAAAATATAGCATGAATATTGTATTTTGTCGTGTGTCTAGCTATAACCCTTGACCATGCCACACACACAAATACTTATTTTTGTTTTAAATAGCAGCGTCTGGTGGAAAGGTGTTTTTGATTAAGATGTGCATGATGGACAGGTGCTGCTGCAGTCTGGCATAAAGTGAGCTTACAATGAGCGCCAGATTAAATGAGATTTTAAAAAGAATCTGACGGTTTTAATTATTATTACATTTTGCATAAAGTTTATATGCATTGAACTACATTAAGAATAAGGGTTGGTTTAAAAAAAAATTCCTGTGGCCCTTTCCTCACCTCAGGAAAACCCACATGGAGTCGTGACCCCAATGTTGAGAACCTAAACATATACTAAGTTCCTTAATTTTGTCTCCCTTGATGAACCTATTTTCAGATGCAGTCCACTGTGAGTGAAGTTGCTCTCAACTCTGGAACACAGATTCCTCTCTTGGGTCTGGGCACATACAAGCTGGACACTTATGGAGCGCTGTACAAGTCCCTCAGTGCTGCTCTTGATGCAGGCTATCGTGCCTTTGATACTGCTGCAGCATACGGCAATGAAGGTCATCTAGGGCAAGTCATCAGGGAACTCCTGCCCAAGCATGGCCTTGTGCGTTCAGACGTGTTCCTCATCAGCAAGCTTGGACCAGAAGACCATGGTCCCAGAGCCAAAGAGGGCTGCTTGAGGAGTCTGCAACAGCTGGGTTGTGAATACATAGACCTGTATCTGGTGCACTGGCCTGGAATTGTGGGTTTAGAACCAACAGATCCCCTTCATGCCAAGTATCGCTCACAGACTTGGGCTATCCTGGAGGGACTCTATGATAGTGGGAAGTTCAAGGCCATAGGGGTCTCGAACTACACTGCAAGACATCTTTTAGAGCTGCTAGAAAGCTGCCGTGTGCCTCCAGCAGTGCTGCAGATGGAGTGTCACCCGAAACTTGTTCAAAGACAACTCAGGGACATATGCAAAGAGGCAGGCGTTCACTTCCAAGCGTACTCTTCTCTTGGAAAGGGTGCACTCCTGGAGGATCTGGAGGTGAAGGACGTGGCTGAGAGCTGCGGACGAACCCCAGCTCAGGTGTTACTCCGGTGGGCTGTTCAGCAGGGCATCTCTGTTCTGCCTCGCTCATCTCAGCCACGAAGCATACAAGAAAACAGCAGAATCTTTGACTTTGAGCTGAGCGAAAAAGAAATGCAGAGACTTTGTGCCCTAAACTGTGAAACTAGGTATTGTACAAGAGATTCAACCTCTATTCAATGATAAAGTTGTTATAAAAATATTTCTGTAATTGCATGAAGGAAATGATTCAGGGTTTAAATATGCTTGATATGCCCCTCTAACTTTGAAGGCCAGTTTAAAAGTGCCCTCTGTATTAAGTTGGCTATGGTTGCTTGTATTACTTTTGTAAAGTACCCCTGGTCTGTATTTTATTAAAATTATTTTTGTTGCTCAGCATGTGTCACAGAGCTATTGAGTATAGTTCAAAGTTTTAACACAGTATAAGATTAAACACTGTGAAGTTTGGGTAAACTCAGCCGCAGACATTGAAAATAAAATATACTAGGTCTATAATCTCGGTCAATTGTAAAATGTCACTATGAGATTTTTAAAATGTCAAATTTCTGATAACTGGTTACATAAAAACTGAAATTTATGGAATTCAAAATTTTATTTTTGATCACAAATAATAAATTAAACAAGATACAAATAGAACAAATCATCATACAAACAGTTTCATCACAATATATGTAATGCAGTATAAATTCTTACCAAGAGCTTGTGAAAAAGACAAGAAATACAAACACGTTTCAAGTAAGGCATCAACAAAATGCCTAATAGTTTCAAGACCAGCTTACACAGCATTTGGGTTGTCCACCTGTAATGATTTGCTTAACCACAGGTTTGGCAGGAACTCTCTGTTCTTTTGCATTCAAAGCAATTTAACCCAAGCTGCTGAAGTCCAGTGCTGCGTTTATAAAAGGCCAAAGACAACCACCAGTTCTTCCATAAGGAAATATGTACATGAAAAGGTGTGAAATCCAAAAGCAAAAGCATAACATTCCATAAACACATTATGCACTCAGATCTCCAGTTGATGTCTTATTAAATTGGAAACAGTAACAAAAGCAACAGCAATTGCTGTGATAAAAGAAAACCCTGAGACGAACCTGACTGAATTAGACCAATACCCGCATCGTTATTAACCAGCACTACACACGATTTTCACAGGCTGCTTCAGTGCCTTTTGGAGTCCTTGGAATATATTTACATTTTACCACAAATTCCTCTAAAACCTTTAATAAGACAGATGTTTAAAACTCACCATATATATTCATTTATAAAAGACGTCATAGGACAATATATCACATTTCTTACCAAATATTAATTTAAAGGGTACAAATTAATAAATTATTCATAAATATTTAGGGGTTGAATTTACTATTAGTACATGGAAGATTGTCCATAAATATCACAGATTGTCAGTTAAGATTGTCAAATTTTTTAAAAACAATTCTTTACATCAGGTATTGCAGTGGTCACATGTTTTAGCACCTTTCTCCTTTATTTTCACTGACAATTTTTAAAAAAAATTCTAAATAGACGTTTGGTCGAGCACTTTGATGAAAAGGCCATACTGGTGACAAACATGACCAGCCTTCGTCTTGACTGTTGCTTCACTTTTCTTTCTGTTTTAACTGTGTGGGATTTTATTCTCTTCCCTCCTCTTCTCTAGCTCCCCAAAGGAAGGAGAACCACCCCCGTTTTGTCTGCGACACTTTCCCAGGACTGTTCACTCGCCTTATGTCCTGGCAACATCAAGACATAAAGAATAAATAAACACACAGGGGAAAACACACAGCTTTGCTCAGACAAACCTTCTGGTGGATGTACGAGTGCAATATTTAGTTTTATTTGTTCCAAGTGTCCGTTATGTACTATAAATCATGCATCATTAATATCCCTTTTAATGATTAGTATTGAAACTCACCCCTCTATCCAGCCAGGTGTCAAATTCATCACTCATCCTCCTCAGCTGTCGTCCATACTTCTTAGCTTTCCACAGTGCAGCGGGAGCAGACTGGGATCGGCCTCGGAATGGGGTTCCATCAGAAGCTCCTCCGCTCTCTTCAGCTGAAATTCCATCCTGGAGCTCAGCATCTTCCCAGCGGCTCACCGTGTACACCTGAGATTCAGAGTAGAGCCGCACTCGACCTCCGACCCCTGAAACCACACCAGAGTGAGCAAGAGTTTAGAATAACATTGATGATTGCAATCTTAGATTTGAAAACATCTTTTTAAGCCTTTAATTCCACCACTGACATCAGAAACTGTAAAATGTTGCTATAAAAAGAGATTTATTTCTCTTATACCACAGCAATTTTTAAACTGTAAGCTAACAAGTTAGCTCTATCACTTATGTTATAGCAGCTATAAATAATCATTCCCGCCTCAATTTTTTTCATAAAAAAAAAAAAAAAAAATAAAAAATATGCAAACCAAGAAACCGGTCATCTGAAACTGGAAAGCACAAAGTCCCCTGTCCTGAAGATTTTCTCATGGTGGAAAAACCATTACAAAGTACTGATATTGGAGACTCCTTCCATAAAAGATAAATAAACTAAACTTACAGACATCATATCAATGACTATACTCTGCATCTTTATTAATGAACCATTCTTTTTACTCGGTTTATCAGCGTGTTCGCAATACGAGTCCTGTGCATGAACTGGTACTAAAGAAACAATACCATATAAGAAAGAAAATATTAATAGAAACCTGTGATTTGCATTATAACTAGCCATACTGTCCGAGTTACTGTTAGAGAAAATTAATCAACACCTTCATGTGTGTGTGTGTGTATATATATATATATATATATACACACACACACACACCATATTTGGTACAAATGGCCTTTAAAAGGTCTACTAACGATATTTTATTAGGATTTTAGTGCCACGCTGATATCATCCTCACATCAGACAGAAATGTCAGCCACAATCATGATAGATAGATAGATAGATAGATAGATAGATAGATAGATAGATAGATAGGGAAAACACTAAGCTTCTAAGCTTCATATAGTCTTTAGGACTTTGTGAGTCTAAGGCACATTTGGTGAAGTCTTACTTGGAGGGTCAATATTCTCGATTGTCTCTGTCCATCTTGATTCATTGTCATCCAAAGGTCTGGCGTCTCCTCTTACACTGTGTGGCGTCTTGTCCATTGTGAAACCTGGTGGCAATGAATTATTACAGGTTCACCTGTTAGTCATGTCATGTATTGAACAGTACTAACTNAAATGTCCAGCATCACTGGAGTTGATCTGACTCTGCAGGCTTGTAGGTTTCATGCAGACTGACATGAGCTCTGCTCAGGCTCTCTAACTGCCTCACAACTGCCTCAGCTTCACGTGGAAGCTTAAAATGACCTCAAAAGCTGTCAAGAAAGAAAAAATAAATCACAAAAGTTACCTGTAATTCTTGATGAATTCCAGAGCAAGTGATTCAGAATTGTTCCTCCTCCTTCACTTCCTATTCTGGTGTTTATTACTTTTGTATATCCTTCCTTTTCGAAATTAAAATGAGCTTTCCTCAGTCTCAGTAGGTATTGATTGCTCATGGCACGCGACACACCCAAATAACAAAAGCTAACATTCCTAGCTAATCAGTAAGTTTCAAATCCAACGACGCTCTCCCGATTTCTAATGCTGACATCACTGAAATATAAAAATAAAGAGCAAAACACATCGCCTTATGCGACATCTAGTCAAAATGATTGTCTTCGCCGAGTGTCTAAACAGTACCACTGTCTAATGTCTCATCCACTCTTGTCTTTTGAAGCAGCGTGTATGATCTCATATCACCTCGGGTTTATTGTTGTTGTCTGTGTACAGTAGTGTAAGGTTTCACCTCCCAGCCAATCAGGTGCGAGGAGGCTTTCTGGCTCAGCCAATCAGAGGCCGCTGCTAGGCTGTTTTTTTTTTTTTTTTTTTTGTGCGCGGCTGTTCTGTGAGACGTCACTGTTGCGATAGGGTTGTACCAGCTCGCGCTGCCCTGCCACTTGTTTACCTTCTGAGCTTATAAAACACACAAAGGCAAAAAAAAAAAGAGTAAGAAAATAATTCGCTTCGTCACTCGACAGGGTGATGATTCGCTTCGACCCCACGAAAGGGTATCGAATCAAATTATGGGAAATGTATAAGAATATTTTCAAATTTTCATTATTAAATTCCCCTCAGTTTCATATTCTTCCTAACACGCCTAGCTCTTACAGAACATAGGTTTTCCTGAACACCATTTTGGATTCTAGCTACTAAATGACCAACATATTTGAGAAGATAAGCCTATAACAAGCCTGCGGTGGAATTTAGAGACACAACATGATCTTTTTTTCTTCTCTAGATGGCGACAAAGTACATTTTAACATATTTATTCGTCTACTACTCCATGCATCCGTCCATCCAGTTTCCATACAGCTTATCCTACACAGGGTCGCGGGGAACCTGGAGCCTTTCTCAGGGGACTCGGGGCACAATGCAGGGGACACCCTGGATGGGGTGCCAAGCCATCACAGGGCACAATCACAGACACACTCACACACTACGAACAATTTCAGCCTACGGCACATGTCTTTGGACTGGGGAGGAAAACAGAGTACACAGAGGAAACCCCTGAAGCACGGGGAGTACATGCAGACTCCACACACACACAGCGGAGGCAGGAATCGAACCCTCAGTCCTGGAGGTGCGAGGCAAACATGCTAATCTCACAGCCTTGTCTCAAATCTCTACTCAACTTTAATACACAGTCTAAAACATGGAGTGGCAAAGAGAGGACAATAGCACACACAATTTTCACACCTCTTATTTATGTAAAGACCATGGATGCATTTGAAAGATGATCTATACGGCCAAAAGTATGTGGACACCTGAGCATCATACCCATGTGATTCTTCCCCAAATTGTTGCCAAAATGTTGGATGAACACAATTGTCTAGAATGTCTTTGTATGCTGTAGCATTAAGATTTCCCTTCACTGGAACTAAAGGGCACAAACCTACCAGCATGACAATACCCCTGTGCACGCAAAGTGAGATCCATGAACACATAGTTTGTTAAAGTTGGAGTGGAAGAACTCTAGTGGCCTGTACAGATCCCTGACCTCAACCCCACTGAACATCTTTGGGATGAACTGGAATGCTGACTGTAAACCAGGCCTCCTCTCCCAACATCAGTGCCTGACCTCACTAATGCTCCTATGATTGAATGGGCAGAAATTCCCACAGCCACACTCCAAATTCTAATGGAAAGCTTTCCCAAAAGAGTGGAGGCTGTTATCACAGCAAAGAGGGGACCAACTTTGGAAAGGGATGTTCAACAAGCACATATGGATATGATGGTGAGGTGTCCACCTACTTTTGGCCATTATAGTATATTTTATTCTTGGTGCAGTAAGAACAGTAAGATGTGGCAATACTGTATTGGCTTCTAAGTTGTCCAATCAATAAACTCAGGGGATTTGTTTAAAACAGGATGGCAGAGTGTGTGGTGTAGCCACCTTACAGCTCCAGGATCCCTGGTTCGATCGTGAACTTGGGTTACTATCTGTGTGAAGTTTCTGTGCATGTTCTGTCCATTTGACATGTGTGTGCTCCAGGCTCTCTGGTTTCCCTCCACATCCCAAAAACATGCCGGGAGGTGGACAGGCTACTCTAACTTTCCCCTAGTTTTGAATGTTTGCGCAGGGTGCCCTGTGATGGACTGCCGTCCCATCCGTGCTATAGTCCAGCCTCACACATGTTGTTCCCAGGAAAGGCTCCAGATTCACTGCAATCCTGACCATGATAAAATGGTTATGGAAGATAAATGAATGAATGATTTGCTTAAAATCCTACGCTTATTATTACATTGATTATTGTTTTATTTTGTACCACGCCTCTACTAAAATGCTGGCTGCAAGGCATAGGTTTATATTAATGCACTCTTTCTAATATGTAATTGTTTCTAAAGTAATAAGTCATTCACAGGGACATGGTGACAGCTGTCTTAAAAAAGAGAAGCTGATAAGGAAATGTTTTTATCACATAAATGATAACAGGAACTAACTTCACGGATGTATGACAGCATTATGGAACTATAAATATATATTAAAAGTATGATGTGTCATTCTTTAATAAACAGGAAATGGTTAGAGGTGGCATATAGTGGTGGTATAAGAGAAATAAAACGTGCTATTGGACAATAATCAACTTCAGGGTGATAACAGTAACTCTGCATTGTGTAGAGTTGCATTACACCGCCCCATTGTTGATTATATTTCTACAACAGCAGCTCGGTCGTGTTTTATTCCTTACTTAATATGCAGCATTCATTTTGATTGTTAATTCAAGTATTAATTAATGCTACAATTATTATTTTGTGTAATTATTCTTTAATCAAGCATTATGAACTAGATATAATGCAATAATTTTGCTTGAATGTATAGTAAAAGACCTCTTTGGTCACAACTCTGCTTCAATATTAGATCCTAGAACTTCCTATGAAAAAATCTAGGTTTATTTTTCCAGGTACAAATAGCAACTGGGACAAACATTCCTCTCAGCACTGCATATTCAGTGTGTGGAAAAAGTCCTCTCTCACCTCATACACACTACAGAACATCATTTTAAGCTACCACTTCATAAGCCGTTAATATAAAGAATACTTAAGCAGGATTACTTACTTTACAATGTAATTACAATGATTACAAAGCTTGTAAATGTTTTAAGGCATGATATTATGTCTACTATGTATGAGTGTGTAATATGTGCACATCAGTTTTGCATTTTCTGAAATACCTGTGTTGTGTCATTAAATAAATTTTTACATTTGATCTATAAGAGGTGACAAATTTCCATGGTGAGTGTGATTGATTATATGTCATGCTGCTTTCTCACACACGCAGATCTGCAGAGTGATCGAAACAAACTCAATACTAGCAAATACGTGCTAAATTCTTGACATAATGAGCATGTAGCAGCTACGTGTGGCTAGGATGTGAAATAAACTAAAGTATGAGTCATTTTGTAACTTCTAAAAGAATGAAAAAAATGGGCTATAATTCCTTTTGAAAGTAAATGCTGACAGTGCTTTATATGTATAAAATGTTCATAGAACTTTGCTAATTGTGTTAAGCTTGATGGAGTTTCTATTTTCAGAAATATTTATAACATCTATAATAAGCAATAGACAAGATGCAGATGGAGGGACAGTATAGTAAATAATATATTATAAAATTCAATATTTATGGGGAATTCCTCAGAATTCAGGTCTTAGCAAAAACAATAGTTGCTGAAGAGAATTTCTTTCCTTATTAGCTTCTGATAAATACAAAAAGGAAAGGAAAAATGAAAGGCACATAGCATTATAGTTCCAGTTGGAGCGCCGTCATGGACATGGGGAGCAACACACATAGACAGTAACCTGAACTTGCCACTGCGCTGCCCTCCATATAATAATGCCTTGCTCCTTAATGTACATTTTTTTGTATTTTTATTGTCTTTGTAATTTATTGTTTGTTGCCCTTTCCCGTGAGGAAAGAACAAAATAAGAATTTCATTGTACCAAAGATCTTGAATAAGCTTGAATAATATATAGAAATACTTATCTTATCAAAATATGCATGTCACACAAAATTTCTCTGAAAATATGCATATGTTCTGGTTATTTTGTCAGTAGAATATCAGACTATCACGTAATATTTTTTACAATCCAAACCTGTTAGTGTTGCAACAACAGAGAGCTCATTTTCTAAACTATACTCCTACCTGAGGAGTAGCAACAAGAGGGACTTGGGTGGGCTATTCAGTCCTTTGGCACGTCACATACAGTATACCAAAATGAATACAGTATCTCTAACTCTTCTGTATTCTGGGTCTCATAAAATCCTAGTTACGTAACTGTCTTGGCTGATTATATACAGTTTAAATTAAAAATTCTGTTATTTTATCTTTTTGCCAAACTATTCCTTTAACATTGCCACCTGGATGAATGACAGAATATGCACAAATATGTACTTCCTCCACAAAACATGTACACAATCACTGCATCTTTTCATGTAGTGTCACTAGACAGCTGAATGAAGTTTAATGACAGTTTAATGAAATCTACAAATCTTCCACTGTGGCACTTCTATTCTCTTTGGTTCACTTCACATACAGTATTGAGCAGGTAAAACATACACCTGCATTCTTTTCAGGATATATGAAACATTTTGATCATTTCCATAATGTAATTAACTCATAATGTTTCAATCTTTATCTATTTCTGTACCCATTTTTTGTTGTTTTGTAATTCTGTACTTTTGTCACACTCCTGGCTTCACCTCCTTTCTCTGGCCCTGAATGGTTACCGCCTCTTCATCAGCACCTTCATCTAATCCTTGTTAAGGGTTCATCTGAACTTCTACTTAGGGTGTATGCCAGGCTCTATTATTTGTTGATTATGACGATGAAGATAATGGTGATTATTATTATTATTATTGTTATTATTGTTGTTGTTGTTGTTGTTGTTGTTGTTGTTGTTGTTGTTGTTGTTGTTGTTGCTGCTGCTGCTGCTGCTGTTGTTGTTGTTGTTCTTGTTGTTGTAGTTTTTATTGTTCAGACTTACTTCATTTACATTTGAAGCCTTCACATGCCATTTTGGAATGCACGCATTCACGCTTGCAAAGAAATGGATTTGGTGGAATTTATATTCATAATCGGATATAAAGTGTAATGACGTTATGTTGTAAGTGTAACAACTAGTATTCCCTCCCAAGAGCCAGCTCTCCCCATCATACAAAGGCTATCCAAGGGATCAAAACTGACTGTGCTCTCTTGTGGGATGGATGGCATGCTCTGTGATGCAGCATGAGCAGCATTTTGAGAAGATGCAGTTGGCTGGCTTCTTCTTCCTCCTTGTCTCAGAGGAAGCATGTGTTAGCCTTCATGCTCCCTCTGAGACAAGGAGGAAGAAGAAGCCAGCCAACTGCATCTTCTCAAAGTGCTACTCATGCTGCATCACAAAGCATGCTATCCATCCCACAAGTCAGTTTTGATCCCTTGGCTTCCACCCATGCATGGTGTGTCATTGTGGGGCTTTGATCTCAAGAATATCCTAAGAATATGGTGAATGCTTCTGTATTGCACCACTTAAGAGCCATTCAAGGCCTTCTTCTTCTTCTTCTTAAAATGGCTCACATTCTTGTAGACCAATAATTAGGCAATTAGGTACGAGTATTATATTAATACTCTTATTATAATACTATATAAGCATACTGTAATAAGGGTATTCCACAGCCTGACTTTGTACTTGCCTCTTTGCATGTGTTTCAACTTAGGGTTATGGTGAAATAAGAATTGCATCCTTTTTTTTTATACATATACAGTACATATTTCATTGAACAATATGGAAGTGAATAAATAGCTTTTGCTGTCACTCAAGATGGAAAGCAACACCCCAGAAAATGAGGACCAACAAAGTTCCAATGGCAATAAAACACACGTCTGAAAAGTCTGAATAAATCAATAAGAGACAGAGCCAATATATTGGTTGTGCTAAAATCAATTACTTGACTGCTTGTTAAGATGCACTATTGAGCTTAGCAACAACAAACAACAGAAGAAGACCACACTTTCAATTCCAAACGTTAAAACATTTAAAACAAGTCTGGATGCAGATACAGATTAAGAGAAGGCAACCACAAAGAGAAGAAAAATAATCCAGCACAGACCCAGAGTGTTTAGCATGAGTCACACTGATATGCCTCAAAACAGCGAGGTTACAGGCTAGTAGTGGCATGGGAAAAAATCCTGTCAAATTGATCTCCTGAGAAAATGCGAACAAGCGAGGGCAATGTAATTGGATTTTGTTTGACTGCATGCCATAGAAATAAATGGTACTAATGCTAAGTCTGTCTTAACCATAACCTTTACTGTGTTAGCCTTTCATGTGAATTAAATTGGCCACATTGTAAAGATTTTCAAAAATGAAATGATGTCAGCCCTAAAGCTATACCTCATCTCTGTGGCATGAGCAGGTATGGGTACCACTGGAACTGCGTTATTATAGTAATTGATAAAGTGACTGTAAATGACATCAACAAGATTTCTTGTTACAGAAGGATACATAATTGTTTTATCTGCTTAAATGTAACTAAATTCTTCACAACTCAGTACATTCTTGCAGCAAGAGAGCGACCTCCAATAAACAAGACTGGGCTATTTGGATATTTAATTATTAGAGTTCTGTGATTATAAACATATTTATGAATTTATTTTATTGTTTTATCTAATTTTCCCATAATGTTTGGCATTTAGAAACTATAACTTGTTGCATTACAACCTGGTAGTATAGCCAGGGAAGATACTCTGCCTGGTGCCTGGTGATGTTTTTGGATCACAGGCATTAGATAGTATTTGCAAGATTACTTAGGTTTATGACTATTTATTGTTCACTTATTTGAAAAGGGCTGTGATTCCTATCTTTTTACCAGTATAGATGTTAAGTTAAGTGTGACCTGATGTTTTATACTTCCCCACTGACACTGTTTCATTTCAAACCCAGTGTACTGTTGTACAAAACCAGTTTATTTCATAAAGACATGAGAAATAAATAACATATTGAAGCTACAAGCTCCATTTGTTGGAAGTGCATTAATCTTTAGTGTGGTAACTTCTTCAGTAACCTCAGTAAGAGTTTACAGGTCATGAGAAACCTTTTCATTGTAGTTGTTATACCTGCACTCATTCTCACCCACATAGCAACTTTTAATACTTTAATGATATTCCAATCCTTTTAAAGCCTGCTAAACCTGTGTGTGTGTTAAATGTGAGCTCTGGGATTAAACATTATTTTAACTTCTTTAGCACCAAGACACTTTTATTTTGTCACCATCGAACCATAAGCCTTGTTTGGCTTCCTCAGTCAGAGAACAGAGTTTGTTAAAAATATTTGTTAGAAAGACAGGAAAATGGGATACAGTGTCAGGCGTGGTATGGCATCCCTGGAGCACTGAGGCTTAAGGGCCTTGCTTAAGGGCCTAATGGTGGCACTTTGGTGTTGCTATTACTTAAACTTTCAGACCTCCAATCAACAGCCCAGAACCTCAACCACTGATGTATGACGACTGCCTGGTGTTGAGGATAAAAGATGTGTGTATAATAAAGCAATATAAAATGGCTGCTGCATATGAAAGCTAATACTGAACTAATAAACCTAATAATTCCAGAGGGGAAAAAATACATGGGTTACTATGCTTAAGTATTAATTTTGGCATATTTATACTTTACTTGAGTATTACTGAAGTTGAGTAGTTGTAGACTTAATTAAATTTCCAAGAAAGAAAGCTTATTTTTTACTCCTTACTTTTGTATTTAGACCTTCAAAGTGCGAACAATGTTACAAATCTCTAAAGTCAATACGTCAAACACTCAGGGCTTTAAGAATTTGCAGTTTTTCATAAGTATTTATTTTACCTAGCCTACTAATAATTTTATTGTGGCAGTTGTATACAGTGTCTTAATTTAAAAAATGTACCACTGTTATTGTGGGGAGGTGTGAATTGTTTGCCCAGCAGGGGGCTCACATCCCTCCTCTTTCCCATCGCCATGCTCACCAGCAGCTAACACAGAGTCACGATACTCTACACACAGAAACCCAACAGTGTCCTGACTAATCTTATAACAGACATGGGATGACAAAAATGTCTGATAAGTCAATTTCCACCGGTGGAATGGAAAGCCAGGGTACTGTGAGAAAGGGTTAAACACATTTACTTTTCATGCTTTAATGCTGGTGTACATTTAAAAGTAGCATCCCTGTTTTGTTTTTTTTTACTTTCACTTGAGTACTTTTTTTGGCTGAATATGTCCACATTTAACTGAGATTTTGACACATCATCTGTACTTTCACTTAGGTATAATTTCTCAGTACTTTCTCCACCCCTGAATAACCCTGTGGTTTAATAGTTTTGCCACCAGTAGACCCAAGGCTATTAATTTGGGTTGACACAAGGGACAAACTAAGGGCACGGTGGTGCAGTAGTGGCATTGCTTCCTCAAAGATTCAGAATCCTCAGTTTGAATTTGTGCTTGTTTTAAATTTGCTAAATTGCTCCTATGTGTAAATGTGTGGTGCCCAGTGATGGCCTGGCATCTCATTCAGGGTGTATTCCTGTCTCATGCCCAGTGTTCCTGTGATAGGCTCTGGATCCAACATGATCCTGACCAGGATAAAGTGGATACTGAAGATGAATGAATGAATGAACAAGGGACAAACTGGATGCTTAACCAAGCATTACAGAACAAAATATTAGAAGATTTTTAAGAGGCCAAGCACCGAGAGTGTGTAGGCACCCTATTGGGATTGTTTGTTTTCCTCTTCTTCTTCTTATACTTCCACAAGGGAGTCAATGACAGCCCACAGAACTCTTTGTATGCTTTTTATGAAATTTGGCACATAGACAGACGACATTCTTCACTATCTTCACAGCAATTTTGGTGTACCCCAGTCAAGCCCTCTAGTGCCACCAATAGGGCAAAGTTGGACATACTTTTACAATAATAACCCCACAATGGAATGCTGTAGAAACATGATTACACATTTCTCTAGATCTTTGGGTCAAGCTGAGTTCAACGGACACCATGATGTTTCTGGGTTTTTTTTTTTCACTTCTTCTCCAACACATTTTTTTTTTGCAATTATCACCAAATTTGGCAGGCAAGATCATAATATACAGGATGGATTGTCCATAACGCACAAAAGAATTTGATAGCAAAAGTGTCAAACAGTAATTGAGTGCGTATATTAGAAACCGTGAGATGTATTTTGACCAGACTTCGTAGATCACTGACAGACATCATCATAGACATCTCAAGTCTCTCCAAGAAATTTTCTATAAATTCATCCTTAGATGCTATATTTTTCTATGTTTATGCTATAGATTTGTATTAAGCAATGGCAATATCCAGAATAGCAGCTAAACCAGGAATTATGCATTTTGGATATTGTTATTATTAGCCTGATAGTCACTGCGGGCTCTTTTTGGGTCGGCTTATGTCTGTCGGACTAACTTGCTTCATCAGTGACTGATCCTGATGTGCTGTGGTTATTAGTGAGGGTCGCGAGCGCGATGCTGGAATGTGTCCCCTCCCTTCCTCTGTCTCTGCAGTCTCACTGCTGACTAACGGCGTGCCTGTGCTTCTCCGCTCCCTTCCACAGTAACGCAAGGAGGGAAAAAAACAGAGCTGCCATTTTACATCCTTGGCTTTCCAGTTATATTTCCAGACCAGAGTCCAACATCTTCATGGAAAGTGCGCGCCGATGATGTTCACAGGAGCGCACCTTTAACATTCTGCGCGCGTCCTCCTCCTGCCTGGCGCGTCACACCTCTCTCTCTCTCTCTCTCTCTCTCCCTCACTCTCTCTCTCACTCTCTCTCTCTCTCAATATCACAGAGAAACTGCGTTTGGCATTCAATGCTGGATGGATAGCGCATTTCTTTTGTTGCAAAAAGAACTGCCAAGGAACCATTTTCATATTGAGGTGTTCTGGGGATGCCTAGCTCGCTTGGTGTCTCCAAACATTCAACAACTTCAGTGACAATCTCAGTGACCAAAATTTCGTTTTCTGGTATAGAATTGATATATATTTGGTTCCAATCACTTCCATGTCTTAGCTGAGGCACTCCATCTCTACAGGGGCACTTTTTTTCCAGCCCTCCAGCTACATTTTGGAGATGTGCATTACTTTACTGTGCGTTTTGCTTGGTTAAAGCGGGAAAAGCCACGCTACTGAGACGTTGCGCAGCCGCGATGCGTTTCTGCGTGCTGAGTGACTGAACACGGAGGATCCTCACTGTGCCCTGGGCGCGAGCTCCAACCCGAACCTGTAAGTAACCCTCCATCAGATGACCACTGAGGTCCTTGTTATTGTCTGGTTACGAGAGCATACTGAACGGAGTGCAGTGGTGCAATGGATGCGAATTGACGCGTTCATGTATTGACGTGTGAGCCACAAAGCTGGCATGCTTGAACTTTAAAAACGAACATGCTTTGTGGGCTTACATGAAGGGGCGTGTGTGTGTGTGTGTGTGTGTGTGTGTGTGTAGTGCATTTACATTTAACATATCACCACCACCACCACCCCCTTCTTTTTTTTTTCTTATTTCTGAGTGGAATGAATTTATAAATCTAATTCACGTGCCTTCCTTTGTTTACAGGAAGACAACATCCCCCTCCCAGTCCAGAGTTCCCGAAATGCATCTCTGATATTAAGAAAAATACTGTGTCTCCAGGTAACATCATCATGATCTATGAGTTTTTATCAGACACTGGTGCCCAGTCACACAATGACTTAAACTGGACACTTATAGTGTGAATAGTGTGAAATTTTAATGCATGTTATAACTAGCTAAAATGTTTGTTTTTTTTAAATAATTTTTTTAATGTAAGCTATGTAGAGCATTTCCCACTCATAAAGCCTGTGGCATTTCCAAAGTGGCTACATGCACTTAGGAGGCACCGTTCTCATGGAAACGCTCCTGTACTCCCACTATAGAAGCAGCCCACCTGCTTCAGATAAACGCATTCTGATGATAAAGATACACCAGCATTCTGTTAGATATCTACTGACAGATCTTCTGCATATGTTTCATGTTTCAGCAAATATCAGTGTTGCAGGATTAGCTTACGTAGAAGAAAGACATTTGTGAGCATCCTCAGCTAACACGAAACATCATCAGAGCATTCAGTCGTGTATTTCAGAAGTTCTATGAAGGTTAGGCTGTGCGGGGAATAAAACACGATGTGGTGTGCTATTATAGGAAAATAATCAATGATAGGATAGTGTGATATGATCCTAAACTGAGCGGTGATCATGTTACCACCATGAAGTGGATTATTTTCCAATAACTCCATTTTATTGCTTTTACACTACAGCAATTTGCCAATGATTACAATTTGTCATTTATTAATAACTGACATGTCAAGATTTTTACCATTTATTGTTACATTAATGTTATGGAAGCAAGTTAGTTCATGCTGTCACTTACCTTATAGCAGCTATAAACGGTCGTTCCTTCACCAGGCTCTCATTTTTGTCCTCACTCTTGAACTCAGTAAGACAAAACAATGCATCTTGTCATGTCACACAAAACCAGAAAGTGTAAACTCTTTAGAACTGACACCCAAGACTCCTTACATAAATGCTAAATGTCTATTACAGAAAGTTTCACCATATCAACAATTATAAATAACAACACATAGAAAAATCTGTTTATTATTAGCCTTAGATTATATGGCGCATCCTCCGTACAAATTAGCTGTTACTATAGAAACAACATATTATAACAAGTACATTAATATAAACCTGTGATCTAAAGTCAGAGCTGCTGTTATAGAAAATTAATCATCACCTTCTGACCAATCAGATTCAAGACTTCAACAACTCAACAGGTAAAATACCAAAATAACGTTCCTGCAAAAATTCTTAACATGTTGCGTTGCAATGCTCTTAGAGCATTTCTTCCACAACGCTTCTGTTAGACACAAACTAGCATTGGCAGCGATTTTGTAGGAACATTTATAAAGATTCCCAGAGAACTGAGTGAGAGGCAAAAGTTCCTAGAATAATAACGTTCGGAAAACGTTTCATTAACGTGAAATTGTTACGTAGGTCACCTCCATGAATTAATGCAGTCATGAATATAAAGATGCACTATATTAGATCAAATATTCTGTCTTTCATTCTCAGCTGTGAAATGACTTGTGATATTCCTGATAAAAGCAACTGATAGACGTAAGTTGTTTGGTCAAACTGTGGTCTGCTAATAAGACTCCTTTCTGTTGATAACATTACCAGTTTAGCAGGATCAGTGAGGAAATAGGAACAGCTCCAACCATGTCTTTAACATCTCTAAAGTGACTCTAAAGAAGACGAATAATTCATACAGATCTTTGAGTAAACAGAGGAAAAAACACATAGTGGTCCCAGTATTCGCAATTCATTGTTATGTTTTCCAAGCAGGGCAGTTTGTAGTCAGTTCAGCACCAACCAGCTTTCTTGTAAAGGTAGCCTCCTGATGTTAGAGCTCATAGTTTTGCAGGCTTCATGTCTTCCTTAATGTTGAGAACTATTACTCACAGCTTGAGCTAATCTTACTGTTTTTTAGCAGACTGGAAAATAATCACAGTCTTGCTGTAGGCAGAATTCAAGAAGCGGTTCGTTTCCAACACCGCAGCTTCCATTGTGTGCCATCTTGGTCCTTCCAACAGCCTTTATAATATATGGATTAAAATTTATTTGCACAGTGTATGATTTGACAAAGCCGTGTATTACTTGCTATTTGGAAGGACAAACATTCATCCAGTATACCGTGGAATGAAGGTGAAGGGGAGAATCTTATAATGTAAGTAAGCATAGATTTGATGGCAGTAAAGATAGGCATGATGTGGTCCTGAAATGAAAAGAGGGTAATAAGCAGCATTTCAGGTGATTTTCGAGTCGACTGGATTGAAACGATTGCCAGAAAGAATGTAACTACAATCATCTTGGCATGATGCATGATCAAATATTTCACTACTATACCAGGAAAGAGAGGGTCAGAGTCTGAAAATATTGTGCAGGTAGGCAGCATAGTGGAACTGATATGGAGCTCAAAGGATCTTTTGACTCTAGGATGACACCTAGACTTTTTACACTGGAAGAAAAGGGAACCATTGTGCTAGAGATGTCAGGGCTAGGGGATTTGGTGTGTGTGGATTTGCTACCAGTGAGAAGTATTTCATATTTTTATCATGCACATTTTAAGACCATTCAGTCTGAGTCATCCTACTTTGAACGTACACCAGACAGGAGGTCTGGAGATATTAGGGGAAGGGCCAGTGACAAGGGGTTTGGTGGAGATGCAACGCTGGATATCTTTGATATTGTGGTGTCTCATGGTACATCCAAGGGGAGCACTTCCAAACAACTGGCCCTTTCATCAGGAGATCGTGAGTGTAGATCAATGGCAATGTAGAGCCATCTATGACCAGGAGTCAAGACAGCAGTAGTGGCCATGCTTTTTGGGTGGGACAGATAACATATCTCTCCCCCCATCAATCACAACAACACCAGCCAATCAGGGGCTCAGGTATGCAAAAGAAGGTAGATAGCACTTTCCTCCATGTGTGTTACGTCGCACTGTGATGCTGCATGAGCAGCACTTCAAAAAAAAAAAAAAAGTTGGTTTCCCGTGCCTTGGAGGAAGCATATGTTTGTCCCATCCTGTCCAGCTGGTAGCTGTCCTGTGATAGGGAATTAGCTAGTGGGTATTGGCAAGAACAGATTATGGAGAAAATGGGGGAGAAAAAGTTCAGCTGTGATCAGTTGCTTAAATTTGGGAATTATCTGTTAGATGAAATGAACACTAACACTTAACTAACCATGGCTATGGTTTTAAGCTGATGTTAGAAGCACAGGTCGCCGTTTCTCTGTATGTGTATTTTGCTGTTGTGGTGTGTGTGGGTGTATATGTATATGTCTGGGTTTTTTTTTTACCATCTCTTTTATCTAATAGAGTGTGGTCATCTGGGGACAAACAGCATACGGCTTCTAGATCAGCTTAGTCAGCATTCTTAGTCTATAGCTTGACAGCCAAACCACTATATTTCTCTTATGAGCTTTGTCTAAAGACCTATCTGTCCATTTGATGTTCCAGCCCCATAAGGTCCAGTCAAGCGAGCCACGGACTGCAATTAAAATGTCCTTTACTTCATCAGTCTGGGCCAAAATGGTGCTATCATTCAAGTGGTACTCTCGATAATTGCCTTTTTTTTTTTTTAAAAAATATGATTTGAAATTGTTTTCACTTTGAAATTTGCCACTTTGATAACAAAAGCCTTTACAATCCTATGATTTATCTCTACATTGTCGAACATTTTGCAGTTTTTAAACTGTAATACAAATCCCAGACAAATGAACAAATCTCAGAAGGATCCATTGTGTGAAGAGCTCTGTTATTCTCAGCTAGAGCATTTGTGTGCACTTCTCAAACCAGCGCTGTGTAGCCTAGCTCAATATTACAATACAGTCCATCAGCAGTGAATTGGATTAGCTCTCTTGTCTTCATTGTTTAATATCTGCATGCTGCTTGCTGGTAGCATTTGTGTGTGAAGTTGCTGGAGCGTTGATCAGCAGACCTGGTGAACAATTCCTCTGCGTTCAGCGAATTATTTCCACTTGATTGGTGCTTGAATCTCTCCTGCATTCTCTCTCCCCTCTCATTTGCCCCCTTTCTTGACCCACATTTTATGCATGTATATATGGCTTTGAACAGAAAACTGATTCTTTGAACCTTTGCATAATTATCTTTTCTCAGGTCTTGTAAACTGTAAATTGTAAAATTGTAAATTCACAGTTGGCCACTTAGAAAGCTCCATTAACAAAATATTTGTTGCTTATTGTTTTGGGAGCCTCCAGGAACAAACAATCGCTGGGCTTTCGTCTAATCTCAGAGAAGATATTGCATACTATTCGTCAAAGTCGGGTGCTCCTCAGCCGGCGCACAGAGGGGCAGAAAACAGCTTGACCCTTTTATCCTTTACAAGTGACTCACTTTGTTCTTTGGTTTTAAACCATCATAAACACAGCCTGCTTTTGCCTAGGAGCATTCCTCCAGGCTAGATGGACAGTGGCATAAACGATATTTGCAGTGCTGAGGAACAGCTTGGCATCTGGTAATAATAAGAGCAAATCTGCTACACGCATAAGGTGCTACATTGAAAATTCTGAATGTGTAAAAGGGAGCAATGTTTGCATGGCTGAAATTTGTTTATCCAAAAGAAAAATGCGAAAAAGCAGAGGGTGGTCATGGTTTTGTACACTGCAAGCATAAATAGGCTTCTGGTTGCTATCCGTGGTGCTGAATCTACATGAGCTGGTTGGATGTTCCATGGAAAATAGTGTAGAATATTAAAATACCACAATTTGATGAGTCCTATGTAAGATCTGTACAGACATGTCTTAATATTCAGAACCTGTTTAACTGACATCACTTCATGGTACTCAATCAGAGCTAAGTACATTGGTGCAAGCAGGGAAGACTAAAATGATTTAGCCATACATGTATAAACCTACCAAAGTGTAGAACAGTCACAGTATGATATACTTTCTAGTTTTGCTTTACCCTTGCAAGTTTTCTTTCACTTGCTAGGTTACTGACAATCAAAGAGACATTTTAGATACATGGGAGGAGCAAGAAATAATAGTCTAGGGATTGGTGTGGATAACATTTATGCAAGCTGCACTTGGGTGGAAGGTGATTCATTGGGTAGTGTGGCCTGTCTCACAGTACCCCCTGTGAGATCCTGAGCTCGAATTACCGTCTGTATGGAGTATCACATGTTCTACCATGTCCAAGTGGGTTTCCTCTGGGTTATCCTTGTGTCTATGTGGGTGTCCTCTGGGTTTCCTCCCACTGTCCACAAACATGCTGGTAGTTGGATTGGCCATGCTAAAGTGCCAAAGTGTGAATTAGTTTGTGAATGTGCGTGTGCATTGTGTATATTATAGATACACAAGACCAACCTACTCACAGAGCAAACAATGATTTATGTTGCCTGAGGCTTACCCAGTGCAGAATAAGTGTAAGAACCTATTCTACCAAAAGTAAAGGTGGAATGAAAAGTTCTTGTTCTGTGCTCTGTTGGGGTGAAATGATGTGTATGTCATGAACACTGTTAGTAACAATTTACCCAAATCAAGCATTACTTTATTCATCTTCATACACGATTTTCTAGTCAGGGTTGCAATGGATCTAGAGGCTATCTCGGGAGCACTGTGTGCAAGTTTTATGAAAAGATATAAGTTAGTAGTTATACTTTTAATACAGCTTTATACACTCACCTGTACACAAGGAGTACCTGTACACCTAATTATACATGCAATTATCCAATCAGCCAATCATATGGCAGCAGTACAGTTCATAAAATCACTCCAATACAGGTCAAAAGCTTCAGTTAACATTCACATCAAACATCAGAATTGGGAAAAATGTGATCTTAGTGACACTGAACATGGAATTCATGTATTTATGTATTATTATTTATTTACTCCAATTGGATTATTGGAGTATTTCAGAAACGTTTGATCTCAAGCAACAGTTCTCAAGGGATTTTCAAGCAAACAGTCTTTAGAGTTTACATATAATGGTACAAACAACAACAAAAAAATTCAGTGAGCAGTGGTTCTGTGGCATAAACTCCTTGTTGATAAGAGAGGTCCTAGCAGAATGACAAGAGTGGTTCGAGCTGACAGGAAGTCTATGGTAGCTCAAATATCCACTCTTTACAACTGTGGTGAGCAGAAAAGCATCTCAGAATGCACAACATGCTAAACAGGGAAAAGCAGGAATCTGAGGCTACAGTGGGCACATGCTCACTGAAACTGGGCAATTGAGAATTGGAAAAAGATGAGAGATGTTTTTCTTCACACAAACAAACAAAATAGATGTTTTTCTTCACACATGCCCATGATTGTTCAAATTTGTACACATTGTTAATGAGATTTGTAATATTTGGCATAAGCATAATAATTGTTCTGGTCCCACTGTGGACTTAGGCATTTGTAGGAGCATAGCCAGTCTGTGTAATGATCTAGTCACTGTTATTTGGGGCCAATCTGTCAACACATTCACTGTAGATCAGTGTCTGTTGACTGGGGAGTGGGAATCTGAAAGTGCCAGGACATCGATCTCCCTGCCTCACCTTGAGTGCAAGATGGAGTCAGAAGTCATTGCGTTCCATCACTATGCAAAGCATACTTAAAGAAGAGGCAGTGCCTTTCACCACTGCATTCTTATCTTCATATATCATTCATTCATTCTGTCTCCTTCTTCCTCTCCCCCTCTCCCTCTCTTCCTTGAGGTTAACAGATGCAATATGTGCAGCATTTGTCCGACTTTGCTCTTCTCTCTTACTCTCCCTGAATGTAAATTAAGAAGTGCTATGTGTACGTTGTGTTGTCCCTCTCTCCCCCAGTAGCACATTGAGGTGGGACACAGCACTGCCACACAGCTCTGTGAGTGTTTTTACACATGGCTGGGCAATCTCAGTGGGTCTGCTCAACACAATGCCACAGCCCAAAAATACTGCTGCCACACTCTGCAAACTTCAAACCCTTCAAACATCTTTTATCAGTGGTAAACTATGATTGAGGATTGAGAGATCCAGCTTATTTGCAATTTTTCAGTGCCTTTCACCAATATCTGAAGCAGGTGAAATCAAGCCTGGTTCAGTTTTAGCATGATGGTTTTAATTCTGAGATTAAGGCATTTTAATTTATACACTCATCCAGGGTGTGTTCCCACTTTGCATCTAGTGTTCCTGGGATAGACTTTGATTTTACCATGACCCTGACCAGGATAACGTATGAACGAATGAATGATTCTCTCAGTTCTAAAAATGACATTGAACTGTTCACAACAGACAAGTGCTGTGTTTTTATAATTTATCACGTTAATGAAGATCCAGTAGATCAGAAAGCAGGCTCGCTGTGAGGGGACTGAAAATCTCCACCATCATATCACTTCTTGCTTAGCTAAGCACAGCTGTGCACCTGTAATTGCACAATTAAAGAAATGCAGATTCAAGAGGTGTAACAGACGCAGATAGTGCTTTGAATCCCATAGAGTAGAGTAGACACAATTAATCATATTTTATTGGGCTTCAAAGTGGCACGACAGAAAACTATTGGGAGTTCAAACCCTGACCATCCCATGGCTATCCATGGGCAAGAGTCCAAGAGAGCAAAACTGCTGTGCTCGCTGGGTGGGAGGAATAGCATTACTCTCTGGTATTTTTTTTCTAGTAGCTGTTGTATGATATGGGTGGGAATTGTTAAATTCACAATTTTGGAGAAAATTGGATTTTAAAAATGATTCTTAATTTATTTATTTTTTGATTTTTATGCCAGCTTTCTCCCAATTTGGTCATTCCCATTCCCACTCACCACCTAGTTCTCGTCTATTGAATGACAGCTACCAACTAGGCAGAGCGAAGGCTAACAAATGCTTCCTCTGCCACTGCTTCTTTTTGAATTCCTTAACAGCTGAACACACTCAGAGGAAAGCACTAACTGGCCTCTTCCACATGATTGGCTAGTGCCGCTCTGCTTGGCAGGGTTGGATGTAAATTATAATGCTATCCTTCACACCAGGGCCAATTATTCTCTCTTGGATTCTGAGCCACACAAATGACTGCAGCATTGTTGAAGTATAACCTTGTGATCTCCTGGTGGTAAGGCAAAACCTTTATGATCACAAATCATATTTTAAACACAACCACAATTTTTGGATTGTTTCGATTAATAAAAAAGAAATGTACTGTGATATTGGTGAACTTATTGGTGATAAGTGTTTTTTAACTGCCACTGAGGGCATATATTTGCACACCCCAATATTTCTTAAAGGAAAATAGGAAAATGTACCTCTGTTTAAAAAAAATGTTAAAAATGTAACACAGAAGAAACATTTGAGGGAATCCAAAAGCTGTTCAGTGGATACAAAAATATATGAAAGCCACTATATGCAAAACCTTTTTTCACTATTCACACCAACATACCATTGACCACTGTGGTGGCATATTTATTTATTGCTTTTTATTTAGAGTCAAATTGTATTTATATTATTTATATTTAGCATTTTAAACATTTATTTACGTGAAGGAATATCGGACTTAATGACCAGTATAAAATAAAATGTAGTTTCTGTTCATTCAAAATGAAAAAATGGTAATGTACAATAAAGCCAATTAGCTGAATAATTTTGATAACAGTGAATTGTGATAAAAGAGATAATTGGGCATGTAGCCCCAGTGTGGAGTTTGTCCTGGAAACAGTGCTGTGTGTGTGTGTGTGTGTGTGTGTGTGTGTGTGTGTGTGTGTGTGTGTGTGTGTGTGAATAAACCCACTGCACTGTGTCTAAAAGCTTGAAATGGTGAACCGATCGCCTGGTGGTGCTTTTGAACAGACAGCCAATTGTGTACAGGCACACACACTGAGGTGAATAGAAAATACCAGAGTAAATGCTTAGGGCAAATGTCACCATGCTGCAAGGAGCTGGATTTGGAAAAAAAAGAGAAACAGGTGTTACTTTTGGCTGGAAAATGCCACATGCAGCCAGTTGAAGGAGAGCAGCAGGTGACCTTTTCCAAAAGTGTTCAGCCCTGCCTTTAGGTGACCAGCTGGCGCTCAGGCATTTCGATTATAATGAGAACAAAAGTACAGAAAACAGGGACTCGGAGGGGATTGATATTGAGCTGGTTCATTTTTCGTTCAGCAATGAAATGCCTGCTTGATGAAGACATTGACTGTGCTCCTGATATGATGACGGTGATTATGAAAATGAGTGCATGGCGGCAAATTTGCCTATTGAGAAAACTCACTTAACACACACTGTTCTTGTTGGGAGTATTTTGAACGGAGACAGCTGCGTCATTAAAGCCCGCCTGAGCCGAACATTTATTACACAGTTCACAAAGTCCTTTTTCTTATATCTCACAGCAACACCTCAACAGTAATGTGCCACCATCATTACACAGTCTTGTGATTGGTTTTGCAAATGCGCAATATTTTACTGAAGCTGTGAATGGGCGAGCTAAAGCATGCTGGCCAGAGGAAATGAAAGTACAAGGTGGCCCAACAGTCAGCTCAACAGCCAGGTTCTGGTTAAAGGCCTAGCTATTTGCATGTACAACTTATTATGATACATTTAACACAACTTATTATGATACATTTAAAGCACAGTCTTATGCTGCAAGTTTTAAGAGGAGATACCCTTCCTGTCTGAATGCTGCCACTTGAATAAAACACACAGGCTGGGACAAAGATGTGTTGCACGTCCAGCCTCCTGCCTTTCAACCAGTCTTCTCTTATTTGAGACTACTCATATGAGATGGTAATAATTAGCATGTATAGTCCTCAGACATGTGGAGAATAACTAATAATTTGAGGAACCAATATACAGTAAATGCCTGAGCATTTAAATGTTGGCTCCAAAAGAGGTATGAAAATTGCAGCTAGGTACACGAGTTTAACTTAAGTCTGTTAACGCAAGTCAGTGTATGTCTGTCAGGCCATATATATATTCATATATATATATATACATATATTCCCTGTTTAGTTGTTCTCATCCTCACCTCATCCAAAGCGTATGTAAAGAGCAAACATTCTGAATTGGCTGGAGAATGTAAGAAAGCAAAGATTATGCTTGAACTCAGTTTTCTCTGCCAAAGTCATTCCTCATTTCTTCCTGTATAGCATTTATCAATGTAAATAGTGATTTTTCGTTTTTTTTAAAAGGGAGAAAATGTAAACCAGACAATATTGTGAAGGGGTGTCAACGAATTTCACCTCATAGTAATGGATTTTCTTACCTCTCTCAATAATGGAAACATCCGAGTCACAAATATGACACAAACCTGTATAAATGTTCAGTCTGCATTATCTTGACAAGGTATATACTGCATACTCTGCATGACACATTATTTGAGAGCAGTCTGGTCTATTGATTCTATGCAATTCAGTATATAAGACCCAACCCCCCCCAAAAAAACCAAACATCCGGCTATTGATGGCCCTCCTAAGAGTTATTGTTGCTTTATGAAATTACCTGTCATATTGTTCGGCTGTTTTCTCACCAAGTACCCATCTTGGCTTCATATTGCTATTTCCAGTTTAGTGTGCACATGAAGGATATGGAACTTCCCCATTATCTGATCTCAACATGGTAAATGAATACACCCCTAATGATGAAATATAATGCCCGCCACATTAAAGTGCCATTAGAAAAGCCTGGCTTCCTTCCACCGCAATTACAGAGGGATACTGATGAGGGGCTGCTGTCGAGTCACAGCCAACTGACGAAAAGTACAGATAAGAAAAACTGTTTTTTTGGTTTTTTTTTGTCCCTAATATGGCGATGTAGCCAGAGGGAACAAGCTTCTGTTCTGTTGTTAAATACTTTGTTGACCTGGCTCAGTTGTTCTATTAAATGGCAAGGCTCAGCTCTAGCAGGCTGTGTTGTGTGAGTGTGTGTGTGTGTGTGTGTGTGTGTGTGTGTGTGTGTGTGTGTGTTACACCACAGTATACCCCATTGATCCACTGGCTCTAATAGATTATCATTATTATGCTTGAACTGGTATTTATACTGTTTCAGGGAATGAAACTGACAAATAATTGCCTGCTTTTTCATATCAGCACTCTTGTCATGAATATGAAAAAAAAGTATAATGCAAGTTTTGTTCTAGTACAGCCCTTCAGACTAACAGATGGTTCAGCTGGCCTTGGTGACACGACCAGGGGAAAACTGACATGCCATTTTATTTCACTTAAACCCTGCACTCTTGGTTAAACTCAGCTCTTGTGTGTGGAGGGAGCTCAATTACGATTGCGGGGATGCCACACAAACATTGACTGCTGGAGGATAAAGAAGAAGTGGGGTTATTGGAGGTGCTATAAATATTGACTGCATTTTCTGGAAAATGTCCTCACAACCATTAAAAATCAAAATGCACACATATATTGCTGTCTGTTTCGAAACGCTTCAACCTGGTGTAGGATAGACAATATCACTTTGCTTCAGTGAAAGTGTGTGGGATGCTTTATTGCATTTTTGGTAAATGTAAATTGAGAAAATGGGGAGAACAGTGCTTTAGGGAAGAGTGTGAAGAGAGTGAAGAGCGAAGGATTAATAGTAGCAGGAAGGTGGAGGTTACAAGAAGGGACATAACAGTGAAATAGATTCTCAGGGCAGTGGTTGTGCATGATTTCTGGGAATCAATTTATTTTAAGAAATTCAGACTTACAACTTTATTCCTAAGGAGATATTGTTATGAGGTAGTGTTTAATGCAAGAATTACTATTGAGGTTTGCCAGGCCTGGAGTCTAGAATACTGGAATTTATAGCACACACTTTTCAGAAATAGACTCCTGAGATTCAGTTAGTAATCATTTAGGAACTGCACTTGATGTCATTTATCTTTTTTTTTTGTCACCTCGATTCCCTGAGATAGCGTACCCAAGTATAAAGAGTCTACTTCGGATTCCACCGCCACCCCACAGCCCACAAAGCCCATGTCTTTTTGCATGCTTTTTTTCCTCAGCAAAGAGATGTGGGTTCAACATGAACGCAAATTCAGAGAAAGTGCTTAGAGGTATTCATTAACAGTGACAACATGATAATGGGGAAGTCCAGCCAGCTGTTCTGCTGATCAGGAACGAGGTTCTGGTGGAAACAGAGAATCAAAATCTTGGAGAGTGAGAGGATCTTTATAGGACCATCACTTGGGATTTACTCTTACCGGCTGTGTATCATCACTTCTTGCTAATGAGAATAATCAGTTTTGCCATCCTATTTCTTGAAACAAAAAGTAGTCATCAGGCAAGGAGTGAAAACGTTGAGAACTGGTCCATCAGAGTAGAAACATACCATCATGGAACATACCATCTTTCATTAAGCATAATTTATATTTCGTAACACTGGGGCTGGGTGAGCATGTAAGTTACGACTAGTAAGTCAGGACTCACAGACAGAGAGATGCTAGTGCAGGGCAACTGAAACAGGAGGACTAGACAATAAACATACCAAAAAACATGGAATGAAAAGGCATAAACTAGGCAAATCAAAATTAGTGGGACAATATTATACGAAACTGTTCAGAGTTTAAAAAGGCATGTAATGATTGTGATCAGGGATGTGTAATCAGAAGCATGGGGTCGTTCAGCTGATATGGAGAAGCTGACTTGGGATCATGGGTAATGTAGTTACAGATAGCGTTTATGTAAGTGAAAGTGTAAGTGAAGTAGAGTACAGTACAGTGCAATCATTTTCTTCATATACCATGAATTGTTAGGAAAGTGGGGTCACAACCATGATGTGGCCTATTTGGGGCAGTTGAGGATTAAGGGCCTTGCTCAAGGGCCCAACAGTGCTAGCTTGCCCATTCTGGGATTTAAACTCACAAAGTTCTGATGAGTAGCCTGACCTGAGCCACCACTGTCACTAAAAACGAACAACGCTGCTGATGATATTTATAAAGCACATTTAAAGCACTACGTTTTTGACCAAAGAGCTATACGTAGCTATATGCTGCTCTAGACATGAATCACAGAATATGTATTGAACCTTGATCCCAAAAGCTATTGATTTAAGGTACGTTTTGAGTTTGGACTTAAGAAGGGACACAGCTCGAACATGTCTGCAAAAGCACTTTTTATTTTAGCCAGGTTTGAGGATCAGGAAGGTGTAAATGGAAGGGCTGTAAGGAAAGAATATGTAGAGAATATGCCATTTAAAAGAGTAGCTGTCTATTTATGGCTTTTAATAACAAACCAATGCTTAAGCCAAGTTCTAAAGGGGAGCTAAAAACCATGGAAACGCAAGCCTTCTTCTTTTAAACCAATAGTATTCAGGGTGTATAACTTTGAACTGGCTGCAGATGTGAAAGAGATGACAGGCCGATCTCAACATAGAGTGTGTTATAATAATCCGCGTGGAATTAAATAAAAGCATGGATGACTTCTTTGAGGTTATATCAGGTAAAAAAAAATGGTTTAATTTTGGTGACAGGGAGGGAGGGTTAATTATATCTTATTTTTATTCAAAAAAAAAGAAGGGTAAAAGAAGGTTAGTTACGGTTAAAGGTGGGTAATCGATCAAGTGGGGATAGTATGTTGAGCTAGGTGAAAAGTGAAGTGAGTCATCCCAACTTCTTAAACCTTGGCAGGTGTGTATGTAATCTGAACGCTGTGTTCACATCAGGCTGTCATTAGGGAGAAGTTACACGCCTGCAGCTACAATTAAATAAAATGATCCCTAAAAACCATTGAGAAGAACCCTGTGGGGAATAAAAACCCTGACGAATCTCTGGTGCCAGCAGGAAGTGAAATATCTTCAGGTTAGTAACTGATTCCATAGCAAGCAATTCACTGTACTGATTTTCAGTAGCTTCTATCATTATAGCAAACAGTTTGACTTCATTTATGTTGCCTTCTCAACTGCAGGATGGTGAATTTAAACCAACTTTGCTACTAAGCTAATTTTGCTTTGAACACCGAAGGTTTATTATTTATTCTCTACAGCTGCCATTTTTTCTTTATGTGAATCATAATATTATACAACCTTGGCTCGGTATTCGTTGTGGGACTGCAACACACAAATAGTCAGAAGATTATTAATCTATTATACATGACAATATCCAAATTATTCCATTATTATTCCACTTTATAGGCACATTATGGGTTTGATGAAGTAGCTACATGCCACAGCAAAACAGATCATTTCACTTTGAAATCATACACCAGTGGTCAAAATGTGGTATTACCTTATAAATTTATGTTAATTTACATTGGACTTGAATTTTACAATTGAATGAATGTTGGAGTGTTGGAATCGTGTAATGTTCAGAACCATATATTGTAAGAAATGTTAAAATTTCACTGTGTAAGATTTCACTATGGAGATCTTAAAATGGATGATGGAAATAGCATGACATTAGCATTTCAAACAACTGACTCAAAAGCCTAGCAGCCTAATATGTTAATTGTCCATTTATAAAATTAAACAAACAAACAAACAAACAAATAATTGGGCGTTGCTAATACAATGTTCCTGTTAGCTAAGCAAGAATGGTAGCTAACTAGCTAAATTTACATGATAGCAGCAAAGGGGCGCTGAATTACACAACTTCCCATCAGCCCCAGCATGTCTCGTTTCACCTTGATTAGCACCACTATATAAGTTCCTGTTTTGCAGCATCTCATTGTCAAGCTTTTGTTGTTGTCAAGTTCATAGTTTGCATGTTTTTGCCTTGTATATTTAAATATATAAATAAATTAATTAAAATCTGCATAATTAAAATCTGCACAAATCCCTTGCATAAATTAGCTCGCTAGTACCTGGCTGGTTTTAAGTAGTCTAGGCTAGGTTACCCTTCAGCTGAAACTGTATGATCCAGCTAAATTATATCAGCTAGTTTGAATAAATTTTGTTTATTTATTTATTTATGAATAGTCGTAAGAGTACACACAACTGTAAGACCGACTTACGAATATGCGGTGGATGCTTTGATGCATATTGCCTGGGACAAATAAGATCACATCACAATGCGGACAGAATGCAGACAAGAAAAAGAGCTGCTATATACCAAATGTACGTGCAAGCAAGAGATCAGATGGTTTGTTATACAAATATTGATATTCAGATGTTCAGTGCATGATACTGCAGAGGTAAATGAGGCTTGAAGAGATGCTAAAGATCAAATTGGTTAGACAGGCTTCCTATCTTATTGTTTCATCCTATAGCCCACTAAATCATTAATCATGGCATCCTAACTTCTCTAGTTCTCTCTTTACCCTTTTAATAATTTGTACTTGCTCTCTCAAGTATTCTCTTTATTCTCTTTCGCCTGAGCTAAACATGCACACATACTCACACTCTTCCAGTCCTAATAACAACTACACAAGAACACATGCATTAATAATTGACAGCTTGTAAAGGCAGTTAAATTAAGAATGAAACACTTTTAAAATAACTGTAGATTTGTAAAACATTGCACCGTTTTGACTCCGGTTATTTATTTTAAACTCACACTCGCTATTACTGTAGAAGAGTGGTGTGAAATTGTTCAGTAGGGCATTAAGCAGGTCTGCATGTGCTGTATTTATTCACTTGGCAGGCGTTTTATGCAGCGCAAACACTGCAGCTTTCCACCAATTGACCAACATCCAGTGTAAAACACAGGACACACACACACACACACACACACACACACACACACACACACACTACTACCATTCAGTGTTATGAATACTGCTCACAGAGCCATCAGTCACTACAAGTGAAACAATTATGATACAATAATAATTATAGCCAGATCAAGTCCCATATTGGTTTCAAAACTAAAGACATCATCTTTTGTTTTTTTCAGAAAAGTACTGATGAAAGGAAGTGCTTCAGAAAATTGTATTCTCCTATTTGAAACCAAATACTATGCATGCAGTGCCCTTCATGCATCCTAATAACAATATTTAAGTACATTAATAGCGTTTAAAAGCCTTGTTGCAAGAGAACTCATTAATTTCTAGCAAGAAATGTATAATCCCATTAAGGCCTTGCTAGACTTTCCATATAATTTACAGAGCCTCTTTGTTTTCCCCATAACTGTTTATTTAATCTAAACAAAATCTATATAATATTTCAGACTAAGCAAGTGTATGTGTGGTGGTCTGGGAAAACCTGTCAGATGCTGATGTTGATGTTCTGGAAAACAGTCACGTCACTTCACTTCAGTGTTCCTATTGTATATTGCCAATTTTCTTGTATTAAGAAACTAGTATTTTCTACTACTGTTTTCAATTTTACTGCTTTTAGAAAGTGAGTAAAGCATTAATTGAATTCTGTGGAACTTTGTGGTAATATCAGAGACAGTAGCAACATGGCTGGAAGCCATTTAGGATTTGGCCTACCTCTATTACGGAAACTGCTGGAAAGAATTATGATGTACAGCAACTGAAGCAACCTAAAAAAGTTATTTTTTTGTTATTTTAGACCACCAATTATTATAAAGATTTGAAAAAATGATTTCAAATCCATGTTTAAAACATCAGCTTGACAATCTATTTTGGGTTAAAGGGTTCAAGGGTTCAAGTAGACAGGGAGCTGTCTAGTCTTGAAATAACAGCCCTGGATGTTGAAAACATTGTCTGAAACCATCTGCGTCAGTGTCCTCAGCAGTTGAGCTATGAGATGATGAGTACTAGGAGATGATGAGATGATTTTGTTTCCTCGGGAAATAATGTTAATTTGATGGACAAGGTTAGTCATTCTGTCTTTAAATAGGACAGTAAATAATGCGAGCTACATATTCTGTGTGTAAGTATAAAGAATGTCAGTAATGTCAAGGTGCTCCAATTGTTTGTGTGTGTGTGTGTGTGTGTGTGTGTGTGTGTGTGTGTGTGTGTGTGTGAATGAGAGTGAGTGGGAATATGTCAGTACCCCTGCAGGGAAACATTCTTGATCTGATTCATTATAATGGTGTACATGTTGTTACACAGCGTGTAACCTAATACTCTGTGTGTACTTTGTGTATGTTTGTGTGCACTGATGTACTTCTAAGCACTAAATATAAAAGTATCAGCATCTGAAATAAGTCAAATTCTTCAAATGTAAGTTTACGAACACTGTATAAAATCCTAATATTCCACGACACTGAATATGTCGTGTTGTCATATGTTATATAATTATCGCATTAGTCTAATTGTGTTTTGCTTATTTGTTACCCCAGAAGTTATGGAAACACCACCAATAACATAGCGCTAACACAACTATTGAAACTACAGTAGCTGCCTTAGCAGAAATTAGCATAGCCATAGTTTACAGTGATTGGACAAAGTAAATGTGATCCGAAGTCGTAATTGGTGACTATATACTACAAGAATTGTCACGAAAGAACGTTACGGACTTTGATTTTCTCAATCGCTGAAGGCATTGAAGTAGGAAAGGTGCTGAGGAAAGCATTTATATTATCGATGGAGTCAGTTTGTTCACAAAGTGAACCTATGAACCTGTCGATTGATTGAGCTGTGTTGATATTGAAGTGGTAGCTACAGCTGCAGGTATGTCATAAGTAAGGAATAAAACATGACACAGTGAGCTTTTATAGGAAGACAATCAATGACAGGGTGGTGACTCAAAAGTTATGGTTCCTGATCAGAAGGTAAATGGTCTGTACTTATATAGCGCCTTTTAACCTTAGCAGTTCTACAAAGCGCTTTACACTGTTTCTCATTCACCCGATCACACACATGCAAGGTGCTAGCCTGCCAATTTCCTCTCAGCAGCAACTTGGGGTTCAGTGTCTTGCCCAAGGACACTTCAGCAAGCAAACCACCAACCCTGCGTGGACAACCCAGTCTACCACCTGAGCCACAGCCGCCCCGAGGTCAGGCCAGCACTGCCAAGCTGCCACTGTTGGTCCCTTGAGTAAGGCCCTTCTAGGGATCCTGTATCATGGTTGATCCTGCATTCTGACCCCAACTTCCTAAAAAGCTGGGTTATGCGAAGAAGAGAATTTCACTGTGCAGTAATGTATATGTGACAAATAAAGGCTTCTTCTTCTTTGCTTTGGCCTTTACCAAATTCTGGAGGGAACTTGCTTGTATCCATTCAGCTTATCCCTGTCTATAGTGTTGAAATAAACCGAAAGGTTTTGAGATTGCTGCCTCTTATCTTCTTCTTCTTCTTCTTCTTCTTCTTCTTCTTCTTCTTCTTCTTCTTCTTCTTTCGGCTTTTCCCTTCAGGGGTCACC
>CM074959.1:4853536-4868986 GCA_037577455.1 Pangasius macronema | reverse complement strand
CATTTAAACCTAGTAGGCCAGGTAGAAAAGAAATACTTTAAAAACTGTAAATAGTAAACAGACGGAAATAACATTTTTTGGCCTCTCATAAAAAGAGTTAATAAGGGCCACTTTGTGTGACTTAGCGCTGACTAGGGAATGATAGATAAAGAGAAAAGTTCTGGGTCACTGAGCAACAGCCTGACTCACTCCGCTGCTGGATATGTAAGGCAGAAACTCAGAAATCACGGAAGTCCTAAGGGCCTGGAGTTTAGGATGGAGGTGTATTATGTACGTATGAGTCAAAGAGACAACTGCACCGGTCAACCGTACATGATTCAGGCTTTTATATAAGCATTATTGTGTTAATATTTTTCTAAGCCGCTTCTTGTGTGCAGTGCACCGTTTCAGTACGGGTCAGTGTTTCAGCTGACCAAAGGATCCTGGGAATTTTGCCAGAAAAGTACAAGCACGAGCAATGCTTTTATAGCAAAAATGTAGGATTTGTTATTTGACCATACTTTCAACAACAATCAGTTGAAATAAAAATAAAATTAAGCCACACATGCTTTTGATTAACTTAAATACATTAATTGTAATTAACTAAATGTAATTACTCCAAACAAAATCGTACATCCAACGTGATCTAATCATTTAATTTCAAAGCCCTGAATAAAACTGAAGCCTGCATGCTCACCCAAGCTGAGGATCGAACCCCGGTCACTTTAATCAAGTTAACTTTAATACCGCAGACTGGTAGTTCATGTTAGGGCTGACATCCTTGTGAGATTTCAGAGCGTAATTGGATTATGTTAATACTACATGAATTGATCACATTCACTCTACATAATTAAAACGAGTCATTAGAAACTTGTTTAAATTACATTTCGTATAAGCAAATAAATCATATTTTGATTAGAAACTTTTTAAATATTTTTATGTAAACTACACATGATATGTTCTCTTAAATCTGACTGACTGATTATTCCCTTATTTCTTTCAGTATGGTGTTGATGAAATGCGAAAAACATGTTCATTTTCATCAATAATTTTGTTGCAGACATTGTAATCTTTTGAGCCAGTTCTTGATTTTAAAGATGCAAAAACACCTCAACACTGTTGGAGAGATCGAGAGCTGCACACCACCAAGAGCAGAAAAAATGTTCCTGTGTGTTAAGTCATGAGCAGTTGTGACAGAGGCAATAACCCAAGACTGTGATCTAAAATTGATGAGATATTTATGCAATATTGATGTCTTCTACATTGTGGCAAGTAATAAAAGCCTGCATATATGCTATGCAGTATGCGGAGATGGTTAGTAATTAGTTTTCTGTAATCAGCTTTTTCATTTAGAATTTATCAGTTGAGTGTTTTAAAGATGTGTAATTTGATTCTTAGATAATTACATATATTCAGTGTTTACTAAGATAATTTTTTCGTAAGTATATGTCTAAGATTTATGTACATATTTGCATATATGCAGCTCAGAAAAGCTGTATTATTAGAGTCCCTTTGTATATGTATCATTTAGCAATTCATTTAAGACACATAATATTGTGGGGTAAAAAAAAAAAAAAAAAAAGACATGCCACAAAAGTGTTTTCTCTAAACAAATGTTTCTCAATTCTTTGTGTTTTGTAAATTTGAGTGTGCAATAAACTGTGAAAATAAAATTGCATTTATGATTACATGCGGTGTACAAATGCCATATACTCAAAACATCAAAAATACATGATTTTCTATATATTTTGTTCAACAGGACAATCTAAAAATATAAACATGGTCTATGAAATCCTGAAAATAAATTCTGAATTTGTAGATCCAATAACACATGTGCATCCAGGCACACGGTGAGCACTAAATCCCCTCCTCCACTCCCAATTTAGCCCCAAATCTAAGGGTTCTAACAAAGCTGTTAAATAACGATTTTTATTAATTTATTTATTTCGTAATACCGTCCCGAATTAGTCTTGTCGTTTTAATTAGAAGTTTTTTGGAGAACAAGAAGGATGCATGCCTGTCACTTGATCCACAAATGCAATACTTCAAACCTATTTTAACCTGGATTATTGAATTATTTTATTTAACTTTTTTTTTTTTTTAACTAATTTCAAACTTGAAATTTTCTTATTCTACTGGCAGATGATTTTGCATTTTTTCTAGTTTATTCTAAGAATTTTACTCGTTTTAAAAGACGGTTTTCTTGTTCTGATAAAGTTCGACATATAATCATACATCATAATGTTAAGTAAAAGGTTTAATAATCTTACATTTGACTTACTGTTTATCATCTTATATTATAATATTGTTTTATATTATAATAGGAAATACTAGATACATTTCTCTATATTTTAAAATATATTATATCACCAAAGTATGTGGACACTGACATATTGAACATTCCATTTCAGAATCATGGGCATTGATAGTGAGTTTGTCCTCCCTTTGCTCTTATAATAACCTCCACTCTTCCGCAACAGCGCAAGAGGTCAGACACTGATGTCAGGTGAGGAGGCATGGTGCACAGCTGTCATTCCAGTTCAGCCCAAACGTGTTCAGTGGGGTTGAGGTCAGGGCTGACAGGTCGTGTGAGTTTAAGAAGATGTAGTCGGAACCGTTTGAGTACCTGGAGTGTAACACGTGTTTCCGTGACAGATGCTGGAACATGTTTGGGCTCAAACTCTTAGTTCCAGTGAAGGGAAATCTTAAAGCTACAGCATACAAAGACATTCTAGACAATCGTGTGCTTGCAACTTCATAGCAACAGTTTGGGGAAGATATGTATGTATGTGATGGTCAGTTGTCCACATACTTTTGACCATGTAGTGTATTTCCACTTGCTAAGAAGTAATTTTTTTGCAGTGTATCCTTGCTTGTGGATAGTAAAACACACATAGACAGTGATCACAAATCTACGGCGTATGATACATACAATTGTCAATAACCAAAAGTATAAAGGTATTAACTGTCCTCATAGAGAAAGGTACAAATTTGATTTACATCTTAAGCAAGGCTAAGAATTGTAAGATCCACTTTACTTTCCATACAGTACGACAGAGACCATGTTACACAGTGACTCAAATTCCATACGATACAAAAAGGCAAGTTATCCATTTCAGAGGTGGACATAGTGGGGCTGATTACCAGATTTTAGGAGCTGAATTCTGCTTTTGCTGGATTCCATTTTCAGTACAGCAACACCATGCGTCATCTCTGTCCCCCACATACCTCCACTCCCTTCCTGTCTGCTCTCCTCATCATCCTGAGTGTTATCCAGCTTTCTCAGGCCACCTCTGATGCATCCCACAGTAGCCCAGGGAACTGTTCAGGGGAGTATAGCTGCTCTGAGGGAGTGGTACTCCCTGTATGGAACCCCCAGAACCCATCAGTGGGAGATAAGGTGGCACGTGCCATTGTCTATTTCGTTGCCCTCATCTACATGTTCCTGGGAATGTCCATCATTGCAGATCGCTTCATGTCCTCCATCGAGGTCATCACCTCACAAGAGAAGGAAATCACCATTAAGAAACCCAATGGAGAAACTACCACTGCCACGGTCCGCATCTGGAACGAGACGGTGTCCAACCTGACGTTAATGGCTTTGGGTTCTTCAGCACCGGAGATCCTGCTGTCTGTGATTGAAGTGTGTGGGCACAAGTTTGAAGCTGGTCATCTTGGCCCCAGCACCATAGTAGGCAGTGCTGCCTTCAACATGTTCATCATTATCGCTATCTGTGTCTATGTGGTGCCCGATGGTGAAGTGAGAAAGATAAAACACTTGAGGGTCTTTTTTGTGACTGCGGCCTGGAGTGTGTTTGCCTACATCTGGCTGTACCTGATCCTCTCTGTATTTTCCCCTGGCGTGGTGGAGGTCTGGGAAGCTGTGTTAACGTTCCTCTTCTTTCCCATTTGTGTGCTCCAAGCCTGGATCGCAGACCGCCGCTTGCTGTTCTACAAGTATGTTCACAAGCGCTACCGTGCCGACAAGAATCGTGGCATCATCATCGAAACGGAGGGTGATGGTATGTTCACAAAAATGGACATGGAGATGGACGGGCAGGGCACCAACTCTCACCACAAGGACATTCTGGATGGCATGCTTGCTGGTGTGGAGGAGGGAGGAGGCGGAGGAGGAGGAGGTGGAGAAGAAGAAGAGGCACGAAGAGAAATGGCTCGTACACTGAAGGAGCTGAAGCAAAGGCATCCTGAGAAGGACATGGAGCAGCTGATCGAAATGGCCAACTACCAGGTGTTGGTTCAGCAACAGAAGAGCAGGGCTTTCTATCGCATTCAGGCCACGCGCATGATGATCGGAGCAGGGAACATCCTGAAGAAGCATGCCGCAGACCAGGCCAGGAAAGTAGTGAGCTGCCATGAAGCCAACGCACAAGAAGAGGATCCTCACACAATCTACTTGGAGTTTGAGCCCTCTCACTACCAGTGCTTCGAGAACTGTGGTTCCCTCAAACTGGCTGTGGGCAGACATGGAGGAGACAGTGGCTGCACAGTAAAGGTGAGCATTAACATTAGTAAAACATTAATCAAAATCAGCTGTGCTCCAGTCACTTAATAACTGTTAAGAGAATTCTGGCCCTGAAATCCACAGAAGCACCCTGGTGGCAAGAATGGTCTCTCATCTATTAGAGGATCACTGAATTTTAATGAAAACTTATGCAGATGAATTGTATTACACTCACTTAGCATCATTTGTAATTCTCTAACTGAATTATCTTTCAGGCATTTATGAATGATTCGTGGTTTATAATACTTATAATCCTTTATCTTACTTATAGTACTTTTATTCTAGTTTAGCCACTAAGTGATATTTGTGTCTTTGTTTTATATGTACGTTATATATGGGGGTTATTTTTTTGGTAATATACTTAAAACTGGTTAGGGAGTATATGCAATAAACATTCACTGATCACTTTATTAGGAACACCTTCATACCTGCCCATTCATGCAAATTGTTGAAGACTGGAAAAAGACAGGTGAATTTTTCCAATCTTCAGGTGATCCTAATAAAATGAATGGTGAGTGTATTTCTCATGCATACATTTTGGTAGGCATTAATTACCTGCTGGGAAGGACGAGCATTGAATTTCTAAATTTCTCGAATTTTCTATGACCCAGAATCCCAGCAATGTTGTTGCTCCTGTATGAAAGCTCAAACACTGCTCCACCAGTTTGACATATTTCATTGCTTTAAAGTTTTTTCTTTTTTGTGGTGTTGAAGACCTAGTAGAGTCGTAGGTGTCTAGACACTGATGTTTTAGGACACGACATGGAAAGGGGTCCACCTGATAGCTTGAGAGGATGGCACAGCTAACGCTGGCTCTGATTACGAGTTTGCTGAGGGGACGCTGGTCTTCAAACCAGGTGAGACCATAAAGGAGCTGACAGTTGGGGTAATTGATGACGACATCTTCGAGGAAGACGAGCATTTCTATGTGCACCTCAGTAACCCACGTGTCGTTCATCGAGCCGAGGTCTCCATTCTCGATCCCAATGCCCCAGGCAATAGCCTTTTAGGCTCCGTCCCAATCCAGCCAAAAGCTGCGCTGGGTGCTGCTTATACTGCCACAGTGACCATCTATGATGATGACCATGCGGGGATCTTCACCTTCGAGAGCGCTTCAATGCGTGTGAGTGAGAGCGTGGGCATCATGCAGGTGAAGGTGCACAGAACATCTGGAGCACGTGGAAAGGTGGCAGTGCCGTTCCACACCAGTGAGGGGACCGCCAAGGCTGGAGAAGACTACGAAGAGGTGGCCGGAAAATTGGAATTCCTCAACGATGAGACCATGTAAGTTTGTAAACTTTGTTTATGTTTTTATAAGGCAGTTTGCCTTGTTAACTGAGCTTAGGTTATAACTACACAAAATGAACAAAGCCTCATACAAAACACTTAATCCTAAAACCATAATCAGGCAGAAGAAATTTGGATTCATATTGGCAATAATGTCTGAAAATTACCCCATAAATGCTCACTGGAGTTACACGATTGAGCAGGCATTTGACACGGCACTTTTCACAAATGCCAGATTGACTTCATACTCATTTTATTTGTGAAATAAAAAGACAGATTGTCAGACAGTCTCAGTGTCAGTGAACCAGTGAACCCCTTAAACTCCAAGAACCCACCAGAATTACATTCCTCTCGTTCCTTGCACACTCATCCTATTCGTTTTACTGTAGGTATTGAATCATTTATACTAGCGACTGCAGAATATGCTTTAAGATTATTGAAATGATGTGTGCTCACAGGTTGTGCTGTTAAAGTAAGTGAAATTTTAGAACCATTGATCTTAACCATTGATCTACATTTTTACCTTCTGTTTTGAGACTTCATATGCTAGCAAGGTTTCTTCAATGAAGCCAAATGGAAGTGTGCATTGTGGATATAAACAACATTAAGATTAACCTTTGCTCAAAAAATTATTACGTTAGGGCCATAAACTAGGTTTTGTGAGTATAGTGAATGACAGATATTGTTTGTCAGGTAGAAAAAGAGAGAACAACCTCCTCCTAATGATCTGGACAGGTGTATTACTTTAGGTACCATTCATTTTAAATGCTACCTAAGATTAAGTATAGATTTTGCCAACAAAATTATATTTGTAATGTTATATTATTATAATTTATGAATCAGTTATATTGGATTATATTGAATCAATATAATCCAATATTCTAATATAACTTAGTTAATATAACCAACCTAAATGTATATACTAAAACAGTCTATAAAGTCACTTAAATCCTATAAAAGCCAAAGCTTTGACCCTAAGCAGTATTTTGGAGTTAATATCATGTAACCTTTAAACCAGGATGAGCCAGAAACAAAAGGTATATTGGCATGTTTGGTATATGTGGCATGTTTGAAATCTCTGAAATATCTGGCGAAAATGACTCATGAGAATATGACTTCACTAGCACAGGTAGTTCATCAAATTCCACCCCACCACCTTTGAAGATAAACTGCCACCTCTACCCACATAATCCACTTTTGACCTTTTAGTGATGGGGATTTCTGCTGTCTTCGATTGGCGGTATAGAGAAGATATAGCGGGATACTGGAAGATTAAGTTCTAAAGAGAGAGAGAGAGAGATATTCTGACGGAGTGAGGGAAGAGGGCTAGAGGAGAATCCCAGAGAGATAAACACACTGGGTCTTTTTTCACAGTTGAGTCTGTTAAGATCAGGGCTGGCCTTGCATTAAGCTTGCCTGACACTGAGACAGGTGTTCACTTCCCAGTTTACTAAAAAAAAAAATTTACCTTTTCTTGAAGAACTTGTACCCCTCTCTTGACACACTTCTTTTCTAAGTTGAATATAGGGCTGTGTGATATGCTACATTTACACATTTTATTGTTTTGCTCATTATTGAAATCACAGCTCTTTATTATAACTATACAGCCACTTTAGGAACAACATATTGACCTATAAAGGGTATAGTTACCTGCACTAGTATCTAGGCATATGATCTTCAGGAAGAGGCAGTTTGGGCAGAAATGTCTTGTTGATGAGACAGATCAGAGAAGAATGGCCAGACTGGTTAGAGCTCACAGGAAGACTATGGTAACTCAAATAACCAGTCTTTGCAAACATGGTGAGCAGAAAAGCATCTCAGAACACATCAGACTATGATGGGCTACGATGGCAAAAGAGCCAAGAACACGAACCTTAATCTACTGGAACATCACCTGATCTTTTTCCAGTTTTCAGCTATTCAGTTTTGGTGAGCCTGTGCCCACTGAATCCTCAGGTTCCTGTTCTTGGCTGACAGGAGTGGAACCCGATGTGGTCTTCGGCTGTTGTAGGTTCAACATGTTGTGTGTTCTGAGATGCTTTTCTGTTCAACATGGTTTAAAAGAGTGGTTATTTGAGTTAACATAGCCCTGCTGTCAGCTCAATAAATTAGTCATTATCAATGAGGAATATGAGAGAGAAATTATGTTAGGGTCAAAAGAGGGATAAACGGAAGGGATATAACCAAGATGGATGGACAGATGCTTGTGAAAAGGATGGATGGCTCTACAGGAGTGTGATGGGATGAAGTGCAGTGGTGTGGGTGAACTGAGCGGAATTAAACACCGTTGTGATGAAACAAGAGGGATTAAATGGAGAGAGGATGTGAGAGGCAGGTATAGAGGTGGGAGGAAAGGTAGGGAAGAGAGGAGGGATAAGTGTGAGAGAGAAAAAGTGATTTGTTTGAGCAGTTAGATCTCAGTTTTCACAGCGTTGGTCGACTGGAGTGGTTGAGATGAGAGCGAGGCTGCGTGGGAGTGTGTGTGTGTATATGTGTGTGTGCGCGCGCATGTGTGTGTGTGTATGTAAGCCGCATATGTACTCTGATGGAAATGCTATTATTAATCATGCAACGGAAAAAGGCGCCGTGTGTGCTGTCTGCTGTTTATTGTAGTGTTTGTTATATGTGTATATCTGTTGCCGAGTGTGTGCGATGAGGGCTCAAGTGAAGTGCGTGTGGGCAGATTGAGTGGATAAGCCTGGGAGTCTCTAACCACAGAAACGATTCTGGCAGTATATGTGTATGATGTGCAAAACCTAAGCATTCTGTGTTCATCATTGCAGCATGGGTCATCTTTCTTTGACCCGAATCTGCCCACGGCTCTTAGAAATGGACACACGATGCAAAATGGCAGAGTTAAAGGTGGGGTCAGTGTTCTTTTTATAATGTTTGATATACCGAGACCTCACAGTCCGGCAGCTTCAATAAAAATGTGTTCAGAGGAAAAGCTTCAGTCTCTGTGGCATCACAGGTTATTTAAACTGCAGAAGAAAAAAACATGGACATAGTAACATATAACCATTTGGGACAAAGAGCAGTCTCTGCTTGCNGCGATCTCAGGAGATCAGAAGTCTCTGTTTCTAAAATACTCAAACCAGACTGTCTGGCACCAACAACTATGCCAATGAGTCATTGAGATCACTTTTTTTAATGTGAATATTAACTGAAGACCTGACTCTGCATGATTTTGTGCATTGTTCTGCTGCCACATGATTGGCTGATTGGAAAATTGCATGAATAGGCAAGGGTACAGGTGTTCCTAATAAAGTGGCAGCAAGTGTAAGTAGGGGAAACCCTAAGAAGAATTTTGCTTCGCATGCTAGGACCTGGCTTTAACTGATGTTTAGCTCACTTATTCCCTTGGCAGCTGCAATTTAAGAGAGCTGACATCAGACTACAGGAGTCTGGGGAATTCTGTTTCTGTGTGTGTGTGTAGAGGAGAGAATTATTTCAGATAGCTAATGGATGACAGTAAAAATGGATATAAATTTGAGCACCACTAAGCCTTGGCATTTAGTAAATACACCAAGCTACAAACTACAAGCCCTAACGGTCTCCTGCAGTGTAGTGTGTATGAGAGTGAGTGTGTTAGTGCATTCGTTTGTATACATGGCCTACATTTATCTCTGTGTATGTGCGACTGTGATCGGTGATTGTTCTCCTCCAGCATGCTTCTGTACCAAAGCCAAGCTGGAAAGATTGAGATGAAAGGAAAAGGAGTGGGGAAAGGGGACGCTTATGTAAGCCCGCATTTTAAGATGGAGCTGAAGTCATGACTAGAAGGAGTTCAGAAGAGATGCTACGTGAGTAAGACTGTGTGCTCGCCTGGAAATGACGGATCGATGGTGACCCTTGCATTCTGACACACTCAGTCTACACTCAAGAGGCGGAAGGTTTTACAGTGTGTGGGATTAGGTTGAGCGAGCTTATTTAAATCTGCATTCTGAACCATGTAAATGCTCACAGCAAGCCCTATTTAAAGGAGTACGCCAGTGTTTTCACCTTAATCTCAATCGACTGCATCTGTAGCATACACATGAGAAATGTGATACATCTTCCTAAACCCTCTTTACTCAAAACTCACTTGTGATGAGAGTGGCTTTTGAATTCTGTCAGTCCTTTTTCCAAAGGTTTTGAGACATCCATGCATGATCAGACCCACACACTTAAATCTAACATTCTGTCTGAAAAAGTAGCTGTATCTCTGAAAGGACTGATTAGTGGTGTAGGTTTCCTTCAAATTGCTCATTTCAACATCATTCAAACTGCTCATAACACTTAACCCATATTGTATGAATAGTCTTACTTATTTTTATTTATAACCCGTTAGCCAACAAGCTTTTTCCCTTTGTAGGAGTTTGTGAACAAGTGAGAAATGCAAGTATCAGAATAAATACAGCATGTCCCCAAAGTCTCCATACATAGGGTAAATGAACACTTTTTAGCAAAATGTCTTTTTCTATAAGGGTTCCTGGTGGGCCATTGGTTAGGCCACAGCACTCTCACCGCTGTGGCCCGGGTTCGATTCCCAGCCAGGGAACCAACCCCAGCCACTGGGGTNCCGGAAAAATTGGGGAGGGTTGCGTCAGGAAGGGCATCCGGCATAAAAACTGTGCCAAATCAAATATGCGGACCAATCCACTGTGGCGACCCCTAACGGGAGCAGCTGAAAGAGCGTTCGTTCTTCTTCCAAGATTTTTCCATACTTAGTTTATATTATATATATACATATTTTCAGATAGCCTTTACGAACTCCTTTGACAAATGAAGAACGTATTGAAATCATTCTCATTGCTGGATTGGGCTGTCGCAAGGTTGCGACGGACTTTAACAGGAAACATGGCAAGCACTTCACACATGACACTGTTGCCAAACTTATTAACAAATTCAAAAAGACTGGAAGTGTCGCGAAGAAAGCGAGAAGTGGACGTCCACAAACATCAACTGACAAAGGCACAACCGACATGCTGCTGGCATACAGTCCCCTGTGTATGGAGACTTTTGGGACACCCTGTAGAATAACTGGCCCATGTGGAACCCAGATATGCTGAAAGGTCATGGATGGTGAAGGAGACAGTTCAGTATTTCTTCCAGGTTGTCACGATGGTTATGTGTGTTATAGGCTAACACAAGATGAAAGCTGACCCTGGCCTTCTCCCAAATGATGTCTTATACCCTGAAATTTGGCGACATAAAGTAAAAAGATGTCTTTTGTGAAAAAGTCCTTGAGAGTGCTTGAAAAAAATGGGACATTTTGGACACAGTGAGTGTTTCCTGAGCAGTACAGCGCACTAGCATTACAACACTTTCAGTCACTCTCATTAGTAAATATGGCTATCAATCTCAAACACTGAGTATATAATTGTTTATAAGCCTGTGTTATGTTTAACTAGTGAGCCACTCCCCTTTCCTCCTGTATTTCACCCTTGCATTCATCCTCTCTGCATTCCTCATTCCTTTTCTTCACTTATCCCTTCACTCGTACCTCTTGTGAGTTTGAGGCAGATAGCTTTGCATGTAGGCTGGCTTGGATGAGCAGGACTATGAGATTTAACTGACAGAAGAGCTATATTTGGTTAAGGAACAGTAGGCTAGGCATGCGCACAAGCGTGCTGGAGCTGAAATGATGTTTTGCGAAGACTAATCTAGGGAATACAGCGAAGATTTGCTTGCACAGTTTCTCATTTGCAAACACGGCTGTGGATAAAGGGTAAATACATTGCTGCGAAAAACACACATCCATACCCATGTGGCCACTGACAAGTATTATTGCCAAGAGAAGAAACGTGTCAAACACGCACACCCCCTCTCTGTCAACCTAGATGAAGACAAAACACCACTTTTTCCTAAGATGGGAATTAGAGATTGAATGGAGCAAATCTTTCCTGTGGAGTGACAGAACTGATTAGCATACTGTCTGTGTGCTGCCGAAAACTACTGCTTCCACAAATGCCATGCTCCTCTCCGAGCACACACACACACACACACACACACACACACACACACACACACACACACACACACACACACACACACACACACAGGCAACATAGCATGATAGCCCTCCTAAGGCAGCAATGCTCAAGGCTTCCAGTTAATGCTGCTACCATGAACTGCTGCTTGGATTGAAAACGTTTTCCAATCGACTCATTCATCATCAAGTTAGAAAGGAGCCGAGTTCTCTTTCTCCTTTTCCAGTTTTGTCATATTTAATAAGAAAGCTGGGTTTTCTGGGTAATTACGTTTGGCAGACCACCAAAGAAATGCCTTTCCTTAGTAATGAGGATGATAATTAAGATGTTCAATGGCAAGGTAATTGAGAAAATGAATGGTTTGAAAAGAAGCATGGTGGTTGGGTGACTAGGAATAGACAACAATGGTTAACATGGNGATTATTTCACTCAACACAGAAATCCCAGTCATCACAATTTGTCAGTTTCATTGCGTTTTAGCATTTTAAATAAACAGGAAACAGTCATTCCCTTTATACTGGACAATATATGCTTACATCTCTTAATCATATTAATCTTACATGTAAAGATTAAGGCATGCAAGTATTAATCTTTTGAATGCTGTTGACATGTTTGTCTGTTGTAAGTTTATATATTTAGCATTTTTCTCATTTTTGAGAAAAGCCGCCTTGCTTTTATGAAAACTAAAAGAACTGAAAAGAAACAACTGAAAGAAATTCCCTGGTTATGCTGGTCCGCTTTAGACATTTTCCAAACAATCTACTGTATATAGTGTCATAAAGCAACCTAGCAGCTGATTCTCAACAACATGTCAAATAATATTTATCTGGCTTTCAACGAGTGGCCATACAATGTATCAACAGAGTCCGTATTAACTGAATTTGACAGTTTAATAGGACATAATATACAGTATAGATGATCAACCACACATCAACGGGTAAAAATCAGACCATCCAAATAATAAAGAAAGCAAAACGTGTAAGTTGATAGTGTATAGAGTGTGTAAAGGTTATCTACTAATCAGGAACAACCATAAAATCTTGACTTCTTGTTTAGCATTGGTTAATAGGCTGGTTGATGAGCGGTTTGATGAATGGCCTGTAAATGGTTTGTTAATTGTTTATGGGGTGTTTACAGTGGACTGTTGAAATAAAGTGTTAGCAATTAACCACCCCTCCAGTTATAGGCTTCAGTATTAGCTATTTTGATATAACGTAGGTTATTAAAACAGGAAATCTGAAAATCATTACTGGAAATCAGGATATGTATACAGGAAATGGTTAATTAAAAATCCAAAAACAATGATAACCTGATGAAATATGATTCACCGTGCAGCTATGCAAGAGAGAAAATGCAGCAGCACAAAACAAATTTTATTTGTCCTGTCACAGAGGGAAATATTGGATGTTTTTCTCACTCTCTCCCCTGCCCAGTTACCCCCCCTCCTTCCCCACCAACCCCCCCATCCTCCCATAACTCTCACCCACAATCTCTCTCTCATTTCTCAGAGGCCTGCACTGCTCGGCTATTGTTTTTCATCAATCCCTTCTTATCGTCAGGCACCTGCAGTGGTTTATGGCCCTGAGTCCGGAGCTGGTGAGCTGTTTAATTTCACACAGCCTGCACAGACAGAAACCATGGAAAGACAGAAATCAATAAGAATGAAAGACGGGAGAAGAATGTGAATGAAGGCGTGAATAGGAAAGCAGCCGCAAAGCCATTCTCTATTTTTAGAGACGGAAAGAAAGAACTGAAGGAAATCTTGCAAAACAGCAGTTCATGGATAGTAGCAAAAAGGTCCTTACTGTATCCATGTTTACACAGTAATAATATGCTGGAAAGAACCTACTCTTAACCACATCCATCTGATTCTGTGTGTAGCTGGGTGAAGTGATTCGATTCACATTACAAGCTTCTTTGGACAGTTCTGGTTACTGCTCAGATTGGATCTGTCTGTCATTCATGACACCATATCTGTCTTTTATGAGAACACATCTGTCCCAAAAATCCTCCCTGCATGCACACATCGATTTCTTGGGCAATTGTTTCACTGGATTACTTGGTTTTGTTAAGTTCCTTTCAGCTTTGCTTGAATCGATTCCCCAAATATCAAGTACAAATTTCCTTCTCCTTCTAATGTATACAGTCGCTGCTGTTGCTGTTGCTGTTGTTGTTTTGCTGAAGCCAATCTGAAAATTTACCATATAATCTATTCTCATTCATGTCATGGACCCCATATGAAAGTGACTCAGATCTGATTTGGAAAGATCAGATTTTTGTGTCTACAAAAAAATCAGATCTGTGTCACATTAATGCAGAACATCAGATTTGTATTACTTCATCCTGGTAATATGAACATAGCCTTAAGTCAATTAAAAAACAAACAATACAACAAAAAAATTATTAAGCAATATTAGTATTTTGTAATTGTTTAGAACCGCAGGTGATATTTTACCATTCAATATTGATTTTGCTTTAGTTTCAACTAAAAGTTCAACTAAAAGCAAGATCAGTAATAGAACGTCTTTCATGTTTTTTCTTTTCATCAAATTTTTTTTTTCCCTGACAATTTTTTTTTGTATTCAGCCAGAGTTTAGCTTTAGTCCTACATTGAGCACACTGAACAGGACTCAATTGCTTCCCTAAAACACATTCAATATCCATTTAAGCTCACAACATCCGGCCCTTCTTACAAGCTGTGCACTAGATTCATAAAAAAGAAACACGTTGATGAAGAAGTAGTTTATATTTACTATCAGTTTGGCTTGCATTGATTTGATGGCATGTGTTTTGAGCTGCTTTCTGTAAGAACAAAAGCGTTTGATTGGATTGAATGGTGCCGTGTGAATGGAGTGACACCAGGCGACCTCTCAGCTGGACAGTGTCTCTCGCTTCTCTCTGTCTCTATCTCTCTCTCTCTTCTATTTTTAGACTCATCGCTATCTCTCCCATCCATCCCTTCTTCCTTTCCTGAGTCTGAATTATGAATTAACACACAGAGTGTTTTGCAGCATTTCTGGGATATTTTACCACATGCCTGTCACTGCTTTGATGAGATGAAATATGAAGCAGCCCGGCCTGGATTAACTGCTCCTTTTCCATCCTTCATGTGCGTGACACTGGTGTCACAGATTTGTCTATTTTCTCCGTTTTCAGATAATCACATGGCATACCTTGATTAGCCTATTTCTGCCATCTTACTCATTCCGCCGGGAATGAGATCAGAACTGTAAATGTTGAACGTGTGATTCATTTTGTATTCATTCCCTCGCAACAAAAAGGATTGTCAAACAAATTTTATGCATATTTTGTTGGGATAATTCTCAGGATTAGAAAGATTTTTAGGAAGAATTATATGACTAGCTATTTCCCTTGTATGGAACGGTACCCAAAAGTTTAGACTGTTTGCCCTGGACATTTTCTAATATAGTGACTGCATCTTCTTCAGGCGGTGATGAAGCCGGTTATACTCCCCTCACTGTCTGTGTTTGAGTTAGTGTGTGTGCTTATAAAGGAGTATATGAGGATGCGTGGGTGTCTGTGTTTGCATATTTGCATACGTTTGCATATTCAATATTGGTCTATGTTATAAGCAGCTGTTTTCCCAACAGAGTCTGAGTCTCTCCTTTAGTTCAGAATTGAAAAAATACTATAGTTTTAACATACCTTCAGATTTTGATGTGGCTTATT
>CM074959.1:4834328-4844718 GCA_037577455.1 Pangasius macronema | reverse complement strand
TCTATCTATCTATCTATCTATCTATCTATCTATCTATCTATCTATCTATCTATCTATCTATTTATCTATCTATCTATATGTGTGTGTGTGTGTGTGTGTGTGTGTGTGTGTGTGTGTGTGTGTGTGTATACACACAACTAGTTTAACACTTTTGTGTGTCACGTGCAGCTTTTATTTTGTCTTTTTGTTAATCAGTCCTAATATCCAGCATGCATGACATTTCTGCAGCTCTACATCTCTGTTCTGTGGCTCAACTTAGCAACTTGCAACTACAAAAAATTATATCATATATTATATCAATTATATCATAACCCAAAATACATGTAAGGGGAGTGAAGGGCTGAAAACATCTTCATAAAACTCTTTCTTTTATTGAACAGAAATGGAAAAAGTTAACAAAATTTTGCAAGTGCATTTAGAAATCATTGAGAAAAACATTGAGGCAGTGGTCAATAAATTACTACATAATTACATAAACAACGAGTTTAAAACATTTTGGTGCTGCATCCAGCTTTTATTTTCGATTTTTGTGCATCGGTCCAGGTACAGCTCTCTTCTCTGGATCTGTTCATATCTTGTGGCTTATTTTGCAACTCGCAACTACAAAAGAATTTGCCCGTAAACCCAAAATACATGGCACGCTTGGTTCCCTTCCTGTAGTTGGATTGATTCAGGGTTGAATCTCTTTCTCACTGGACTAAGAACACCTTGCTCAGATGCGCTCAGATGCTCTGTGTTGGTACACACACAATCGCAAATGCTGTTTTCAGACCTTTTTAATGGAAGAGAGAGAGGACAGTGCACCAAGATTCAATTCAGACATCTTTTCGAGAGCAGCACTGTGGTGTAGCAGGCAACATTGCTGCCTCACGGCTTCTGATCCAGCAGCAATTTTTTTCGTGGTAATCATCCACGCACCATAAATGCAGCACATAGGCATCAGGTTGAAAAATGCTGTAATATTCCTTTAAAGTATTTCCAGTATACCAATCATTTGTGTTCATTAAAAACATGACAGATCAAAAACAAAGATTGCAACGTTAATGCTAATGTCTGCAAAGATTAAAGCCTAATGAGCCAGAACAAATCAAGAGGAGGCACACCAGTCAAGGCAAAGGGGGTAAAGAGTGAGGAGCTGGGGGAAAAGAAAAGAAAGTGGGAAGAAATAAACCAGCTTAGATAAGTTTTTTTGTAAGTGCTAGTCTTTAAGGACAGGAATAGCTTCTTCAGTTCAGTGTGAATATGCAAACAGAAGAAGAGAAGCATACTGGAACACATTAGAAGTAAAATAGCTAGCTATAGTAGCATCACTCAAGCCTCAGACTATTTCCCACATCCTGCTCTGTGATACCAAAGAGAGAGATATGGCGAGTCCCTGCCTCATTTGGGAAGGCCATGAGTCCAACTGAAGCATTTCCTGAGCTTAAGCAGTTGGCTATAATCTCTCGTTAGTGCCTGGCACTCCATCTAAGCAGCTCTCACTATGACAGCTCAGTTGAGTAATGACTTATTTATGTGCAGCATGGCGATTGCAGAAATGCCTTATTTGTAGCCATTGTGGATTAATTATCACATATTAGCCGAGAACAGCTTCCCTCCTGGCCAAATTCTCCGAGTCTATTTAAAGCATCCCTGAGTGATCTGGCTGGTCTTGGATCAGCATTTTCTTTTGTGAGTATTATGCACTCCATTTTCTCCATTTCCCCCTCGCTAGCAGCTAATGGATTTACTATGTAGTTGCGACTAACAGATTCTTCTTCATTAACTTCTCCGTTTGCATCTCAGACACTGCAGACAAGAGAAATCTTTAGCCACAAGCACACAAAATGCCTCCTTGTAGAGACAAAGGAAAGATGAATGCACAAAAGCTACAAAGGATAATAAATGGAGGGTTGCTGGCTTTTGCATGTGAGACATGCATATCCGCTACTGTTGTCTGGAATGTGGGTCAATTATGGCATACTTTATTTGCACATATTTTTAAAAGTATTTTCTAATTAAATGTAAGAAACCCAGGCAAAGTATGTGTCCTAATGGTCCTATTACATGTAAGAATTATTGGATTTAGTTTCATGCGAGGTTCTTTTGAGGGTGCTACTATTCTATTATGGTGGCATTCTATTATACCCTATGTAGTGAGCATATGTAGTGAATCCATAATAAAGCCAATTGGGATTTGGCCTAATAGTGGTAAAAGATTTAGCACAAAGACAAGTTTAAGATGGCTGATTAACTTGAATCTCTGGTAGTATAAGACAGTGGTTCTCAGACTGTAGGTCTGTAAAGCACAGCCTGGAGTTCATGATATAAAGAAAATATTTCAATGGTCGAAATCAAAAGTATGAAAGTGGTTATATTTGTGATTGAATTGTTATAGTTATTAGCATGTTTGCCTGGTCACTTGAATTTATTCGGTTTAATCTCAACCCCAATAACTGAAAACCAAGTCGGATGGGAGAGACTCCATACTCTCTCAATTGTATGCGTGTATGAGCTTATTTATGTGGAAGAGGGTAGAAAGCGCTTTCGTCCAGGTGGGTTACACTGCCCTGTGACACAGCATGAGCAGCAGGTCGAAAAGATGTACATGGCTGGCTTCACATGTCTCATAGGAAGCACAATATGAACACAAATTAGAAGAGTGTGTGGTTTAATTTTGTCTTCAACTGGCAGCACCATGCAACTGCAAATCTAATACCTGCCTTTCGGTTGTACTAATTTGCACACGTAATCGTCATTTTCAAATACTTTTGGGCTTAATAAATTGCTTCGGGGATTCTAAAGTAATCTGTCTGTACAAACACCGGCCTGTGTTTTGCATTTTGAGGTAAAAAGCTCCCCAAATTGTTTAATCATTAAAGCAAACAGGCAAAACTTACAAGATTAGCATTTAGCGTGAAACACACAAACCATCGCAAACCCTGTTATTAATTCAGCTTGCACATATTTGCAGGTATTATCATGTTTACACATGTTTTTGCACAGGTAAAAAAAAACAAAAACAAAAACAAAAAACTTTAGGGCACAACAGCTACCCTTCCCAGTCGATAGCTGGCTGGTGGGGGGGATTTGTCAGGTGTGAAAAATGGGTGTGTCTGCAGAATTTGTTACGTTAAATTGGTCACTGACTACAAAAAGTTAGCATAAGAAAACTTTAAAGTGGCTATGTAATCTTATATAATTGTGATTCTTACTCATTCTTATTCGTATGATTCTTACTCATAATGAAGGGCTTAGGTAAGTACAATTTGTCTGCATTTTTAGGGCGTGTGGTAAGAGCTGGTAAGATTTAGCTGTATGTGCTGAGCATCATCCCCATTGTTTACGGATGCTCTTCTCCTCGTTGACCCATAGCTGAGCAGGCATTGAGAGTCAGGACTAAACGGGAACTTCCACCAGATGCAATCTCAGATGCAAGCTCGTCTCTCTGTGACAGCCTGCTGCTCCCCTCTCTGTCTGGCTATCTCTCTTTTTGAAGTGTCTTGGTCTGTTTACCAGGTCATATTCTCTCCCTCTCTACCTCACAGTCAGTGTTTATTTTCTCCAGCTGTGCCACATCTGCTTCCCTCCCCATCTATAATGTGTCACTCCAAAGTTTCCTATAGTCTATTGCTGTTTCTGCTTCACCCTCCCTGCTCGCCTCCTCTGGCTCATGAATTTATTATAAAGACCAGAAATGAGGGGGTGTGAGGGAGAGATGAGGAGAGGGGAGGGACATTGATCTGGTGCTGGGATTCACTCTGATTCTTTCATTATCATGCTCCCTTTTGTCTTGTACTCTCATTCTGTTCTATATATTTAATATAATACACACCTTACTATGCAGTAACCTTATATTATGTCTTGTCTCCCTCTCACTCTGGCTGTCTAACTCTGTCTTTCTCTTTCCTTGTGTGCTTGCTTGCTACCTGTTGCCATGCCAACCCCATAATTTTTTTGTATTGTGAATATTGCCCAGAGCAGTGTATCTCTGTGGGGTCTCCGAGTAACTGTATATAGTTATTACTTATTCTTAAATGTACTAATATGTTCCTTGACACATAGGCCATGGATTACTGTATTTTTTTTAGCGTGTGTAAAAACGTGTGTGAACATGATGTGACCTGAATTGTTGTTGTTTACTCATCATGACATCATCGAGAGTAATTATCACACACAAAAACCTGATTTACATACTGCTTCCTTCCTAAATTTGGGATGTAATGTCATGAAATTACTCTTTGAAATGAAACACACACACACACACACACACACACACACACACACACACAATTTATGTGCACAATTTATCCCACACAAATTAGCCAACGTTATTTACATATATATGTAAATAATCAGGGTCAGAAAACATTTAGGTGTGTGTGTTCATAACTTTTTTTAAATAACTCCTGCAGTATTGTCTCTTCATGCCTGCGCATGCGCATACACACACAGAAAAACAATTTGGGTGGCAAGTGTTTACCTCGTTGAATAATAGCAAATTAATGCTTGAGGGTCACAGTAAGGGGTTGATATACCTGGCACAAATGAGTCTGCCTACTCCAAAGCTTAATTGTTTCAACTGTTGTTGATCATCATCTTCATTTCCCTCATCTCGCTAATGTCTGATTGCTCTAGCACTCGTTTATCCGAATGATTATTAATGCTAAGGCTGAAAGCTTTATTGAATTTGAAACCAAACTGCACTGATCTCTCGCGTTTAGCAAATTTCAGAGTAAATTTTTTGACATATCGCTGCTTTTGAAGCCTGTCTCAAACTGTCATAGGGACTGTAAGACACTGACGCCTTCCACAGCGAAAGCAGCAAGGCTTTAAGGCTTCTCTTTCATAAACAGCCAATGTGTGTCACGCTTGCATATGAAATCCTTGTGTCTGATCTGCAGCGCATCTCCAGAGAGCTCCATATTGTCGGCTCACTAGGTCACAGCAGATGAACACCTGAGGGTCACTGTGTGAAGCCTAAACACCTGTTTAATCAGCTGGTACAAATCTGCCAGCCTGCTCTCATGCTTAATTGTTTTCTTCCTTCCGCTCATGACCTCCATTTTTCTCATATGCTTTTTTTTGGTTTACTGGAACAACAACAACAACAACAACCACAACTACTACTACTACTACTACTATTCGGCTAAGTGACAAAGGTGGGGGGGGGTAGGGTTAGGGTTAGAGTTAGATTCCCTGGTTCGATCGTGAGCTCAGGTTACTGTCTGAAGTTTTGCATGTTCCCCCATGTCCATGTCAGTTTCTTCTGTGTTCTCCTTTCACCTCCAAACAACATGCCAGTAGATGGCTTGACTGTGATACATTGCTTCTAGTTGTGAATGAGTGCATGATTGTGTGTGTATAATGCTCTGCAATCAAACAGTGTCCAAGCAGGGTGTATCCTTCTTACTTTCTGGTTCATAAGGACATTTGAAATGTTTGAAGTTTGCAGATTTGGCAGACTAAGAACAGAAAATTCAGGAAAAATGTACAGCTTAAAGGCTATTAAGAAAATATAAAATAGGTTGGAGGGATATTCTGGCAGGATATGGGTATTGTGACAGAAATTAAAAGGACTATGGAGCCAAAAGTTAACTTGAGTAAAAGTAAAAAGTATCCACATTTAAACATATTCAAATATTTAAGAATTAAATATTAAATATTTCTAACTGCTGGAAAGCGCTGACCACAAGTTCATCATGTCTGATCCTGCATGGCTAGCTAGCATCGCTAAGCATTCAGTCATAAGGAAAATATTCTGCTAACTCAGACAAACCTAGAATTTGTCCGGCTGGTTCTCTAATGCTTAATTACCCTTTTGGAATGAATGCTAAGGCACATTACCAATGAAAACAAAACTAAACTAGTTAATGTAGCTAGTCTGTGAACTCAGCTAGCTAAGTTAGTTAAGTGAGCTAACTAGTCTACAAAATCTAACTAGCTATTTTAACAAATTTAAAGGTCACGTAACTCAACATCCTTCTTTAGATTTGATGGTGAATTTTAAAGGTAGATATTTCATTTTACTAAGAAAAAAAGAAAAAGATTTGTAACAAGAACTCTGAGGGTCAAAATGAAAAAGTACGGAGATAAAAGTATTTTTTTTTCTTGCAAATTTGCTTGAATAAGAATATAATTATTCAATTTCAGTACTACTTGGGTAAAGTACAAATCATCCAAAATACTATTTAAGCACAGTAACAAAGTACAATTAGTCAAGTATTTCCAAGAGAATATGTATAAAACATTGAGAAAGGGAAATGTAGAATTTTCAGCTGATCATTTTTAATCTTTTAGGGTTTTCTTTTTTACTATTACTACCTTACCACGCATAACTTTGAGAATTCTTTTTACTTGTGATAATGACGGAAGATCTGTGACATTGAGACGTAAGACATTTATCACGTTAAATATCTTTAGTGCTATAAATGCATTTTTTGCCTTCTTCACTTAGCCCTAAGGGGATACAGACTTTTGCACTGTAAATAATTGAGTTCAGTAACTGGCACAACTGCAGTGCTGACTTTGTGCTGAATCAGAGAATGTAGATGAGTTAATGATGGTGTAATAAATCAGCAAGGTAAAAAATATATGAAGGTTAACCCAGATGGTAGATGGTGCCTTAGGTCTTATAAGGTTAACAGGTTCAGAAAGACTGATATTTCTGAAGGAAAGGAGGTCAGAAAACTCCATAAAAATCCATCTCTCTCTCTCTCTCACTCTCTCTCACTCTCTCTCTCTCTCTCTGTGGAAATAGACGCATCAGTCAGCGAGCTTGGCCAGGGTGCTTCCACTGAGACACTGTGACACAAAGTGTAGACATGATATTAATTGTGTCTCTGGAATGCAGTCAAAGAACTACAGAAGAGAGCGAGGAGAGAGAGAGAGATAGAGAGAAAAGAGAGTGTTTGGTGTCTGGCGATATAACCGAATGTAGTCATGTGAGAAATGCAGTAAACTAAGAAATGAGAAGCATGTAGTGCATTTAATTACGCACATGTTGGGCAAAGGTTTTCCAGGGAGTGAAGCTAAGAAGAAGAAATGCAAAGATTAGGACTAACATTTAAATGCAGGATTTCAATAACAGTGTCAAAGAGAGAGCGAGTGTTTGCATTCATGGGTGCATCTAACTACATGAGCAGATTTCCCTGTTTTTTTCCCTCAAACTGCCCGTGTCCCCGATGCTCTTCATTATTCATGGGCTTTTATTATCAGTGCCCCATTTGTGGCATTTATTCCTCTTCACTCTTTTGAATTTTAGTTTTCTTAAAGCAGAAAAAGAGCATGAGCAGACACTTTTTAACTTTTGTTTCTGCAAGGGTTCCTGAGTGGTGCAATGATTCCAACGATGACACAGACATCCACGGCTGGGAGTCTAGTGAGGAAAATTGGCCATGCTTTTTGGGTGGGTGGGGCAGTATACTCTCTCCTCTGCCAATCTTAGCCAATCATAGCCAGTCGTGGGCATCTATGAGCTCATGTATGCAGAAGATGGCAGATAGCGATTTCCTCTGAGGGTCTTCCTCCACCTGTAATGTGGCACGAGCAGCAGTTAGAAAAGATGTGGATGTTGGCTTCAAGTGTCTTGGAAACTTCAAGTGTTTGGCAACTGTCATGTGATAAGGAAGAGTTAGCTAGTGGAATAGAATTAGCATTGGGAAGAAAATGGGGGAAACTCTTCTTTCTGCAGCTTATTAGCCCATTTCTTGCTTTAGTCCCATCTCTAATGTCTGACACATTCCAGATTCTGCCTTCTTCTCACTGATTGTCTCTCTCCACACATGTGTAAATGTGGCACATTGTGTGTTGAATCCACGTGAATTCACATTTTCCCGTAGCATTTCTGTTGAATAAAAATAGGCCTCACTGTCATTGTCTCCTCTTTGTGCTCTCTCTCTTTTTCTCTCGCTCTCTCTCCCGTGCCTCCATCGCTGAATTCATTTCCACACCATGCAAATAAAACTCCAAAATAAAAAGTTTTATTTTGTGCATGCTCAGTGTTGCCTTGCAGTTAATGATTTCTTCCCGTCACCCCCCACCACCACCACCACCACCACCACCCCTCCACTTTTTATCCTCTGCAATAAACAGTCTACAGTTTAAGTGATGCAATATAAGTGTAAGTCCATTCACTTTAAATGCCCTGATTGTCATGATACGCAAAAGACAGACAGGTTATTATGGATTTAAGACATAAAAATGGAAAAAATCACATAGAAACATGCATTGATTTTGGAGATGGATGGATAATGGATGGATACAACACTTCTGAACATATTACACTGAATGCTATCCAGACACAGTGGGGCCCAAACATCCTAGACCAAACAGAAGAATTGGAGATCTTTTTTTTTTTTATTTAAAACTGGGAATAAACAAAAAGTTTTGGAATTTTGAACTGTTGATATCTTGAATTTTCAATACTTCTTAGTCACTGCTGAAAGTTAAGCAAGTTTGTGGAGGTGACCGTGTTAATGCCTTTGTACAAAAGGTCAGATTTTCTTTGAGTCATATCTCTTCCATAGAAGCAAGTTTTCAGATATTTTACTTAAATTTTACTAAGTTATTGCTCATAATATAATTTGTAATGTAAATGTATTAAATAAGAAAAGAATGCATAAATGAGATAAATGTAAGTCACTCTGGATCTTCAGATTGATTTGTTGTTTTTGTATGTTGAAATGACAAAAACGAGACATCAAAACCATACAAAAAAACAGTGAGTAAAAATATCACCAAGTTTAGGGCTCAAGAAAAAAATTCAATAACTTTTCCAAATTAGATTTGTATTGTGAGGCAGAGACTTTCATGCTGTGATGCTGTTCATCAAAGCATAAACAGGCTTGGCGTATAACATTTATTTTTTTTTAAGTGCATTAATATTGTTAAACGGTTAAACACATAAATAAGATGTAACCCGTTTTAATAAGTTTTATTAAGTGATGTTTTGTCATGTATGAACATGCATCGTACACTATATAGCCAAAAGTATGTGGACACCTGAGTATTGAACGTCCCTTTCCAAAACCATGGCCATTAATATGGCGTTGTTCCCCCTTTGCTGATATTACAGCCTATTATCCACTCCTCTGCGAAGGAAGCCACAAGAGCATTAGTGAGGTCAGGCATTTATGTTTATTTATGGAGTGCATAGTCATCATTCCAACTCATCTCAGAGGTGTTCAGTGGGGTTGAGGTCAGGGCTCTGTGCAGGCTGCTCGATTTCTTCCGCATCAACCTTGGAAAACCATGTCTTCAAGGACCCTTCATGCTGCAGTGGGTTAGGGCTAGGTCACTTAGTTCCAGTGAAGGGAAATCTTAATGATGCAGCATGCAAAGACGTTCTAGACAACTGTGTGCTTCCAACTTTGTGGCAGAAGTTTAAGGAAGGCTCACATATGGCTCTGAGGGTTTTTGATGCTGCATAATTTACAAATTTAATAATCCAAATTACATAAATGTATGGGAGCAGAATTTGCGATAAAAATAGAACAACAGATACTGCTCATACTCAGATCGTGGCCTGTACCCAAACTCATGCATAATCAGCAAGTCGTGCCAATTCACATGAATCAAGTCATGTGAAAACTTTGAAGGATTGGAGTTAGGGGTTAGTGTTCATAGGATTTCAACTGTATGAAAACAAATCATAGCAGACAACCGTGATATGTGTGAATTCATGTACATCTCTCAAGAGAGCATGTTGGCAGAGCGATGCTGTACTCGATAAAATGAAGTTTGTAGAACTCAGACATGGCCTGTTTTCCTACAGTGCTGCTGCAGTTGTGCTAATGGATTTTAATGAGGAGACTGTAATTAGACTGTACCTGCTTTACCTTTCTGGTAGCACAGTGTTAATGCACTAGAAAATTACCCGGGGCCAAGCATCAGGAAATTAAGCCTAATGTCAAGCTCTGAATGCTGGGAAAATGTGCTGCATTAACTGCTTGCACAGTTGAGTAGAGTCTCCCGGTCACCGCCACTTTATTTCTCCTCCCTCTCTGTCTGTTGTGTACAGCAGATGGTGTGTGTAGTTCTTCCATCAGATTTTCTCTACTGCAGAAATATTTTGGACTCGAGACTCTGATTATAAATGAAAGCAATTAAAACGATTAAAGTGCCGTGTTCCTCTGAGAGTAACTGCTTAAAATGTTTACATAAATGTTTCTTCTTCCAACCTTTGCTTTTAGTCCCTCCCTTCTTTTTTTTCCATCTTCCCTTCCTACATTCCTTCCTTCTTTCTTCTTTTCCTTCTCCATTTTCTTCTTTTATACCTTCCTTGCCCCTGCGCAAGGATGACACGCAAAATCGTGAAGTGTTACCATATTTTGGGGGCAGTCGTGGCCTAATGGTCTGAAAGTCAGACTTGTAACCCGAAGGTGAACCTGAAGGTCATGGGTTCGAGTCT
>CM074959.1:4825944-4834301 GCA_037577455.1 Pangasius macronema | reverse complement strand
TGTGTGTGTTCACTACTGTGTGTGTGCACTTGGATGGGTTAAATGCAGAGCACAAATTCCGAGTATGGGTCACCGTATTTGGCCACAAAGTCACTTCACTTCAGCTTCACTTCCCTCCTTCCTTCCTTCTCCCTTGCTTCAGTGTCCCCTGTTTGATGCTCAGCTCCACTATGTGGCGTTTCTGTTCATGTTCTCCTGGTGTCAGCATAGGCTTCGTCCATAAGTGCGTTCGCCAATACACCTACTGGGATGTTTCCAGAAACATGCCAGTAGGTCTACTGGCTATGCTAAATTGCCCCTAGTTGTGAATGAGTGTGTGCACTGGTGCGCCAATCCAGGGTGTTTTCCCACCTCATGCCCAGTGTTCCCGAGATAGATACCCTGACTAGTTATTGAAGATAAAAGAATCAATTAATTAAACTAAACTAACAGCATCCCTACTTTTAGACACCTTTTCTGTAAATGCACTCACTCACTGATGACGGTGAAATAAAAGCAGAATGTGAACTGAAAAAATATGAGTTCTAGATAGATAGATTTGGCAAAATGTCTGGCCTTGTAACTATGCTGAAGTTTGTCCAAGAGATTGTTCTACTGTAGAAAAACTGTTCCAAAAACTGTCGATTCTAGTTTTTGACCAAAATGAGAACAAGGAGGAAGGCTGTACATATGAGGAAGGCTGTATATATGAGGAAGGCTGTATGGCCACTTCACCCGTGGAGTGGAATTCAGCATTTCGGTTATAAATGGTACGAAATAATTAATTGGAAATTTCTCGGAGAATCATAGAACAAGATAATATTTTTGAATATTTTTTTCAGCAAATCCTCTGAAATACAGCAGAGTTAGTTTTAGGATGCATGTAGGGTGGCATCTATTCTCATCTTTTGCAGAGTTATCTGCATGAAAGAGGATGTGCTACTGGAGCAGGGGCATTAAAGATAGAAGACTAAAACCTAAAAGGGAGAAGAGAATAATTTGCATGGCTGAGAAAAGCTTGTGCTAATCTTCAAAGGAATTTATTTTGTTACAGTGATGGACAATGCGAATAACATAAGCAGTCACTGATATTGTATTTGGACTGTTCTTTTCGTGAGTTGGATTTTGTAAACTTTTATACTGTGAAATATTATTGTGTTGTATTAGAGGATAAAAAAAAGGGTGATGTTGAGGATGGTTTGGAGATGGCAGTGGGTCTAGTGATGGAATTCAGATGAAATGTGCAGATCATACAGCAGTGAGAGATACAAAGCTCACACAAATTGAGTCTACAAATATAATCCCCCACTCCGGGAGAAGGCAGAGTCCAGATTCCTGTAGAGCTGGCGCTGTTCTCTGGGGCTGTCCAAGTGTAAGGGCCAGGAGCTTAAGAGAGAGTCTGGCAGCATGGGAAGTGATGGCTTAATGTTAGTTGTGGAATTCACCTCCTACCAGGTATACCTGACGGGGAAGCGAGTGACCTTCTGTCAGCTTTTGCACAATGAAATGAGATTTCCACTGAGTAATAATGTTACTATGAGATACTTATGGTTAAATACAGTATATATATATATATATATAAAAATCAGCCACTCATCTTCTCAAGTCCGCCATACACTTTACATTCTGTTAAATTACTAACTGAGTAATCAACTTTTAATCCAACTCATTTGGATTAGCTGATGTTCCATTGATTTGTTCGCTTTTTCTTTTTCTCTGCTGCACAAACAGTGGAGCAGAATGCTCACATCTCCATTTAGTTCAATTGAGTTATTGTTGCACCTAGTGGACAAAAATGCAAACTGCAACAAGCAGGAATCAGGAGCCATGTGCTCGCTCTATGAACATTTTCAGTGTTTGAGGCGCATCGAACAGAACAGATAATTACAGGTTTGTGTTTTTACGCTAAATTAGGTTTGCTTAAAATACTTCACAGCATCCAAAATCTTATTTTATAGCAAATAACAAGATAAATCTAATTCCAGACAAAGCCAAAGTATAAGTGCAGACAGAATGTCTATGACGGGGTGTGCAGTCTTTTCCGGAAAGGGCCGGTGTGGGTGCAGGTTTTCATTTCATCCATGCAGAAGCCGCGCTTGAGACTGTTGAAAGCCAAGCTCAGTTGATTAAACAGGTGGAATCAGGTGTGGCTCCTGCTTGATTGGAATGAAAACCTGCATCTCCACTGGAGAATAAGATTGGTCACCTCTGGTCTATGATGTACAGAACCATTTCTATTGTGAGATATATTGTAAATATTGGGAGAGAGAAAGGTGGATTATGGAGTGGATGATGTCCGTACATGAGAAATGTGTGTGCACCACCATCTTGTGGGAAACAAGGTCACCATTTAAGGCTATGTCAATATTAATGTCTTCCTGCTGTTAGTAGATGTTGAATCTGCTGTTAGTAGATGTTGTCAGTGTACTTCAGCATTAGTAAAGCTTAAGAGTTGGGCTGAACGATTAACCGGCTTTACATCAAAAATCACGATTTGAAAGAACGTGATTTACAAATTGCAAGTGCTGCAGTTTGAATTAGCCAATAATTTTACAGCCAATAAAACAAGTGTGCATGAACTGCCTGTATATGACCAATCAGAAGCTAGAAATCACCACATGTGCTGTGCATGACAAAAAAAAAAATCGAACTATTAGGTGAACATTAGCAAAAATTCTTCATCTGAACAAGTGCGTGACAGCCAAGCCGAGAACACTTTCTCTACACTGTGTTCTTGATTTATTTACTTTATTAACAAACTTTATAATAAAGGGAGCTCAAGAGCAAATGAGACTCAGCAATCTGAGTTCTTTGCCTCTTTGGGACACCTTACATCCAGTCTGTTCTGGTAGTGCCCTCTTCCTGACAGTTTAGGAAAAATTAAAAATCATAATTAGAAAATGAGAGAGTTTGCTCGGGTTGTTTGAGAAGGGGATGTGGCTGATAGGCGGCATGGTTTTCAGCGGGGATTCTGGTAGCTCTCGAACTAGGTTTATTCCAATAATTCTAAAATATTTAAAAGTTAAAATCTCTAAAATATATAATTCACCTATTAATAACTGATAAAAGAATGCTTTTGTTGCTGTTGCTCTTTCATGATTAGTATTTTCAATGATTGATCATGACACCACTTTTAATGTTCAACTTTTAATCTGGCTGCTTCAGTGGTAATAGCAACTGCTATGTCATCTGAGGAGCTTGAGGATCTTTTGTTATTGGAGGCCAAGATTGTAATTATGTCTTGTAGATACAGTACGTAAACCACTAATACAGGCCTGGAAATGGATTTATTTTAAAATAATCGCAATCCTAATCACAATATTGCTCAGAAAAATCACAATTAGATATTTTACCCAAATCATTCAGCCCTACTTCAGAGTGCTCTGGATTGCTTCATGTTGTCCATCCTTGATGAATCCAGTAAGCAGACTTGCCATATGCCAGGGAAGGGGGAAGCAGAGAGAGGCTATACACTACACTCTAGCAGGTTAATAGGCACCACCTGAGAGAACAAATGTGCAGCTAGTGGGTGACTAAAGCAGCACCACCTCCAGCAGTAGAGTCTGCTCAGAAATTGGGCTGTACTGCTTTTTACTGCTTTTTAGGCAATTTTATTCATACATGCATCTTCAGTATCTTCAGTTTCTCCTAGTCAGGGTGGCAGTGGATCCAGAGCCTATCCCGGGAACACTGGGCACAAGGCGATAGAATTCACCTTGGATGGGACGCCAGTCCATTGCAGGGCACCACGCACACACACTCGCACCTAGCAATTTCGAGTTGCCACTTGCAGTGGGATGAAACAGGAGAACCCAGAGAAAACCCACACTGGAGTTAATACTGAGAAAACATGAGAAACTCCACACAGACATTAAACCAAGCTCAGGATCCAACCAGGGACCCTGGAGCTGTGCGGCAGCAATACTACCCACTCATCACCAAGCTGCCTGTTACAGATTTAGTCAAACAATAATATAACTCCACACAATACTGTCTCTAGCATGAATTACAAGGAAAATAAATCAGTTTAAAAAGAATTTACCTAACTCAGCCAGCTGTTTACCATATAGATCGAATGCACTCAGATACATAAATATATTTAGCAGCAAATCATTTTGATCATCCAATAAATACTTCAGAGCAAAAGGGAAATCAAAAGTAATATGCACATCCATGTCATTTTCTTTTACAGTTCTAAGTAAAGAAATGTGATGTAAAAATGACCTGATAACATTCACTAATTTGACCCTTGTCCAGGAAAAACGAGTCAAATCTTTATTAATTTTGTTAAGTTTTATCATATTTTTATCCAAAAATCTTCTTCAGTGAACAAGTTTTCTTGCCCAACCTGCCGCAGTTAAGATTTCTGTCTCATTCATGGTTGAACTCGATCTCTGTCCTGTACAGGAAGATGCTTGAGGTGAAGATTATTGATGATGAGGAGTACGAGAAGAACAAGACCTTCACCATCCAGCTGGGGGAGCCCATCCTGCTGGAGATTGGACAGAAGCATGGTAAGGAAAAATCTTCTTTTGAGCAGATCCAGAATTAACTTACACTACTCAAACTGTCTACCAATGGTCATAAGTAAAAGTACACAGAATGGTATGAAGAAGCGAATCTGGGGCTGATTTCTTTCTCACCAGGGCTGGCCAGTATAAATGGACTAGCAGGGCTAAGGCCTTCCAGTCTTTGATGGAAAAAATAGATAGAAACTAAGTCTCATTTCTTTGCGATCTACATCATCTTATTTGTTGTTAACAAATGTCTTTTTTTAATTATCATTTTTATGGAAACAATAACAATAGCCCCACCAGTGGTTATAAGTAAAAATACACAGAATAGTATGAAGCAGCGAATCTGGGGTTGATTTCTTTCTAACCCAGACTTAGATTCACACAGCCTATTAGTAATTTATTTAATTTCTCTTTGCTGATACATCCGTAACATCATCAGCAGTGACTGAGAAGATTCAATAATACAGTAATGGGTAAACATGTAATAAACTGAACAAGGTAGATTGGTCTTATTATCTCTTGGTAAGTGATTTCTCAAAATGCCTTTGAATGGGAAAGTAGAGGTAAATAGACTAAGCAAAATTATACTGTCAAAGTATAAATAATAGATCCATATGTTTTATGTGGTTTGAAGGGAAGAACTGGCTACCTGCAAACACAGCCATTTGGAAGAAATGTATAAGCGTAATCAACTTATGCCTGTGATGAGATCCTGTACTATAAGCCCCAACCATAATCATTTCAGATACTGATAGATAGTAGATTTTATTGTTGCTCTCCTTTGCCCTTGCAATATTGTGATGAAACCATCACTGAGTCTACCTACTTCAAAAACCTGCAGAACATATTCTACATATTCACCTACACTGGGCATCTTATACAAATCTAGGGGTCTTTAGCTCACTAATACTCCTGTTGAAGTCTGTATTATTAGAATACAAAAAAAAACTGGATCGTCTTCTGTTGTCGTAGCCCATCTGCCTGAAACTTTTGCATTCTGAGATGCTTTTCTGCACACCACGGTTGTAAAGAATGGTTATTTGAGTTACTGTAACCTTTCTGTCAGCTCGAACCAATCTGGCTATTCTGAAGTGGATGGTGAGTGTACAGTATATACAGTATAAATCGACTGACTAATAAGTACCAATTTTCCAAAATGGAGTTGTGTTATAATAAAACAGACTTCCACATTGCCTGAAAGTATATTTAGAGGAAGGATAATCATCAGCCTCATTGTCTGTGAGATATAAAACCGAAAAGAGAATTTAAACCTGAGTTGCAAATGGTTTGATGAATATTCAGTGATTGATGAATATTCAGTGAATGAAAGTGCATGAGAAAGAGTCCCAACAGTAAGGGCAATCACTGGTCTCAGAACACATGGTCATGTTGGATCATTATCGCCAGGCCATTTCGGAATATTAATTATACTGCTCTAATTTAATGATCTTTGCCATTGAATTCACCAAGCTGTTGTACGATTGTATTCACAATGTTCCTGATGTCGTTCAATTTGTTTAACCTAGATTTTTTTTCTCGGTTTTTACTTGCTATAGCATGTGCAGGGAAGCACAGAAAATGAAATTCGAACTCACCTTTTTCTAGAGCATCACTTAATATTGAAGTGGTGATTATGAAAGTTGATTTAGGGGCATATTTACAAAGGAAAGCACTAATTACAGCAGCTTTAGTGAACATTTGTGGTAGGGAAGGCTGGGGATGCGGGGTAGATTAGTATGTGAGCTAATAAGAACATGCATGCAAATGACCACAGATGCACCTTGCCTAATTAACATATGGCAGATGTGCATATCTTCCAGTAGTTGTTTCTTCAGATGATGCGATTAAGATTACGTTTAGTCTTTTGCACTCTTAACAGCCATCAAAATGTTATGTGAGAACTGGTTCTGCACTTGTTATAATAATATACTCAGAGCTGCAGCCAGTATAGCAGAAAAGTACTATTTACTTTTACTATATTATTATTACAGTGTTCTAAAATCACCTCTGTACATTATATATATATATATATATATATATATATATAGCATGGTTCTTACCATGTGTTTGAATGGATCGCCCACCTGTGAGATCATCACCACAGCCATTTTTTTATAATATCATGTCAATAAAATGGTTTGATATTTATCATGGTGCCTCAGAGCAACTTGTTAGTGGTGCTGGCTTCAAACTGTGAATTGTGAATTGTCCCAAGTTACTCAAAAAGTTTTGGTTAACCTACACTGCGTACCAGAAAGAATCTTAATAGTATCCCTTGTGACCTTTATTAATACTGAAAGTCATGGTATTAAATAACAGAATGATACATAACTATCATTATTAGCATTATGACTAGCTAATCATATATACCTCAAGAGGCGGTTAATGTAAATGCTTCATTATTTCCTGATGTGGTAAGGATTAGTGTATGTATTAACTCATCATTATGGAAGCATTACTTAAGTATTTTTGGATCTTATAATAAAGTTTTACCAGAAAAGGTATCTAGAGCACAGTACATTGAAAATTGAAGAAATAATGTCTTTTGGCAATGCATAGATTAAGTAACTCTGTTTGAGGCTAAGGTTTGGGGCTCCAAATAGTGTTTCTGGCTTTTCCAATAAATTCATAGTAATGTGATTTGGCAGATAATTTGCTTCTTTGCTCAGTGAAAATAAATTAATATCAGTTTTGAAAGAACTCTTTTGTACACAGTCATAGTAGCTGTCAATGTCTCATCTGAGCAATAACTACTGCAGCTATATTTATGTAATAAAAAAAAAAGATTGTTAGTCTAGAGAATGACAAGGTGTATAATGAGAATGGTGGTTCATTACCATAATCTCCGCCTGGTATGTTCGTGCTTTGACAAGGAATCTCTTAGAAATGAATATGCAATGAGCAAAACTGTAGAGCCTAAAACCTTAGTGACCATCCCTTCAAATTAATTGTATGCACCCTTGGGTCTGTTCCATAACATTCATGACTATCAGTTTTAAATTCCAAAAAAGAGTGATGGCAGTAAACGTTATAAAATGCACCACTTAGGTTGTATATGCTTTTAAATCTAAGCATGTCTTTGCCAACAGGAGATTCCAATGACAACAAGCCAGCAGTAGGGATCGAGGAGGAAGAGGTGGCCAAGATGGGCTGCCCGAGTCTGGGAGAGCACACCAAGCTGGAAGTGGTGATCGAAGAGTCATATGAATTCAAGGTAACTTCTAAAAAAAGATAGATCATCTGCAGGATAATACAGTATCTATGACCCTGGATTTCACCCAGAAGTGCACACGTACGTCAGTTTCACATTAGTTATTTCCCATTGACATATTTATAGCTATGGCTACACCTAAATCCACCCCTTAAAAGGAAAACGCCACCCTGAACAACTTGACATCAATTTTCATAATTAACCTGTGATCTTTAATGGCGTCTTTAAAGATTTATTCAATTTATTTTGTAATGACTTTTTCAGTTTAAAGCTCTTTCTTTTGACATTTTATTTTGACATCTATTTTCACTTTGGTTAATAGTTTCCTACACGACCCACAAAGCAGTTTTTAGATTGATTTAGCCCTCAATTCATCTTTACTGCAACAGCACTTTAGTCCTTTAGATTGTCCAGCTCTCTTCTCCTCATCTGTACACTCTGCTCAAACAGATCAGCTTACAGAGCTTCAACAATCATGCTAATACCACCGTCAACACCATCGCACTCGAAATCTAGACCTCTAACCAGCCGAGCCGAGTCTCTGCTGTAACTCAGCACAACATTATACTACCATCATGAGGACATCTGGTCCTTTTTGGTCCACATACAGGGCTAAAATCAAAGCCCAACCCTCTAAGGTCACTTTTTCT
>CM074959.1:4818444-4820944 GCA_037577455.1 Pangasius macronema | reverse complement strand
ATTGCTATAAAACAAGATCGTGGTGCCGTGAAGTATTTTCAGCTAGCACAATCTGGCAACCCTACCATTAACGGTCCTGTGCGCTGCTCCTCATGGGGCAGCAACAATCCTGCCCCAATGGACCTCTATTAGCGGTGGTCCCATTTTTGACCACTAGGTGCAATAATAACTACGGAAGGGAGCAAATCAGTGGAGCATCAGCTTGTATCTGTCACATAGCAACATTTTTGTAAATCTTTGTGAATGAGTTGTGAATGAGGACAACATGATGATGATATGACGTCCTGAACAGCCGATATAAAGGTGGGACTCTGCACTACCTGCCCCTATGGACCAGCACTGCGTGTCTTCCTTTTCCCAGGCTCTACAATGGTTTATTTGAACTTCTACAACAACAACAACATCATCATCTGATGAAAACTTTTGATCATTTGGAGACATTAAAGCGTCATGTTGATGAATCTTCGCATTATTAATACCTAGTGAATGGTGTAGTTTTCTTTTCAGTCATATTAATTTGCACCATAAAGGTTTAATAAATCGTATTGTAGGTGTTAAAGGAATATATTTATACTTTGTGCTTTTAGGTTAAAAAAAATATGTATATATTTTTTTAAATGAAACAAATTGCATATTGATTAAGTCAAAAACGCAAAACTGGACAAAACAATGCTGAAAGACGCAAATCAGCAAGTTTTTTCAGGTATTATCGAGTTTGCAGACACAAATCTTCAGTAAATCAGGGACTGTTTGGCGGACAGTGTATGTTAAGACACCATACACATCCATAAAGATGCACACACAAACACACACACGCACAAACACACACACATGCGCACACAGCAGGAGTGGAATTGGGCGGCTGCTGGGACCGAGCTGTAATTAAGTGGATGCAGTTCATGAGGCTGTGTGAGGCGAGACATTAGGGAGCGTGTTAAGCGTCTGGAGCACGTTATGGGCTGAAAAATCGTACAAGCATTCCAGTGTGTAAACAAGACCGCGCTGATTAGTGGTGTTTACCGCGTTAGCTTCTCCTCTTCCACTCTCTGTGTGCAAGTGTGATAGTTTGGTTTTATTTTCCTTTCTTTCAGGCTCTAGGCTCCGAGTATAAATTAAGTCATGCAGATTAGAAGCAAATATAAAGGACTTTAATTTCACCCTCCACCTCTCTCCCCCTTTAGGACCTCCTCTCTATCTCTCTCTATTCCTCCATTACTCTCAGGGTATTACTGCGTCTCTCTTAAAGTGCCTTCCACCAGCATGTGTGTGTGTGTGTGTGTGTGTGTGTGTGTGTGTGTGTGTGTGTGTGTGTTCAGGTGTATTAGAAGAAACTCACTTGCTGAAGTCTACTTTCTTAAGGAGCTCTTGTCTTTTCTTTGCCTCTCTCTCTCGTTTTCTGTCCATTTCCTCCTCCATCGACTGGAAATCTTCATACGGAGCATCATCGATGTCCACGTCGCCCGGTAAGATGAACCTAAGCAGGAGCGGAGGAAAGGAACACTTGCTGTATTAATCAGTCGGCCTTCCTTCCACCAGTTTTTATATAAATTCTGTATTTGTGCCTCAATAGTGAAGGTAGAAATGTAAAAAGTGAAAAGTCATTAAAAATAAATCTAAATATCTTCTACACTTGCCTGAGGTGGAAAACTGCATAGTGACCGTGCTTCCTTACAACACTTTTACAGCACTATTTCATAAGTTTAAAAAATAAAATAAAACACTCGGGGACATGCTCTTACAGGAAAACAATCAACAACACGGAGATGTGATGCAGGCTAAATGAAAATCACCAGGCCAAAGTTGATTATTTTCCAATAACAGCATATCCTGACGTGTTTTATTCCTCTTATTTACCATAGCAATTTGTGAAAGCTAACATGGCGTACATGTCCCTATGTATGTTGTTCTCAGATCATTCTCTCGTCTCATTTAAAATGTGTCCTAATCATAACATATGCACCATGCCACGCTACTGCGTCAAACGTGCATTCACCTCAGCTACTGCACAGAGTTTTATCAGTAATCTCCCAGAAGTTCCAACCATGAGTGGATCACCGTCTGATCCTGAAGAACTTGATCAGGTAACAGAATGCTTAGTGTCAGCGTTCCGCTACATGCTAGATAAGGTAGCTCCACTTAAAGGAAAAATAATTTGAGAGAAAAAGCTAGCACCTGATATAAGGATCACACACGCACCTTAAAACAGACCACTTGAAAATCAGAACGTAAACGGCATCAAACTAAATTAGTAGTATTTCGAACAGCATGGATGGATCCTGTGCTATAGAAAAGCCCTTACTGCTACAAAAACTAACGTAAAATTTGGTGTTCCACAAGGTTCTGTTTTAGGCCCACTGCTCTTTTCTCTATATATGCTACCTCTGGGCAAAATTATTTGTAAACATGGTATTAAGCTTCTGTTTTTACGCTGATGACACACAGTTGTATGTTTCAGCAAAGCCAGATGACAGACACCAGCTTAATAAAGTTGAGGAATGTG
>CM074959.1:4783724-4798081 GCA_037577455.1 Pangasius macronema | reverse complement strand
ACGTGGCAGGATTGTTGAGCTGCACAAGCAAGGGATCTCGCAACACGCCATTGCTGCCGAGGTTGGACGCAGTAAGAGAGTCATTTTAAATTTCTTAAAAGATCCTGAGAGTTATGGGACAAAAAAAATCAAGTGGTAGACCCAAAAAAATTACACCTGCACTGAGCCGGAGGATCCAACGGGCTGTCCGTGACACTGAACTGAATAGTGCCCAGCATGAAAGAAACTGTGTTTTTGTGTGTGTGTGTGTGTGTGTGATGGCCAGCGAGGGTGAATTAAAGCCAGGTGCGATGACAGCTGTCCTTGAAAGCTGTGAAGTTTGTGAAGCAGAGGGAAAGGAAATGAACAGATCTAAAAGAGCTTGCAGATTCAACAAAGAGTGAAAGGCAGAGATGGTGGAAATGGATTTGTGACATCATTGCAATCACAGTTTCTCTAGCCTCAGGGCTGAAGAGTGCTATTGATATCACAGTAAAGCCAAGACAGGGTCATTCGGTTGTGTTTGCAGAAAGACGGGAACACACCGAACACTTTGTCCTTTTTATGTTGACAGGAAGGGGATGAGGGTTATCGTGTCTCACATACACACACTCACTCACTCATTTCAGCCCATCCTGTTTTGCGTTAGGAGGAAATCAGGGACAAAGACCATAGAGAATTGGATTATTCATGGCTGTGTAAACCATGAACGTACCGTGAATGTACTTTTCGTCAGATGAAAGGAAGACAGAATAAGACAGACTTGAGACACAATCTCATATAGATGTGTTATATATATTGTTCACACACACACACACACACACACACACACACACATATATATATAATGAGAGAGAGCAATATGTAATGAAGAACAATGAGAGAACAATAAGCAATGAAGTGCACTGCAGTCATCTCCATTTTTACACTCCATGCAAAACTCCTCTGCTAAAAATGTAGCACAAAGATGCTAAAAGCATTCAGACAAACCAGAAATCTTTGGTAACAAGGTGAAACAAAAATGGTACTCTTTTGCAATAATTCAGCTTGTCGTGTTTGGAGAAAGAAGGTACATATGATCACAAAAACACCATACACACACTGAAAAGCAGAGCTGGGAGCATCATGCTATGGGGCTGCTTCCCTGTGGTACTGGAGCAATACATGTCATCGAAGGAGAATTGAATCTCATTGGACACGAAACTGAATCTGGGGAGAAGATGAATGTTTCAACAAGACAACAAGCCCAAAATAACCCAAGAAGGCCTTGCATGACCTAGCCAATATCCTGACTTGAATCTCATTGAACATTTATGAAGGTGGTTGAAATTTGAAATCCAATCTGAAATTGTAACATATCCTCTAATGTTCTTGTAATGTTGGGAATCAAAGATGATTTGCCAAGAGATATGGATCAAAACTGCAATCACAATGCTGCAGAAAGCAAATGAATTCTTGCCATAGATGTCTCGAAGCTGTAATTGCCAACAATGGCTTTGTTGTTCTAATATTGGTATATTTGTGGTGTCCAAACACTTTTCTCCCCTATCAGTTTAAATTTTTTTTAATTAAAAAAAATACATATGCTAATAAATATTACTTTTTTGCTCATATGTATATGTACAAAGTTAGAAGGCATTATGTATGTAAATTTGAAGTGAATATATGCACTGGAAGAATATTACAAAAACCAAAGTGCCTGAATATTTATTTCCCCTCATTGTAACTCGCTTGTTTACTACACGCAATTACCTCATGGTTAAACATGTGAACAGAAAATTAAGATGCTAGCCAGATATAGCATACAGGGTGTCCCAAAAGTCTCCATACACAGGGGGAAAATAACACTTTTAGCAAAACGTCTTCCAGAATTTTTCATGCTTAGTTTATATTAGATTTTTTTTTTCCTGTAGCCTTTAAGAATGTCTTTGACAAATGAAGAACGTATTGAAATCATTCTCATGGCTGGATCGGGAAGCTGTTGCAAGGTTGCAATGGACTTCAACAGGAAACATGGCAAACACATCACATTCAAAAAAGACTGGAAGTGTTGCGGACCAACCGAGAAGTGGACGTCCACAAACATCCACTGATGAAGGCACAACCTTCGTGGTGCTTCCGTACATAGTCCCCTGTGTGTGTGGAGACTTTTGGATAACCCTGTATTATCTTTCACATGTAATGCGAGGACAGACGTCTAAATCTTATAGCCAGGACAGAAACTACATTAGAAACTTTGTTAGAAGAGGATAAAAATCATACACTTGTGTGTTTCTTTTAGCCTGTAAAGTGCGCTTAACTGGTTAACTAGCTATGATATTAAGTTTGCTACCACTTTCTGGCCTTGTCATCTTCCAACCAACCAAAACGTGGGACTGGGCAGCACACTGGAGCCTTTGCCTTCCCAGACAGCTAGCTTAAAATGTATCATTTGTCCATCCCTGGATATCAGTTATTTGATGAACCAACAAAATATTTTTACACCAACAAGATATGTATATTATTTATAACTTCTGAGAAGTGATATGTATTAAAGCTTTTTTTGCTCCATGTTGAATTACTTTGTCCAAACGTCCTAAGCAGTTCTGTTCTCTCTCACTGTAGGAAGATGAAGTGCCCGAGCTGGAGATTGATGTGGACGAGCTGCTGGACCTGCCCAGTGATGTAGAGAGAGCCATCAGAGTGAAGGTTCGTGCCTTTGAGAGATTTTTCTTCCTTAGCTTCAAAGAGCTCACTGAATATGCATGCATACCTATGCTAATTTGACATTTTGACTTGTTTAATGTAAAAAAAATGCCACCCACCAGCCATGACATTATTCCTGCCTTTGGGGTCTGAAGGCTATTGTTCCAGCTGGCATTTAGAAATTTTATTTTGCATTACTTCAGAATACTGTTGTTTCTAATTTGGGTTACCATTCTGATAAAACTGTGAACAAACTGTAATCTGCAAAATCAGTCCTCAATAAGTCAGTTCAGTGTTATTGGTAAAGCGAGTTTAACAATACACGTTGTCACAAAGCAGCTTTGCAGAAATAATGAGCAAGCCAGAAGCAAAAGTAGTAAGAAGATGACATGAGGAAGAAACCTTGAGAGGAACCAGGCTCAAAAGGGAACCCATCCTGCCCTGGGTAAATCATTACAGTAGACAGGTGTAGAAGAGTAAAGACAAACAGTATGAAGTGTGTTAAAAGGTTCAGCATGTGAGCATACTGTGCTGTATTCAGAGTTTCCAACCTGAGTCCAAATATTTACACTGTGAAAGTTATGCTTATTCAGAGCTGGGTTACGCACCTGCTTGAGTTGAATTTCTGAGCTCCTTGTTCAGATCATGCAAATCACCTGCTTGTATTTCATACCTTGGAAGATTTTCCTTCAAGTGAAGTGTCAGAGATGGGGTTTTCCAATAACGTTAATTCATAACTATCCATAAAATAAGTCGCTCTTTGAGATAAGCAGTGTCTCCAGTTAAGATGCTGTCTCCTCTACTCTCCTCTGTGTACTCTTTAAAGAGCTGATACTATTAATTAATTACCAGTGTCATATTTATGTACGTAATGTTGGCCTCAAATGGCATTCCACAGTTATTTAGAGTGTATCTACAGCCGAAAACAAACATTTCACATAACACCTTGTGCATCACATCAAACCGGCAGACAGTGGCGCTGGACTTAATACTACTCCTTGCTCCAATTTCAGAATCGTGTGGAACTGAGACATGCCTCGGTTTTACTCCAACTCCACCCACACGCACAACTCTTACTTAGTTTAATAGCACCTAAGTCCATAGTTTAAGGTCTGAATACTCATGTGCAGAGTCCTGTGATGAACACAGTGCAGCCTTTATGATTATAGCAGCACAGAACTTTGGGTGATTTACAGAATAATTTCTTGATTATTTATTGTTATAAATGTTAAAATCTGTTGTAAATGTTCTTTTATTCCAGATGCTGCTTGTTGACTGTTACAAACCTAATGATGTAAGTCCATATTTAATAAGTCATATCCATGCTGTTCAGTCACACTGACTCTTATATTGTAAATCCTATAATCTTCTTTATTGTATATTATTAAGTAAGTCAGTTATGAATGTTAAAGTTTTGGTTTCAGGTAAACAAGTGATCACAAATTGACCACTTATCTGGGAAAACCTTTAACATGGTGAAAGTTTGACATTTTCAACTATATAGTTCTGAAAACGACACACTTTTTTAACTACGGTTCTCTTTTGAATGTACACTATATGGCCAAAAGTATGTGGACACCTGACCATCGCATCCATATGTGGTTCTTCCCCAAATTTTTGCCACAAAGTTGGAACCACACAATTGTATAGAATGTCTTTGTATGCTGTAGCATTACAGTTTCCCTTCACTGGAAGTATGTTCAGCTGAGCTAACATTAGCGAAGTATATGGTTAACATCAGTTAACTGTATTTATTAACACCAATAATGTTAATGATGATAATAAATGATCAAATATGTGCCAGTCAGCGTTCAGATGTTGAGCAGCACATCAACAGAAAACTGTCAGAAACCTATTTCTAAAGGGATTATATTGAAAATGTACTATAATGATTTTTTTTTTTAACTTTTATAGTTTACTCCACATTACTGCAGAATCACCTAAAAATCCACACTCCAGCTTTCCAGTTTTCGTGATTGCCACTGCCAGCAAGCAGTTCCTGACTACACACCTAGCTGATAATATTTTTACACACTTCTGTACTCTCCTTAAACCTGAAATGGTGGAACTGCTTGTTTTCCTGTCTTTTTCAGGCTAACGATTCTGGGCGATTATATTGTTAACAAGTAATGGTTAACAAGTAATGGCCAAAACCACACACTTGCCTCAAACCACGTCAAGTTGTTAAATAATATCAAATTCTTGCACGTGTGGTTTTTGGTTCCATTTCTAAAAACCATTATATCCACTGTTGGGTTCTTGCAGGACTTTGTGGCAGCGCTGTTGGAGAAGGTGCGAGGCATGCAGAAGCTCAACACCCCACAGAAGAAGGGGGACATAACCCCATGAACCATCCATCAGCTCCTCCAACACCACCACCACCACCACCGTTACTCAGTTCCTCCAACCGTGCACGGTGGAGAAGGGCACACAGACCGTACTACTCCACTACAGTGTGTCAAACGGAGACGAGCGAGGAGCTCAGCTCAGCCAAGCCAATCTCTGCTGCAGGTTATTCACTCCAACTGTCTTACTTTGTTTCACTACTGCTTCCTTAATATATTATTCCCATAGAGTGTGTGCTAGTGTCCCTTTTTAGCTTAAACGTACTGTAAGGGGCAGGATGTGTTGTGGAATGGTTTAGTCAGTTTTGATTCAGCTTAAACACTAAGTGCCATAGGATATGTGCACCTGTAGGCTTTGTGCATCTGTAATTGAGTAGAAAATTAGGTTACGGCTTTTTTCGTCCATGTAGATTTCACCTAATGTCTTTTTGTTTTTTTCTTTCATAAGTAACGCTTGTTTTAAAGTGGGCTACGGCAGCTATTAGAGACGACACAGTGAGTGACATTGTTTTAAATAAATGAAGTGTCTTAGGATATGATGTATTTTGAAGGGAAATGGGGGAACGAGGAAACCCGGGGCTTTTTTGCGTGTTTGAGATTTTCCATTTAGTAGGATTTTAGGACATAACCGAACTGAACACTGAATCTCTGCTTTGTGCTCTAGGTTGCTTCTGGATGCTTTAAAAGCAGAAGGATATCAATATCTAGATCAACAAATTCAATCTGAACTGTAGCAATACCTCGAGAGTGCATTTTTGTTACACCAGTTTTTAACCAGCCTCCAAATATGCAGATCGAACACTACGACTTTAATGAGACAAGAGTGAAATGTTTGACAGCAGTATATCAGTCATAGCTCAAAAAAAAAAAAAGGGAGGGGGGGGCGGGGCAACAGTTTTTTTGTACATAAAATTTTTATTCCACTCAACAATTCAACTCCAAACATTTTGGACAATAAGAAGTAAACACAATCCCTGTTTGCTGGAATGAAATACTGTACTGTATGCACTCTCACATCCAAGTGTGTGTAGTAAGATTGTTAAGAAAATAAAGAATGGTGCTGAAAACAACGCTGGCTCCGACGGAGATGGTGTTTCATTTGACTTATTTCGCACGTGATTTTCATCACTGAAACATCATTTTCGCAGTTTTCCTGATTATAGGCTCCAGAGCAGCAGTGAATGGCTAACTTCAGTGCACGTACAGTTTAACGTGAGGGCTTCTGATTTTACAGCACTATAAATCAGATCTTCTTTCAATGCTCAACAGCTCGACTTCGAAGATGAGTGTGGCGCCACCTAGAGGATGACAAAGGTATATTAAAAAAAACAAAAAACGCTCACAGGTGCATACCAGATATACTACAGTAAATGGTTAGAGATCCATCAAATATCACGTGTTATTTACATTTACATTTATAGCTTTTGGCAGATGCCCTTATCCAGAGCGACTTACATTTATCTTATTTACACAACTGAGCAGTTGAGGGTTAAGGGCCTTGCTCAAGGGCCCACCAGTGGCAGCTTGGCGGTGCTGGGGATCGAACTCAGACCTTCCGATCAGTAGTCCAATGTCTTAACCACTGAGCTACCACTGCCCTGTGTTATATGTTTATAATGCATACATACCTGGGATCTTGGGTGGTGCACCTCTGTCACCATAACCTAATACACAGAACAAAATTGTCAAAAATACATGCAAATATACACTAGATGCGAGATTACGTAAGCATTAACGTTTAGCAAATGCCCTTATCCAGTGTGACGTACAGTAGTGCTTTATAGTCTGTATCAAAAGCATACCCTCGTGCTAGTTTAGTAGGTCAGAGTCTAAGAATATCACCAAACCAAAACCCTGTTATGGTGCAGCGTGATTATTTAAATCCATACACATACAAGATTTGCATTATTTACTGGTTTGCATAACGTCTACTTGTGTAACTGCCATACACACACACACACACGCGCGCGCGCACAATGTGTACTTCAAATTGTTCGATGCTTTTCCTTTTTAAATGAAATCTACTTTTTGAGCATTTTTTTTAAAACATAATATATCCATATACACACATACAAGGGTCAAAGTTAAAATGGTTTTCTAGTCATTTAAAATGCGACATTCTTAAGAACATGATTGATTTGATGTTTTATTGTGACTCTTTTAACATTTGATGTTGAAATGTAATATGGAGTTACATTTTTAGGAGAAAAGAGAACCAAGAGCAGCTGTTTACAAGGAAAAGCCTAATCATGTGACTTTCTGTAAAGAGATTTTATGGAAGGAGTGTGCAGTGTCAGCAAAAACGCTCCTGTAAGCTTTTCACTGCTAGAAAATCGAACGATGGAGGACGTTGCATTTTAAGGTTTCTCAGTGTCAAGCTGTGTCTTTCTTAATGTCTTATTAACTTCAAGAGAAGGGGGGGGAAAAGAGGCTGGTGAGGGAACAACTGTTTAGAGCGGCTATAAGTGAAAACAGGAACTAACTTGTTTCGTGGATGTTCCACAACATTACATGTAACTATAAATAGTTTAAAAAGTGTTATTAAACCGAAAATGTTAGCATTTCCACTGTTGTGGTAGAAGTGGAATAAAATACTGTGCTGTTATTGAAAAAATGCCATCACACCTCCCTGACTTTGATGATCGTCCTATTACAGAACACCCTGAAGTGATTTATTCCTTACATAACAGTTGTATAATTTTTATATAACTCTATACGTTCAATATTTGCCCATTATGGAAGACGAAACTGCTCAGAAACCATGAAAACCTGAACACTCCTCAAAGACGGCAATCTTCCTGATCACAAGCTTCTCAAATCATCAGGACTGCAGCTCCATTCTTCTGCTACTGATACTTCCCTACAAAGTGTCCGGTTTCAAGTTCCCTGCACTAGTAACATGCAAACACGTAGCTACACTCAAATTTCAAGAGCTTTCTGTAAATGTGCCGAAATTCAAATAATCTGCTGGAAAGTTCCATGTGCATTTGAAGATCAGGTCATAGGGTGTGTAGAGCAACTTGAATACACCTCCAATTTCAAAAAGGAAAGATGAAGTCCTTGCTGGACATTTATGCTGTCTTTCTATCCGGATAAAAAGAAAGAGTGTAATATACTGACCGAGCTCAGATGGGATGACCAGCTTCCTCTTCTCTCCCTCACACATTCTGAGGACAAGAAAGACAGACGGATCAGCAACTTTCATCCTAGAACCAAAGATCAAGCCCAAACACCAGCACGTGAAGCAGAAGTAAAATGAAGGGAACTCACCCTAGCAGCCCCTGGTCCCAGCCCTTAATCACTTGCCCAGTCCCCAGGGTGAAGGTGAAGGGCTGATTCCTCGGTATGCTGCTGTCAAATTCAGTCCCGTCCTCCAGCCTTCCCTTAGAGTCAGAAAATCAGTCACACAAGCAATATCAGAATCAAAATGTCTTTCTTCGGAGTATGAAATATAATACAGGTAATGGCATTGCATTACACCTCTACTACAGTAACTTTGCTTTAGTGACTCCTCCTTATGAGTCTCCAGTGCTATGTAAGTAGGTTTTCCACCATGGGAAAGTCTTCAGGACTTTGCACTTTCCAGTTTCGGTGTAAAATGACAAGCTTTTAAACTTCAAGACAGAAAAAAAAAAGAGGTTGGTAAAGGAACAAGACCCCAGACCTCCTCGCCTGACTTCACTAATGCTCTTGTGGCTGAATGAGTACAAATTCCCACAGCCTCGCTCCCAAATCTAGTGGAAATCCTTCCCAGAAGAGTGGAGGTTATTATAACAGCAAAGGGAGACTAAATCTGGAATGGGATGTTCAACAGGCACATATGCATGTGATGGTCAGGTGTCCACATACTTTTGGCTATATAGTATAGGACTCATATTGCATGTAAATGTTGAATGACTTATCCATCAGTTTGGTCTTTAAGTGTGTTATTTACGTTATGAAGAAGGATACTGTAAAGTCATAAGAAACCTACGGTGTAGTGCATGTTCAGTACGTCTCCCTTCCGGGACTTGATGGGACAGTTTTCCACTCTTTTCTTTATCCCGATTTGGAGCTTCTTCTTCTCAGCCCCGTATACCACCTCCGTGAGAAGGGTCATCAGGGTCACAGCTAGAAACAAATACAGCCTCATATCTGTAAATAAAAGAAGATTACAGTAAATAATAGAAAATAATTTCAGTAACTAAATCTAAAACAAAGGGGAAGAGTCCTGTTGGGTAAAGCCTCTCATTTAAAGTGCAAAAAAAAAAACAAGTTAGCTGAAGACATTACAAAAGTCCACACAATGGAGAGCGCTGAAGTCGGAAAGGATGTTATAAGCAAATAAAGAGTTTTTTTTACTCGACTATTAGGTCTATAATACTGCCATCTTTTCAATCAAACAAAAGGGAGGAGCTACATGTTAATGACGCAGTTATAGTATTTATTTTGAGTTGTTTATTATTTTTCATCATTCATGGTCTTTAAATAATCTTTTCATTATTGCTACAACGGCAGAAGACCACGTTGGGTTCCACTTCTGCCAGCCAAGAACAGAAAGCTGAGGCTGCAGTGGGAAAAACGTAGCCTGGTCTGATGAATCTCGATTTCTGCTGAGACACACAGATTGCAGGGTCAGAATTTGGCACCAGCAGCATGAATCCATGGACCCAACCTGCCTTGTGTCAACAGTCCAGGCTGGTTGAGGTGGTGTAATGGTGGGGGGAATGATTTCTTGGCACACTTTGGGCCTGTTAATACCAATCAATCATCGCTTGAATGCCACAGCCTCTCTGAGTACTGTTGCTGACCATGTGCATCCTTTTATGGCCTCAATTTACCATCTTCTAAAGGCTACTTCCAGCATGATAATGCACCATGTCTCAAAGCAAAAGTCATCTCAAACTGGTTTTATGAACGTGTGTGTGTGTGTGTGTGTGCGCGAGCGCGTGCGTTTAATATCTGCTGAAATGATTTAAACCCAAGACCTTCTGCAGCTTTCTTACCAGGAACACTGCGCATGCGCAGATGGTCTTGTGCCTTAGTACACGTTATCATAAACACACATAAACAAATGAGTTAACCAGAACAGCACATGATTATCAACGGTGTAAGCAAATTATGCCACTATTAAAATAAACTGATTATATTGAACGTTTTATCTCTAGAACTCGTTTTTACACACTTGGAAGACCATAAAGTGAGTTTAGCCACTACCTCAGTGAATCTGCACCATATGCAATTCAGTGTTAATTTAATACCAAAGCTGGTTATATAGTTACAGTCACCTGTGTGTTAATTATTCATTAAAAAGACACAATGCATCAGTCTGCAATCTTGTTTAATACAATCTTATTGCATGTAATAGGCAGAAATAGCGACACTTAGCTAGCATGATTTAGCTAGATGAAGACAGAATGATAAAGCTAACTAGCTAGCAAACCTACATGATATCAGTTCAGATGTAGATTATATATTTCTCGGTATATTATTAAAAAGAGGGGATAAACAATATTTTTATTCACGCATTACCTGTAATTGGGATGAAATGGCAGCGTTCCCGGTCAGTTTGATTCTAACGGGGAAGTGTTTAACGCTCTATTGTGAAGCCGGCAATTTTAATACAATTTTTAAAAATGACTGAGGTTAAGCAATAAACTAAAACTCGCACGATCTATGATTTGACTATTAATAGCACGTGATATTAACATTTAACATTTAGTTTTAATGAAACAGTATTTATGTGGATTGTTTTTTTGTTTTGTTTTGTTTTTTTGCTTGAAACAAAAGACGTTCTCTGTGTATGACTTTTATTATGACAGGCTACCACATAACCCGCTCGACGCCATTGGTATGTTCCCTATCGTAATACGTCAACACATCCGCCATTTTGGGAAGGGCCATATTCAATTGAAATTCAGTTAACAGCCTGATTAAATCTGCTGTAGCTAGTTATATATTTAAAAGATTCTTCACAGCTTTAGTTTTGTTACAGGCGTCACAAAACAAGTATGCTAAGTACACACTTATATGGAAACTAAAATTATTTCTGCCAGTCTTGATCAAGTGATTTAACACATTTAACATTTAAATTAACTGTCCACTTATTACAGATAACTACTAAAAAAAAAAAAGCTTAATAAAGTAAATCAGAGTAGAAATCCAAAAATAGTTATATTTTAGTTCACATAACAAGAATCAGAAAAAATACAAGATTCAATGAGAATTACATAAAAGTATACATTTTGTGTATGATTATGTACAAATACCTTCACTACAACATATACAGTGCCACTGAAATAGGGCTGCACAATATATAAAAATTACTGAAATATCGCGATATACATATTGCAAGGGCTTGCGATAACTGAATGACTTTATACTTCAAAAAGTTACGAAAATTCAAAGTTTCAGGGTGAGGCAGATAGCAGAGAATGCTTTCTTTATCTCAAAAGAGCATGAAACATTTATGCTGGTTATGACATTTTCAATTTTTAAATATACTAATAGAATTTAAATTGATTTTACACATTTATAGCTTTATCGTACTGCATATGGCATTATTTAACAAGTTATTGCATATCGCATTTTTCTTCGATATTGTGCAGCCCTACTCTAAAATCAAAATTGGTGTTTCAGAGCAGGTGGGAGGAAACATGAGAACCCAGAGGAAACTCATGTAAACACAAGGAGAGCAGACATTAACCCAAGCTCAGGATCAAGCGATCAGGAGACCAAGGAGCTGTGGGGTGGTAACACTACCCACTACACCACTGTGCTGCCCAGTAAACAGTAATGCTAGTCAAAAATCAATCCACAAAATAAACTTCACTACCAAATATAAGAGCATTATCTAAGAACTTGGATTGTAAGTAAACTGTATATTCACCCAGACAATGCTAAAATGCAGCAAGAACTTATGAATGTAATCAAAGTAATTAATCTCAATAAGGAAGGTTGACCTTTCTAAGATGGCAGCACTTATTTGTCCCAGAAACTAGATTTTCATGAGAAATCTTGCAGGCATCGTGGAAGGCTTCAAAAAGCTACTGCTAGAGTGTAGCTGTAAGTAGCCACCTGGAGGAGCTGCTGTGCTGCTCATTATCTCAAATCTGGGTTGTCTTTTTGTGGTCATGGGAAAAGGGAAAACAAAAAGGGCTAAAAGCAGTGATTTGAAATGTTTTTCTATTCATATACAAAGGAATAGTGCAAAAATGTAGTATACACAGACACAGGCATACACACATACACACTCATGCACATGTAACCTCTTCTCCAGCCAGACTAATGAGGATTTATTAAAGGTACAGAGGGTATAAACCTCTCCCTCCTCCACAGTGACACATTATTATAAAGCCATGTGTGAAGGAGGTAGAACAGCAACTCGTAACTCTAATCACTTCATTCTTCCTGAACAGGATTTTCATTTAAATCTCATGAGTCATTGTAATGTGGGTCTGTAAAGTACGTGGCTGAAATACAAAAGCCCCTGTTGCTGTGGGTGACCAAACATAGACACAATCTCGCTCTGTCCTTCTCCACGCTGAGGCTCTGCTGCATGTTTCCCTGTGATACAGTGCAGGGAAATGAGTCATTTTCACAAAAAAAGACAGATATTAATCACGATTAACTCCCCGTGCTGTCTATTTTTAGGCACCTGCAACCTCTGAGAACAATGCCTGCAAAATATAATGGGCTGATGCCAGCGTGGATCATGCTTCCTGCTCTATCACAACTTGGCTGTAAAACTAATAAATTGTATTGAGCTGCTGAGTGTCAAATACTATACCACTACCAAGGATAAGTGAACAAGAGTGCTGGTCTTGACTCAAAGGGCAGAGAATAACACCAGTCAACAAAGCACTATGTCCAGATTTGTGCTGTCCAAGCCCTAAACGCAGACACACTACTGACGTTCTAGTTAGCACTTATGATATTGCAGTGTGCGTGGCACACAAAGGCAATACGTTAGCCGTTTTACTGCTGTGGTTATGCCATTGGGCTACTGATCAGTAAGTTAAAATTCCAACATTGCCAAGCTGGCACTTTTGGGCCCTTGAGCAAGGCCCTTTGCTCTCAACTGCTCAGTTGTATCTTTTCTTAATTGCAAGCCACGTTGGATAAAAATGTCAGCCAAATGAGCTAACTGTAAATGCTGTGGGAGAGCTGATGAACACCTTGCTCTTAACAGTGGGAGACCTAGGCCAGGATATGGGGCAACTCTTGGTCAACTTGGTGTAAGTGTGGTCAGCACAAACCTCTCTGCCATATCTTCTCTGTGAACTCTGCCCTGTGTTCTTGGGTCACAAGGATCAGAATGATGAAACCAGGACTGTTCAAGTGGAACTTTTAGGTCCCGGTAACCCCTTTCCATGCCCCCAAAGGGTCTACCTGACTTGCACAAGGCTTAGGCAGGGAGAGTCATTCTTTAAGGCCCCTAGAAGGCACATGAACATCCTTCTGTCTATCTTGTGAAGCTGGGCCTAAACAGAGCACTCCCACTCACCCCCATCCCCCCAACCATCCTCACCACTACTAAAAGGTCCTGTGGAGAAGACCCATGAAGGGCAGCAGCTGGCAGGGCTGATGCTTTTCAAATGAAAACATTGGACAGGGACAGGACAGGACAGTCAGTCCTGATTCCAGTGTTGCAGGGATACAACTTCCAGGTCTGCCACCAGCAACCCAACCTTCTCAGGCCTCATCCACATCAGACCTCAATAAAGTTGTTGCTCTGACAAGAGCAGTTAGTTTTCTTTCAGACAGAAGTGCAATTGAAAAGGAAAACTCCACAGTTAACAGCAAAATGTTCTACTCAAAATGCATCCTTGTTCAGAAGAAGGATGGTGGTTTCCATCTAATTCTAGATTTGAGGGGCCTGAACTTATTCCTAAAGACTCTTCCTCTTCATATAATAAGCTTATTAGATGTAATTCATGCCATGTAATGATAGGCCTGTGTGTGGCTGATGTACATCTAAATCACCCCAGAACACAGATGCTTTGCTGTGTTTGCCTTCTAACCAGGCATTTCAATTCAAAGTTCTACAAAGTACTATGAGCTCCTAGGGGAAGTCACCTGGATACATACAAGAAAACTACAAAGTAACGAATAATACAGTATTTGCATGAGGTACCACTATCATAGAGCCATATTTCCATGGACCACTGTATTCTCACCAGGTTGGCACTGCTTCCAAATCCTTCCAAATCCTGGCATTTATCTGGGGTTCACAGAAACACAGTTATATGTGTAACTAGTAATTTTGAACCAAGTTAGACAGAAGTGGGTTTTAACCCTCTACTGCATGAATTATTATATTTACATAAAAATATTTTTATGGATTTTTATTACTTTAATTAGTTCAAA
>CM074959.1:4760774-4776573 GCA_037577455.1 Pangasius macronema | reverse complement strand
ACATCTTCAGCTCTGCTACCTCTAGCTCTGACTCCTGCCTCTTCCTCAGTGACACTGTCTCTAAACCATACAGCAAGGTCTCCTACACCTTCCCCTTGATTCTTGCCGATATTTTTCTATCACACAGAACTCCCGACATCTTTCTCCACCCATTCCACCCTGCCCGCACGCGCTTCTTCACCTCTTTCCCACACTCACCATTACTCTGGACACTCTGTGTATTTAATTCCCAATAACAAGAAGCAAGCAGTCAGTTCATTATCATTTTTATTTTATATCAGTTTTTTCCAAGATACAAGTTTATGGTGAATTAGTATTTGCATAAACTCTTACAAATCAGTACTATAACACATGTCAGGGAAATAAACACACATCAAGATAAACACTATTAAATCTATCATTCCCAACAAGCCTGTAAGATTAGTTCCACTTCTCTCCAGCATGATCCCGATTATTAATATCTATAATTTAGCATACTGGATTTCAGTTTGAAACAAGTGCAAGATTTTAGAAACATCTTTGTTCCATTTGTAAAACCCTCGTAGACCAGGAAGTAAACAGCAGTTTTTAAGTAAAACTCATTACACATTTAGCAAAACATCATTTCTTTTGGCTGCATTAAACCTGTTTAGGAAGTCAATGCCACAGTGAGGACCAAATAGAAGTGACTAGTCATGATAGAGAAGTCCAGAGCTATTGAGATTTTCTCAAATGTACAAAGATGCCTATGCAGTTATTACAAGAAATTTTCACCCCTATCTTTATCTACCACATACACTCACTGGACTGCCCCTGCTCATTCATGCAAATATCCAAATCAGCCAACTCAAATAACTACACTTTACAACCGTCGTGATCAGAAAAGCATCTCGGAATGCACAACACATCAAACCCTGAGGTGGATCTTCTGCTACAACAGCAGAAGGACCACATCTGGTTTCACTCCCGGACAGTCGAAGATCGGAAAGACGTCAGATGGATAACTGCATGAATGAGCACGTGTACACGGTTTCCTTTTAAAGTGATTGTAGCATACATACATACAAAACATTTCAACATGTTTCTCTGCACTGAGAAAACAAAGTTAGACCTAACCACTAACAATGGAAGTCTAAGGGTAGTTCTTGGGGCAGTAACTCGCTGTTTAAAAGAAACATAATTTATTCTTCAGTTCAAACTAATGTAAATTAAGCTCTTCATTGGTATAAATCTTTTCAGATGTAATAAGTCAATCTTCATCTTCAGTAAACACTTTATCCTGGTCAGGGTCATGGTGGATTCCAGAGCCTATCCTGAGAAACCTGGCATAAGGAGGGAATACGCTCTTAAGGACAGGCGAGTCCATCGCAAGATATTATGCACTTACAAATTCACACTGAAGGGCAATTTAGCACAGCCAAACCACCAAATGGCATGATGTTGGAAGGTGCGAGGAAACCAGTGAACCCAGAGGAAAACCCAAGTAAACATGGGGAGAACATGTGGAACTCCATACAGACAGTAAACGGAGCTCTGGATTGAACCAGTGACCCTGAAGCTGTAACACCATGCTTCCACAAAATATAAAACATAAGCTAAATTTCTGACAAAATACCAGTATAAAGTTTCCCACTGCTCCAGTAAGATAAGTAAAACAAGTGGATTTAGTTTTTAGTGCCTTACTTTCTATACGGCAGCTACAGTTATTCATTACTTTCCAAAAGATTGCTCATGGATACCACAAATCTTCAGGAAATTAAAAGTAAACAGAACTGCTTCCTATTGTATTGCCCAAGTGGTTGAAAGCTATATAAATCTGAATAAGAGCAGCTTTGGTAAGACTTCTCATATCGGTCTCGTAATTGCACCTTTACTGCTGGTGTACTGCTTGTAGTTTTGCATAGAATTTAACAACTGCCCTTAGACTCCAGTTATGAGTTTCAGTAAATGGGTTTTGATGTTGATTTCTCAGCACTAGGAAACATGTTGTAAGAATTGCACATACACTACAGATGCTGTGGCAGGACATTAGGTTGAACATTTCTTTAGCAGCCATTCCAGTTTATTTTTCCACAAGTGCACAATGGGACAAGGACATTTCAGTTCTACAATATCATCAATTTACAGTTGTAGCATGTGAGTCGTGTCTTCAGACTAAAATTAGCATGGTTAACATGGTTACACCAGACCTCTTCAACTGTATTAAGAGATTAATGTTAATAGGTTAAAAGACAGCAATAGTGAGCAAATGTTAGTCCCCAATTTAACAGTACTCTACAGCTGAAGCTGAGGCACTCCAGGTGTTGCCTAATGGATTACCAATTCGCCACTATTCAAGTGTCTGAACGCTCGGAGTTGAGTGCTCTCCATAGACAGCTCTTGCAAACCTCACATTTGATTCCCAGCTACAAAAGATAACACTTCAAATGAGAAACCTCCAGTGGCAGTGCCGTAGTGAGTGACAGAAAAGGAAAGAAAGCTAGAGAACGCAGCTCTGCAGGCCAAAACACGGTGCGCCTGATCCCAGGAGGAATGTAACAGGACTGGTGTGATATTCACATTCAAGAGGAAAATTGGAACAATAATTTGAGATCAGTGTCAGGGAACGAGGTTCCTGCTAACTCTGCATTCTGCATGAGCTCTGGGACTCCAGGGTTTCATGGGACCTCATCTCATCATCAATGCTCATTGTGATAATTGAAATTCAGCCAAGAATGCATCAGTGGCTAGCTAGCCAGCTCTAACTCTGACTAATGCATTCTGTGTAAACCACAGCAGAGCTCTCAAGCTCTCAGCGCTAACAAGGCCATACATTATATTCACCATGACGTTATGACTTCACTTTGTAAATGAATATTTTTGTCAGTGATTGGAAATATCTTACCCAACAATAAAAAGTCTAAAATGATCTCAACTGAACAGAAAAAGGCAGAAGGCAGAAGGCAAAGGCGTAGGTTACGTGGGCACTTTCATTTCTCTTCTGGTTTATTCAGGATTAAAGGCAACACCCAAAAGCTTACGGTATAGGAAATTAGAAATCTTTTTGTATTTATTTTTAGACCTATTTATATTTATTTTTGTGCGAACTTGAATCTACTCATAATTTCATGATCATACCCTTTTCACTTATTGCTCGATTTTTTTCTTAATGAATCATCTGTTTACCTCCACAATCCTATTTCTACATATTTCTAAGACATAATGACATCAACATTAAAAGAGACACTCAATGTTAATGTGACACTAGTTTCCAGCTCATGGATCATTAGCTCTGGTGATTACACATGACAGGTGATTATGTAAAATAGATTCAGATGACACAAAAACAAGAACTCTTCTGCACCCAGTACACAAACACTAATATCCAGATACATTAGGCAATAACTATGTGTAGATCATTTAAGACTAAATATTGAACTCTCTCCCTCTGTCAATTACAAAATCTGTGCATACATCTGCTTCAAAATGTGTGGGCTTTTGTTTTGTGCGTATGTGTGTGTGTGTATGTGTATGTATGTTTCTGTGCTTGTGTAAAGCCCCATACAGGAGCTGATAGCAATTTTCCAAGCTGTATCCTGGATGTTTTGCGATGTTGCTCTGTTTACTCTGTGATCTCCAGAATGAGGTCGTCGCCTTCCAGGTTGCTGTCAACTTTGACGTAAACTTTCTCCACGGTGCCGGAAAGCGGCGAGTTCACCACCGTCTCCATCTTCATGGCGCTGAGGACGCACAGAGGCTGGCCTTTCTCCACGTGCTGGCCCTCCTTGACCTTGACCTCAACCACTTTCCCTGGCATGGGCGCTCCCACCTGGCCCCGCACGTCCTTCAGAGCCTTTGGGTGGAAGTGCATCTCCTGCAGCACGACACAGAGAGGAAGTTAGATTATCGCTTATAAAGAACCGGAAAGGGCACAAAGAAGGAGATATAGACAATAATAAAGGAGGAAGCAGGGGCTGTCAAATGGCAGACTGTGGTCCGGATGCAGAACTCGGCAAAGTGTTTCCCCTGGACTGAACTGAGCACACACACACAAAAAAAAACCACATGCACTTCAATGTAAATTATTTAGCTGAAAGTAGCCCATCAGACTAGACACTAGCTAGATAGCTACCGAGCTACTGAGTGAGTTAGAGAGTCAGTCATGAGTCACAGTGGTTTAAATGACTAATTTGCTTCAATTTTGGGAAACAGAACAACCAGAAAATGTTGCAGGTGGGTACATAATGCTGATTGGTCAAACTGTTTGTGGGAGGAGTGCTCATGTGCACACATCTATTTTTGTCCATGGCAATAGTCAAAAGTGGTAATGTGATGCTCCAGTACAAAACAAAATACAGCCACTTCAAGCTATCTTGCTCATAGCATCAGCTATTCACTAATGGTTAAACCTTTTAAAATTAAAAGGTGAACCATTAAGTCACGGCTGTTGCTTATCCAGACGTTCATAAGTAAGGACTTTTATGTAATGGAATTGAAAACTCCTTGTAATAATGGATGCTTAATATTGTCCAAATGCAAATTTCTATGTTGGACATTCTTACTTAAATAAACCAGTTACTTAAAATGCAAATTTAACAACCATTAAAACCAGCAAGTGCTTGTTAGTGGTACATTTAATACAGAAAATCTTTTTTTAATACTTGTGGTTTGGGTTACCATGTAACCTATAATATTTAAAGTAGTGCTAATGGGTCTCTGAATTTGGTTTGGCATTTCCCTCACTGCTGCGCTACATGGTGCTCTATACAGAACAGCCAATTAGTAAATAGTGAACGAGTGAGTGAGGGAGTGATTTCAGACACAGCTCCTTATTCTTCATAAGCAGCTAGGGTACTCCAACCTATTGCAGTTCATTATGGGATTCATGGATGCACAAGATATTATCCAAAGTACTTTTAGACATGACTACAGACTGTCAGAACTCCCAAAATAGTGCAATACAGTGAGATGTCAAAGTAAAATGAGTGGCCTGAATGAATCCCATGACAAATCAAGAAACTAGAGTGAAGTCAAGGATTTTTCTACAGCTTTTTATACCTTCATGGCCACGGTGTCTCTGACCAGGACAGACCTCAGCTGACCATTGAGCTCGAAGAAGACCTCTCTCTGACCGGCCTTGTTTAGATCCCCCAGTGCCAGAGCTTTAATATGGAGAGTCTTCCCTCTTTCCAGCTCCACCTGAATGAAATATTAAAGAGACAAAATGTTAGCATGTACGCCAAGATGTGTGCGATGTTGCATAGTTAATATGAGACTGAACAGCACCTCAAACTCCTCTGCAATCTTTGGCCCATCCAGGAAGAGGCGCGTGTTGAGGCAGTCGACAGGGCCGAAAGTGGTGGTGAACTCTTTGAATTCCTGGAACACTTTGGGGTACATGGCTGCTGACATCACATCCTCTGGAGTGATGTCATCACCATGTGTCTCACGCAGCTGCTTCTCCAAAGCCGTGAAGTCCATCGGGGAGAGGGAAGCACCTGGACGACCCTCTATACGAGGCAGTGATTTCAACACCTGCACCAGACACGATCCGTTACACGACTCCAGAGAATCCGACAAGGATTAACGGCAACATTGGAATCTCTCTGTAATGTAGTTTAAAGCCTCCCTTAGAGAGACTGTGAGCTCTTCACTCCAACCACTCATGCAAAGAGGACCCATATGCACATATGTCTGGAGCTGAGCGCTTATAATCCCCCAAAGCTTGGCTGTACAAAACCGTACGAGTATTTATATATGGTCGTTACAGCGAGCTCAATTAATCCCCCCCTCTTTTCCTCTCCATTTGCCTCCATTTAAGAGGATAGACAAATCAGCTGGATAGTACTCCTTAAGGACATCCTTTGAGTGGTGGCAGTTACAAGTGCAAATGAAACTTTAATATTTGATGTGGATTTTGTTTATGCCTTACTGTGCTGGAGGAAACGCCTGGAAAAATGCTGTGGGCTAAAATATAACATTTCTTCATGTCCAAAGGCAAACACTGAGATAAAAGCCGAGAATTGTTAATTTTGCAGTATTTAATTTGTATGCTGAGAATGTGGGGCAATGCAACGGAACATGTTTTGTTATCCACCAAGCATGCTAAGCAGATTCCTTATTTATTTTCAACCAGTGTGCATAATAAATTAGCCAAACTGCAAGAGGGACACACATTTGTCTGGGAAACAATTGATCTTGCACAGAAGAGGCTGCCTGTAATTGGGGCATAAAATCGCAAATGGGGAGCACAAGACACAAGAGATGGCTATAAAAGAACAATTTTATTTACAGTGAGGGGAAAAAGACAAAGACAAAGACAAAAAGTGTCTGAGATGGAGAGATGAAGTCATATAAGCCAAAAAAAAAAGGGAGGGGGAAAAAAAAAGTTGAACACTGTAATGTGAATCAGACAGGCACACTGTAAACAGCAGCATATTTTCCTAACTTGATAAAGTGCCTCTACAGAGCATAAATAAAGTTTGCTACCACTTTCTGTTCCGGCTGTACTCAGAAAGCTTTATGAATGTCCTAATGATTCTTTGTAATTTAGTAACAATGCCCTCAAAGCATTTTTATAAACACAAATAATGCATCAAACAGCTCCGGCGAAGTACTGTAATTAATTCCTTGGTGACTTGTAAACACTGAAACATATCCCTGCTCATTATAAAACCACGTACCGCTTTCCTGTCATGGCTGATAAGGACCTAGACACCATTATAAGGCACTTGTAGTATTTTTTTTGTTTTAAGGATTATAAAAAAATAAATGTTAAAATGTCATCACTGGGTGCTTCAAGTGACTAATATTTGAAGTAATCAGTATGTCGAGCGTAAAGCACTGTAACTTATTTTTCTAAGGGAGAAAGTGGAACCGCATAAACCCGAACCTATTACAGAGCACGTACATAAACACTAGGGATGTAACCAAATATGAATATGGAACGAACAGATTATATGTTCTAAATGGATACAAATAGAGAAAAGAAGAGGAGGGACTATATTTTTTTTGGTTGTTTATTTTTAGGAAGCTTGACACAGCATCTGATTGAGGCTGGAGATCCCGCGGGATGCGAGGTTTTTACTTTCATGCGGGCGTGATCAAGCTCTCGGATATAAAGCTCAAGGGACAAGCAAAGCTCATGTTCATTAATATGAGCACAATATATTTACAGCATTCATTCATTCACTCTCAGTGGGGATTACCTGAATATGGATGTGTTATTGAAAAATAAACAGATACAAATTCAGATACAAATACTGATATGAATATCCGGACATCCGGTACAGACCACGCCCACTTCCAGTACAAATCCAATTATATTACTCCCCTAATATACACACAAGTGCAGCTTTAAAATGGCTAAAGGAAAGAATAATTATGAGTTTGTCCTTAAATATTTAAAGTTCAGGACAAATCGCTTTTTCCAATAATCACGTTTTCCAGCGTAAAACATAAAACCAGCATTTTTATTTTGCTGTAATTTGTACTCCACTCAAAAGCTTTAGACAGCATGGCTTTAGAAATATCGAGAAGTATTTATTTACCATATATTTTCCATGTATTCGGTCTTTCTTGTAAATAACCACAGCATGTAGCTTTTATGGTCTACCTGATTTCAAGTTGAACTAGCAGCTTGGAATTATATATATGCAATGTAAATAAACGAGTAATAATCTGATACTGCTAAAAAAAAAGCACCTGCCATCTTCTCAAATGTAGCACCTGCCAAAAAACACTTTACATCCAGTGGCAAGATCAGATTAAAGAGTCTAACTGCTCACTTTATAATTTATACTAGCTGGAAGCTCAGCTTTATGAAGAGGTCTTACCTTAGACCTGAACGGCTCAGGGAAGCCTCCATGGGGGATGCCGACGTGGCCCTGCAGAAACTCCACCACCGAGAGAGGGAAGGAGAGCTCATCGGCCCGCTCTTCCACCTCCTCCCGTGTCAGGGAGTTCTGCACCATGAACTGTGCCAGGTCGCCCACGATCTTTGAAGAGGGGGTCACCTGGAGAGAGAGTTCGAACTTATTTAACACCTCAACTCTCCAACAACACAACCACTACAATACATTCCTTCTCCGTGTTGCCTTAGCACTGTGAAGTTGGCTGAGAGGTTATGACTCAGAGTAGATTAATTTTATAGTCACCCATAGCCATCAGCATGAAGGCAAAGGGAAATGAAATGGCGTGATTGAGACAATGGAGAGGCGGTAATGAAAGCCAGTGTTAGCGTGGAACACAAACGCTATGCTACTTGTTTGCCTGTTCCGCTTGGGCTGAAGAAGAGAACAGAACAACAGCCATTAATTAAACACTGGGAAATAAAAAGCATCAAGGTGAGACCAAATATGCACAGATGCCATTGACTTAGGAGGGGAACGGATAAAGGGCACACAGATAACATTTTCTGAGGAGCTGTAATTTGCTTAAAGCGACCAATTTGACCCGTCTCTGTTCCAAAGGACCCAGTGACAGGATCACACCCCTCCTGTGTGGTGTTCATGCCATTTTCTATTTTTATTAAACTGAAAGGATTGCATGAGGAGAGTGACAGTGAAGTCAGCGTGCAATTAAAACTTGAAGCTCTTGGGTCCAGGACTCTTGTGATCTTGCGAATGTACGCGTGAATTGCAGAGAGCGGAGCGAGGTTTCTGTCAGAGCAGTATGTGATAATTAAGTCATATTTAACTATAGAGAGCGTGCTACATGAAAATCGTTATTTAATTACAGCATATCTGCGCTTTCAAAGTTCTTATACAAATCAGACAGCTGCCGCTGACGAAACGGTACTTTCAACACACTTGCCACAGGTCTCAAAGAACACTGATTGGCACTGTGGCAATCAAACGCTGCAGCTTGTGAACCCAAATGAAATGACTGCACTGTAGTTCTCTTCCAAACACAGAAGTCTTGCTCGGATGGGGTCCACTTACCTTGATGAGGTCTCCCAGCAGTTTGTTGGCCTCAGCATAGGCTTTCTTCACCTCCTTGAACTTGTTGCCTAGGCCCATGCTGTGAGCCTGAAAGTGCAGGTTGGTGTACTGGCCTCCTGGGATCTCGTTCTCATAGACGTCTGCGTTCCCGGATTTCATAGTGGCTGTGCAGTCAAATGGAGCATAGAGACCACGGGCCACTTCCCAGTACTCACTGTAGTCAAAGACCTTATCCAGAGATATGCCTGAGGTAGAGAGTGTGTATGAGAAAGACATATACATTTAGTTCACTTGCATTTTTTTCCCCCCTTGGAATGTCACGTGAAAGGTAAATGATATATCCTTGAGGTACACCACAGTGATAAGCAAAGTGTACAATTCCACACCGTTATTCTGCACGTGGTTCTCTGAAAAAGCTTTCACACTTCACCAAATGGACCAAAAGCTGTTTCAGAGCTGGGAACTGATCCCTGCTCCTTTCGAAACAGGTGGTCTAGGGCTCGCTTCAACCAAACCCTCGTGCGGTCCACATCATATGCAGAAGCTATCCACCCTCAGCTATGAATGTCGTGTAACGTTTAACGAACTTGAACATAACCATGAAGGACAAAGTTCAAAGTACGGACCTCTCAACTATCAATCGTGTCCTATATCTATGTCTTACTGATGTATAAAACCAGACTTTCGGAGGACTGGAGTACTATAATTATCTCACCATTTGGCGAGATGTCTCATACCGGCCTGCACTGCTAAACATCTGATACGAGAACATTTCCTCATTTGCAGGTATTCCTGCACAATGCATGCAAGTGCTGTTCTTCCATGCTCGAGTATCATTACCACAGGGAAATTTAAAAAAATAACAGCAGATGGATGAATCTGCCGTGGGCCTACCATCTTGAAAACCTGCGTGCCCTAAAGTGACATACGGAATTGCGCAATCGATCAACGGTTCAGCAGGAATTCTTCAACGTGAAAGCAAAGCTGCAATTATGAAACAAGCCTTCATCGAACAAGCCAAGAATTGATCCTGAGTGCACACTCAAGTATTCGTACCAACCATAGTCATTTTTATCCACAGTACTTTTTAACTTAAAGTAAACTCGCAGAAAAATGGTACCAAACTATGCTGCAGTGTACGTCAAGGGTACATCAAGTATCTTTTACCTGACAAAGTGAATGTAGTGTACCTTTAAATCTTATTTAAAGTATATAATTAGTCCTGAAGGACCATACCGGTAGCATAAATATGTTTAAAAGGTACATTACATTCATTTCTCCATCATTCTATGTACATTTATGTGTGGGAACTTCATGTGAGGTCACTGTTCGTTACCATGTTGGACCATGTAAAACAAGGCGAGAGCAAACCAACTGCTAAAGATGCAAAAATACAAAGTACATACAGAATCTACAAGGATATGTAACCTGAAATATTGTAACCTGAGACAAATGCTGGTTTGTCTAGAGAAGGTCTAGAGCAGTTCATGTAGCAATCAGAAAAGACAAACTGCATAAAAATGAAATGGTAAATTCAAACCACTATGAAATTTACGTCATAATAATTACATAAGGTTTCTTATTGAAATGCCAACGGACATTCGGACACAAAATGTGTAGTTATAGCTGTATGAATTCTAAAGCATCAGAACTTGATGATCTCAGGTTACATAACACATAATCCCATTCATTCATCTTCAGTAATCACTTTCATGGTGGATTCAGGGCTTATCCTGGGAACACTGGACGTGATGCAGGAATACATTTACATTTGCATTCATGGCATTTGGCAGACGCCCTTATCCAGAGTGACTTACAATTATCTCATTTATGCAACGGAGCAGTTGAGGGTTAAGGGCCTTGCTCAAGGGCCCCGCAGTGGCAGCTTGGCGGTCAGCTTCCGATCAGGACTCGAACGTCTTAACCACTGAGCTAACACTTCCCATGGCCCATGGGGAATACACCCATCACTGGATGCGAGGCGTGAATACACCGCTTTTCACATTTACTCACACCTAGGTCGATTTAGCATCACCAGTGGCTTATTCTTGGGAGGTGGGAGGAAACATGAGAACACTTAGGAAAGCACAGGGACACGGCGATAACATGTGTTTGAGACGCATTTGTCATTGAACTCGAGTCCTAACTTGGTTCCTGGACACTCCTTATTATAGACATGTTCTTCCATAAATCTAGAACCTGCATTATAATATTAGTGTGCATTATGTGCACTGTGTATTCTATAACCTTATGTGACCTGACATAATAGTAATAATAATAATAATAATAATAAATTATTATTATTATTATTAAACGATTACGAAATCCTTCAAAACATTGACGTACATTGATATTAATGAATACTCTCTAATAGGCTTATCTCAGGCATTATAAGGTATTATGCATGCTATGTAACATGTCAGTGACATTAGTAATTTATTATAATACAAGGTTTATAGCAAGTTCAGAATACAAAGAAATGTTTTTCTAGATAAGAGATTGTATTAATAGTCAGATCATTATGGAAGGAATGGATACTTGGGGCCATTTGGACTAGAGCGGAAAGCTGATTCCACTCCTGAGAATTCAAAACACTAACCCAGTGAGAGCTTGGACGACACGCCAGGCACCCTGAAGCTGAAGAAGCGAGTCATCAGAAAGAGTGAGGAAGGAGTTTGAGCCAAAGGCTATGCCAGCGCTAGAAAAACTACAAAGCAAATAGCTGCATGTCATTAATATTTCATTATTAATAATCAAAAGAAGTTGTCTACTTTACTGGCTGTGACTGCTAATCAAACATGCGGCGCGGAAACCTACTGGAGTGTTTAATCAGGAGAGTGAGTGTGTGGAGGCACGAGGTGGGGGGTGCGGGAGAATGGATGACGGGGCATAGATTGCTTCCTGCCTCTCACAGTGCCATCACTTATCAGCAGCAGCCAATTAATCAATCAACGAGACGCTTCACTCGCAACAGTTTACATGCGCATTTAACCCACTCACCCTCCCTAATTACCCAGCACTGTGATCAGCACAATCGAGCTCCAACACGGCATCTGAGCCTCAAACAATCACACACACCGAGCTCTCCCGTACACTTACAAATGACAGTAAACACTCTGACACTCATTCAAACGCTTTTATTCACGCGATTTCCCACGTTTACATATGCACACATCTTTTCCGCTCTTACCAAGCCCCACAAAGTCTACAGGATCTGTAGGCGATACAGACGTAAGCGTGACTCTTCTGCTTTCCCACTTCTTAACCATAAGAAATTGGTATTATTCCAAAAGTGAGTGCGAGAGAGAGAGAGAGAGAGCGAGCGAGCGAGCGAGCGAGCGAGCGAGAGAGAGAGAGAGAGAGAGGAGAAACGGTAATAATGGAGAGATACCTACTGAGAGAATGATGGACGGATGAGATAATCAGTGAAGGGAAAGGGCAGATAGAATGACAAGGTGATGAAGTGAAAGAAAAGCAAAATGGAAAGAAGGGCATGATTCACGATTTCAGTGATATAAATGATGGTATGCACTACCATTTATACCACAGCGCTGTTGAATCCTCGAATCGGATTGGCCAGCAGATTTTGGTTACCTCTTAGTTATGGTTACTATAGTAACGGCTCATTCACAGGAACTTGTAGGGTGGATGATCCACATAATCTAAGCCTAATAATAAATGTTTTTTTTTAACGTGTTATTTAACAGAGGGGGAAAAAACTAATAATCTGGACATAGGATTTGTGCGTTTTCAGGTTTCTTTTTTAACATGACGAGAGAGAACCAGTGGCTAGTGAGGGAACAACTGTTTATAACTGCTGCAACATAAGTGATAACAGGAACTGACAGGTAATCATTGGCAAAACTGCTGCAGTATAAGAGGAAGAAAACACTTCAGGAAGTGCTGTTATAGGAAAATAACACATGATGCTTCTCTGTCACTGATTATTTACCTTTAACACTATGCCTTGAAGTCTTTTTATTCTTTACTTCTACTCACAGCCCAACACTGAATAGAACATCTGAAGCTTTAAAGAGGCTTTCTCAGAATGTGAGGCAGTGTGTGCATTCGGGGAAGCAAAAAGATAAAGATAGAAAGAATTAAATCACCACTAAATTGTCAATGTGAATGCACATCAAGGGGAAAGTGTGTGTGTGTGTGTGTGTGTGTGTGTGTGTGAGAGAGAGAGACAGAGAGAGAGAGAGAGAGAGATGGGTTGTTCCTCCATGCATGAATGCACAGTCTTGTTTCTGAAACATGGCTTCCAGTCCCTTGACTCCTACAATCAGAAACATCAGCAGACACTGTTTGTCTACTCCACTGTTTCACCACCGAACCCCTCACTATAGGAAATGCACCAGCCTGTAGCACTCACTCAATGTCTGAACAGCTCCATCTGCACACTGCCATTAGGGTTATATCATAGTGGGCAGTCCACGGGTGTCTTTCAGCACTCTTTCTTTTTTATTCTGTTATTTTTTGTATGATGGCAGCTTTACTTCCAATACTGAAGAATGCAACTGAAAAGAATTGCCTAAAATGCAAATGTACTTATATAATTATACTTGTATAATACTGCTATAAACTATACCCAAATATCAAGGCTGCACTACTTCGTGGTTTAATGGGACCACAGCGGAGACAGCCTCAGGTTCCTTGGGATTTGTTCTCTTGAAAAATTCAACACAATGGCGTGGTCATGAAACGGCATGTCAGGATCTTTACTTCTAACAGAATATAAGGAAGAGAAATTACTACCAGTAGAGAACTACTGCTATGTTCTAATGGGGTCATCTAATGGGGTCTTCTCGTATGAAAAGATTTCATCTGAATTGCCCATTCCTGAGGTAACAACTTCAGAAATTCAATCTTCCACACAGAGTTCTCGAGCTGTGACGCAATGTTGGCATTTCTCAATTTTGCAGAACTTGGTTTGGGGTTAATGCTAAGTGTACTTACAACGTAATCTTATTCATGGAGCTTTTTTTTTTTTTACTAAGTGAACTCACAATCCATGTTTCTCAGCTGCCAATCAACAGTGTTGTCATGACAAACCACTTGAACAGCAAGCGCAAGTGCTGTAACACACCCTCATCAATGAGGCATTCTGAAAAAAACATAAAGCGTGGTGAGACACATTTCTGACGACACGCACTTTTAGGGTTCTGTCGGTAAAGAATTTATGAGGCACCAGCAACCATGCCGCAATCAAAGTTACTGACATCACATTTTGTCCCCATTCTGATTATTAACTGAAGCGCATGCCTATCTGCATGATTGTGATTCATGATTAGGATAGTTGCATGAGTGATCAGGTGTATAGGTGTTCCTCATAAAGTGGCCAATGAGTGTAAGTGCTAGACGGCTACAGCAAGGACGGTTAGTACTACACAAAGAACCAGATAATCAGTGCTCCAGTTTCCTGTGCAGGTACGCTAGCCACAGTCAAGCCAAGGGAATAAAATGCGGGATCCAAGCAACACGAAGCTACAAATGTGTGTGAGCTACTGTGGCATCAAAAAACCAGAAGACCAAGAATTTAAAGCAGCTTATGCCCTGAAGAAACACACCCTCAAAAAATACCAAGACACCCTAGACACTCACATGTGCACACTTAATCGTTATGTGTGTGGTGGAGTCGGCAATGTAAATTATATTGGGACGGAATGACACCGATAATAATACGACGGTCTCAAACTGTAGTGCAAATTGTTTTTAGTGGCCTTTTAACTGAATTACACACTGAAGGGCCTTTATGTATTCACACTGAAACTGCTTATTGCAGACTACAGGAATGTTTCTCATGAGTAATTTCACACTACTGGCTGAGCTGCACATGTGAGAACTCCTAACGTACAGACTTTGCACGGTATATGAGAGTCCTGCATCTGGAACGCGAAGCTGGTGATCTATTCTGTACAGCACGGATGGATGCCAAGTACTAAATTGTCATGCAGTAGGGACAGTGCTGATAGCAACATTTGCTTATATAAACTCAAGCCTCTTGACAATTCAGTTGCTTAGGTATCATCTCCAGAAGCCAAAACCAAAGACAGGGCCACAGGAATGAATCTGCTGGCGATAGACAAAATCGAATCGTCAAAGCAGCGAACGCCTCCTCATCGCGACGAGGGCTCTGATGTGATTCTCTCTGCCAATGTCACACACCCACGACATGCTGCTGAGAAGACAAGCGGGTCAGGATTGGAGGAGTTTCTGGGTAGGATTTTTCACTTAACAACGCAGAGAGGAGAGGAGCAGGGACTGAGTGGATCGTGGTCGGTTTTTAGACTTGTAAGAGAAGAAGAGAGAAATGAGACACGGCTCAGAAAGTATGTTTTTTTTCTTTTTTCCTAGAAAACAACCAAATAAAAGTACAAGTATTTCATTTCAGTAAAGCACGAATATGTCAAAATAATACTTGAGTATAGTAACGAAGTACAATTACTCAAGCACTTTCCAGCCATGCATTTTAGATCATAAGAAAAATGTGTGAAATGATAAACTGAATATTATGCTCAGGAAACTAATAAAGCATCCTAGGAACATCACTAAACCTTTACCGCCATAAAGTACATGAGGATCTATGAATATGCATGAATATGCAAACGGGTCCTCAATCCACCCCAGCCACCCACCGCTCTCTCACAAAAAGTCTAGAGGCCATCTGAGAAAACGCAACCCTGTAGGTGAGAACCATCTGTACACCAAAATCTGGGAATTGTTGATGTATCAGAATGGATCAGAAAAGTTTGAGAAAAAGTTGAGACGCTGCTACTGTAAAACTGTACTGTATTTTTCGGGATGTGGCTTAGCACATAGCGAGTCAGCTAGTTAACTGCTTTTGAACCAGTTCACAGTTATCATAGGCAAGAGTCAGGTTTTAGCATCAGAGTCTC
>CM074959.1:4747551-4760674 GCA_037577455.1 Pangasius macronema | reverse complement strand
CGAGTCAGCTAGTTAACTGCTTTTGAACCAGTTCACAGTTATCATAGGCAAGAGTCAGGTTTTAGCATCAGAGTCTCGGCCATTATATTTTCAGTGGTTTATGTAACAGTAGGAAAAACCAAACCTGTCAAAATACACCAACAAACGCTATTACTACTAGTGGTAGGTCGTGGGTTCGAGTCAGGGATTGTAGGTGGGGGAGTGAATGACCAGCGCTTTCTGCCACCCTCAACACCACGACTGAGGTGAGACCCTTGAGCAAGGCACCGATCCCCCAACTGCTCCCCGGGCGCCGCAGCTAAAATGGCTGCCCACTGCTCCGGGTGTGTGTTCACAGATGTGTGTGTTCACTACTGTGTGTGTGCACTTGAATGGGTTAAATGCAGAGCACAAATTCCGAGTATGGGTACCGTACTTGGCCACAAAGTCACTTCACTTCACCTTGAATTACTATTGCTTACTGCTAGATAATGTTTCCATAGCTTCTCTAAGTAAGGAATAAAACACAACAGGGCATGCCGTTAAAGGAAACTAATCCACGACAGCGTGGTGTGATGCGACCTGACTTGAAGTGGAGTTAACTTTACCAAACAGATGTGGCATGTTTTCTTGAACGAACAAGGGATCATACTTTTCATCCATCATACTTTTCATCCATTTTTAAACTTTTAATGTTGTCGAATATTAAACAAGTCCATTAGACAATTTAGTTCCTGTTATCAATTACATTATAGCAGCTATAAACAGTCGTTCCCTAACCAGCTTAGTTTGCGTTGGCTTATTAAGTTACAAAGCACTAAAATGTTACAAAGCACTGACACTGGAGACTCCTTTCATGAAAGGTAAATAAACATTTCCTTACAGAATACTTCACCAACTCAAAGATGCTACGCATTTATTTAATTTTTTTTTTTATCTGTTCATTATTTGTCTTCACTTGTAAGCATCTGCTATAGAAACAATAACATATTCGAATGAGCGAAATGAATATAACCTATAATCTGAATTACAGCCAGCAATATTGTCAGAGCTGCTCTTATAGGAAATTAATCAACACCTTCTGACCAATCAGATTCATGCAACAATTTGCATGAATCATAAGTGCAGCTTATTTTATGAGATCGCAAACTGACATATGAAACATAATACTTTATGGAAGTACTTTGAAAGGCCAAGTTTTAAATGAAAAAAACAGGTTAACAATTTTAGCCCAAATATCATCCTATATAATGGGAATTAGCTCACAAGATGAGTTAAGTGTTTAAAAATCATGTTTTTATTGCAGGGGTGAGTAGGGTCTAAAATTTTAGTTGACAGTCAAGTGACCTGAAAGGCTACAGTACTGGAAACTATCTGCCCTATTCCCCTGGGATCTCACACACACACACACACACACACACACACACACACACACAGAGGCAAGATGCCAAGTTCATAAGATGAGGTTAAGCACCAGCGGTTGCTGTAATGTCACAATTAAGGGAAGGTCACAAGGTCACTCAGCACATCCAAAATGATGCCCATGCATTCTGACCCCACTCGCTGCCCTTTTCTCACTCTCACCCCTACGCAGTCACTTTTTCTCCTCACTTGTTTTCTCACACCCCTACGCAGTCTTTCTCTCCCTCGCTTATGTGCATGCTCTGTCATGCTCTGTGCTCCTTTTATTAGCCGGGCTTGTCTGCCGTGTTCTGCTCATGAGCTAGTCCTTTAATGGCTGACATTCTTCAAGCCAACTCGCCCTTGGAGAGGTGTAGAAGGCAAACAGGAGGAAGTGTATGTGCAAAGAAAAAAAGAAAAAAAAAAAGAGTGAAAGAAAAGCTGCATAAATTAAACAAACAACCACAAGTGCGTGTGGTTATGAAAATGGGATGACTGGAGTGTGCGTGGTTATTTGGATTGTGCCACTTGTGCTGATGGGGGTGCTTTAGAACAGGCAACATTAATGCAGTGGCAAGTGTGCTTCTGTTAAAACAAAGAGCTTGCAACAAATGTTTACAGCATGAGAGTGAATTCATTCCAAAAATCGCACACTGGCTGCCTCTTGAGATTGCCCTGGCTGAAGAGTGCGCCATGCCTTGACGAGAAAAACAAGGCACAAATTCAAACAACAACGTGATCAGTTAGGCACCAAAAAAAATGGTTTATGTGAATTTTTACACTCACTATCAGGAATTCTGGTATTGAGGATTATGTAGGTCTCAAAATTGTATTCTAGTCACTTCCAAAAACTGTCCAAAACATACATCTTAATAGTATCTATATTGTTCCTGAAATATTTTTTACTATTTAAAGGGGTGGTCTGTAATTTTTGATCCCTCTTCTACTTGTGCAGTGAATTAAAAATTGGAGGAAAAAAAGAAAAAAACAAAAACAACAATCGAGGAGCCTTCCGTTCCCTCACTCCAAAATAATACATTCTTTTCTTTTGAAATTTATAATCCTTCTGAATTGGAGAGTGGAGCTGATTTCTGGGTCAGAAAAAAACAGAAAGAAAGCCAAAATACAAAAACCTGCCAGATTCACTGCATGATGATATTGCTACTCAAGTTTCTCAAAAGGTATCTGGAAATTATATGACCATTACACATCTAAAAACACTTTCAAATATAACAAACTACACCTTTAAAGAAACATCCAAATGATCAGTAGATCTCACCTGTGTTGTGTTTGTTTCCCTTGGTGCAGGCGACGATGGCACCCATGCTGGGCTGGGAGGTCATGCCAGCCATGGAGTCCACTGCAACGTCCACGATGTCAGCTCCGGCTTCAGCACACGCCAACATGGCTGCCACGCCCGCGCCCGCCGTGTCATGAGTGTGCACGTGAATGGGCGTGTCAGGAAAGCGATCCCTCAGAGCACCAATCAGCAAACTGCTAGATTCTGGTTTCAGCAACCCGGCCATGTCCTGAAGCAGATAAGAGAGCGAAACAGATTGTCAAAGTGTGCGTGAGCATGTGCACTCTTTAGAATGAGACAGTCAGTAGATCAGTGGGGTATTCATTGAGTGGGTGGCAGCTATGTGGGAAAAGCACCACTGAGGACAGCATGCAAAAGGGAACGTCAGAAAAAACAGGAAGAAAGCTCATCCCAAAGAACTTCAGAACAATCAACAACACCCTGAAGATATTCATCATCCTGTTTACGACTAAAGATCTTGCACCTTGATGCAAAGTATGTGCGTGCCAGCCTTCACAAGCTCATCAGCCAGCTTCAAGTAGTAATCCAGAGAGTACTTCTGTCTCATGGGGTCAGAGACATCGCCCGTGTAAGAGATGGCTGCTTCCACCACACCTCCCGCTGCGCCAGCTGCCTCCATTCCCAGCAGCATGTTGGGCAGGTAGTTCAGAGAGTCAAAGACACGGAAGATGTCCATGCCGTTCTCTTTGGCCACCTCGCAGAACCTGGAACAAAGCAATCACATTACGCACCATTACAGTCACTACAGTGTTGCTTTGCAAAAGAATTCAATTTTTTAAAAATAACGTCCGAGTCAGTTTTCCATTTTCATCAGTTTCTTTTAACCACTTTTAGGGTGCTTTCACACCTATTGCTGAATCTGAATCAGAGCCAAATAAGTAAGTTCTTTTGATTCATTTACTAGGTTTAATTTCATACTGTACCATAATTAAACGAACCAAAAGGGAAAAAATTGTTGACGTGTGTAGGGCTTAAAATGTACTCTGTGAAGTGCTTGTAGAAATCATAAAAATCATCCAAGCATGGAGAACACGGAGCCCGTGCTAAATGAATGACTAGATAACTATATTATCTATATTGTGTTTGTGTGCTTCCACTTTTTATTTACTTTGTAGTTCTGTACCTTGGCTCAGTTTGCATTTTCTGGTTCAGTTTAGCAACTCGCGGCACAAAATCCATGGCATGTTTTGTTCACTTCCTGCAGTTGAATCGGGGTGAATCGCTTGGTCAAGTCAATCAAACTGAGCTAGTCAACTGAGCCAATGGACTAAATGTGAAAGCACCTTTACAGATTTGGATTTTAGACTGAAACCAAGGTGGGTGGGTGCATGACTGACTTGTAGACTGCGTTGTCTGGGTAGTTTGTGTATCCCACAGCGTTGGCTCCTCTTAGAAGCATCTGGAAAGGTACATTGGGGATCAGAGACCTCAGCTCCTGCAACCTCTTCCAAGGACACTCCGACAAGAAGCGCATTGCCACATCAAATGTAGCACCTAGAGAAAAAGTGGTACAGACATGGCTTTTTTTTTTTTTTTAAAGCAAATCATGAAATACAATAGCTTCTCTAATGCCATTTGCCAATTTCTCTCCCTGCCTTTTCTCCTTCCTGCTTCTGCTGTAACCTTGGGAAGACAGGAATACCAATACAAGTCTAGTGTGAAATAAGCAGAAATATCCAGGAGTTTGAGGATTCGTGGCTCCTTTATAGCAAAAAAAGATGACATTTTCATTAACAACCTGAACAAGTGAACTCTTGGCAAAAGGGTCAAACCTACAACTGCATAATCTGAAGACAGAGCTCAGTGTGAGGGGAAATTTAATGGGATGCCTTCCACCGTTCCCTTTGGTCATCATGCGATCTAAACAAATATGTCTACTATGAATATTTTATTTAAATGTAAATAATTAAGTGGAGATTAAGAGCACTTCTTCATGCCCTATGGAAGAACCACTTATGTAGAAATGCATTTATTAATAATGCAGAGATATGTTTAATGGGCATTCAGAAATTGCAATAAGAACATTTTTTTAACCATTTCTGTCATATCTGACTAAACTATGAACACATTCATATCATTAATATGCATGAGTCATGCATCATGACTCATCTTGCTGCATTATACGGTACGTAGTGGTCAACACTTTATGGATTATGAAGAGATATAATGGTGATCTAATGTATAATGGTGATATAAATGCATTATAAACAATACATCATCATGTAATGACTTTTCATAAATAATCAGAGCAATGTGTATAATGCCTTATACTATACCATATATAATATTTATATGGCCTTCACAGAAAGTGTTACCAATCCACACACACACACCCCATCCCCCTATGCTACAATAAAGCATGAAGCATGACCTGAGAGGTAATTGAGCTTTAAAGACTAGCTTTTTCCTAAGCCAACTCTTCAAGAATTTTCTAGAAATTTTCTGATTATTAATAATGCAATGACAAACAAAAAAAAGAAACCAAATTCTGGCTAAAGGTGAGGGAAGAAGCCGTGAAATAAATAATGCACCAAAAAAAAAATAGCTTGAGAGAGAATCAGAAATGGCGCACCTCCCCAGTTCTCCATGCTGAAGAGGCTGCTGAAGTTGTGAGCCACAAACGGTGCAATCTTCTTGAGGTCATGAGTGCGCACCCGAGTGGCCAGCAGAGACTGGTGGGCATCTCTGAAGGTCGTGTCCATCAAAAGCAGACCTTTGTGGGCACGCACCACCTTGGCAAAGCCTTCGGGGCCTTCCTTCAGCAACACCTCTCTAAAACCCATTGGAGGCACGCCTGAAATGCACACACACACGCGCACACACAAACACACACACACACAGCAATCAATACTGCAAACATTATCAGAACCACCAGACTGTAGAGAACCACAAAGAAAAAGAATCACCATTTTAATAGCACCATAAGTCACATGCTTTCTGCATCTTCTGTATTGTACAGTCTCTCTCTCTCTCACACACACACACACACACACACACAGGTCTTTGCAATCCACTCAGTGATTTCTCTGTACACCTATAACACAACCTTAAATAAAATGAAGCAAACATGACACAGAAATGCAAACTGAAGCAAAAATGCAAACAATGTGAGCAAGTCAGAAGATCCTTTTATGAGCACAACTTAATGTCAACATAATATTCAAGATTCAAGAACTTTGTCATATAAAAGAAATAACAGCAATGTTTAAAAAAGAAAAGGAAAAAAAAACCCGTTAGAAAGTTGTCATGGACATGCTTTATATAATCCTGAGACTATATATGCAATATTGTGCAAGATGTAGTGCAACACTGCAACAAAATAACAATACGGCATAAAAATAGGAAATATGCAAACAATAATATAATATTGTGTCATTCAATTCCGGCAAACATGGTTTAACAAGAAAGTACTTTTGTAGCATATCTTTTTTTTTTTAAGGGCCTCACAAACAAAACAAGGACGTTCAGCAAAACCGCACAAAAGATTGCAAATGTTCCCGAACTAACAATCTGGATTTCTGTAAAGCTGCTTTGTGACAATATTTATAAGTTCAATACAACTAAAACTAAACCGAAGAAGGGTGCTGGAGAGGGCTTGAATAAAACTAGCATAAAGGAAGACAGAAATGATCATTAGGAGCAAAAAAATATACACCTAAAATAAATCTTACATCTAAACATTAAAGTTGATGGTAAAATTAAAATGCTGCCTCCTCGTAATTTTCTTTGTCTAAGAAAGTGACTTTCTATGGTTAACGCAAATGAACCGATTGAGGCAAAAATAATAAAATTATAGATTTATTTAATGGAAAACGCCATCATGAAATACATTTGTATCGAAATATTCGTTATGATATTAGCGATCGTGCTGCTAATGTATTGGATGATGGTGTATTTTCATTATTCTTGCGATAAGTTAGCGGATGTGTGATGTAACAGGCAGACATCGCCAGCACATTTACTATCAAAGCTTTGCGGTTATATCCAAAAAAAAGAGAAGAGCTTCTTTTCTCACCGTTTTTCAGCAGTGTTCAAGGTCATAATGAGAAATCTGAAGACGTGCAGAAGTACTGGAGATAACTGAAGTTTCACTAAAATACCAGAATTCAATACAATGCATGTAGCAACACACTCAGATGGGCTAGTTAGTGAGCTACGATATATGACGCACAGTGGCTTTGATCGAGGACAGCGGTATTAGCATGGAAGTCGAAGCTTTAGAACCCCATACATGTTTGCATAGAGTATGCAGATGAATAATTGAACCTAACCCCCTCTCCATGGATGATCTGAAAACGTTCACAAAATCTAGTCCTGAACAAGCAAAATCCATGTAACCAATCTTGAGTTACGGTTGTTTGAGTAAACCAAATGGACTGGCATGTGGTAGCCATATTGTTTAAAACTGTCAACATGTTTTTTGATAATTTTGAGCACTTTGTATACCCATGCCAAGAATCCTAGGAGTAATTCACTAGTAGGTTTAACTTGTATAACTCTCTGTATAACTTGTATATTAGTAGCTGAAGGAAAATGGTTCCGAATAGCAAATTTCTTCACTAAGGAATTGTGGGGAAAATAGAATTTAATCTCTATAGCACACAGTCTTCAACATATGGGTCAAAACATAAAATGCTGAACTACAACGTAGCTGTGCAGATCCCTTGATGTCACTGAGTAGTGGGGAAAATTCTGTACCATCACGCAAAATTTCAAGATTCTACAACTTACAGTCTTTGCATCTCCATAGCATTTTAATGCAGAACCCAAATATTAAGTAAAATACCAACAATTCCAAAGGGGTTCAGGCACAAAGCGCTGGAAACCACTAATAAACACTGGGCACCACTGGATATCACATAATTAGTGCTGCTACAAATGATCAGCAAGATTAGTCTAATGTTTTCACACTTCAAGATACAACCATGGAAACAGTCATTTACACCGTATTTTGCATTTGCATATTTTATTCATAATCGATGTCTTGCATCAGTAATGCGTTTATGTGGATCAGATTGAGCATCACGCAGTGCTGGGCCGCAGCATCCGCACAAGATATCGGAAACAATTACCTTCTAAGAAGGTATATTTTTACAACACAGTTTCATTTTATTAAATGTACACAGTATAAATTTTTAATACATGTCAAGTCATTAAGTCATCATCCTGCTTTTGGCTCACATCGATGTTGCTGAGAGCTGATCCAAAAAAGGAGTCGATTCCCTGATTCCAGGCATTGAAAACAAAGAGCTTTAAAGTCGATTCCACACACCGAAAATGATTCGCCTTGTGCACACACGGCAAGCAAAATAAATTTAGCATTTCTGTTAACAAGACAGTCAGTAGATAATGGACGTTATTTTGAAAGTGAGTGGTCGGAATCGAACAAATCAGGGTTTGAAATACAGGCAAGCCTTGTGATCCTTGGTCTATGGGTCACATTGAGATATAGCTGCAAAAATGTGTGGAACCAAATAAATAAATAAAAATTTAAAAAGTACAAAATTCCATGACCTTGTATTGTTTTGGAGGTCTAAATTTTTGTGAAAACAAGCACTTGATAATATTCTCTGATAACATGCCATGACAGATTGTCTGCTAATGTCAGTAATATTGCATTTAGTTAGTGACCTTTTATTTAATAAGACTAAATAGAGTTCTGTATTATTGTTAGTTGATTAAAAGGTTGGAAAGAAATATTTTTACTTTTTTTTTTAATTTAGTACATTTGTAAAATAGTCAATCTATAAAAATAATCAATAAAGTAATCAATCATTAAAATAATTAGTTGCAGCCCTACAAATTAGTAATAATTATTATACCACAGCACAGATGAATTCTCAAATCTGATTGGTCAGGTGGTGCGCATTATTCTTTGTATAAACGCACAACTCGGACAGTAGCTCCAGATGCAACATGAATGATAGATTTATATTAAGGCACTAATTCTAATACGTTATAATTTCTATAGTAACAGCTATTACACGCACGGGGACCTGTATGGTGGATGCACCACACTCTTAGACTAATAATAAGCAGATGTTAAACATAAATGTTGATTTTTTTTTTTGTTAGGAGACATTTATTTAACATTTATGGAAGGAGCCTTGGGTGTCAGCGCAGGACAGGTTTATGGAGGAGTTTATGCTTTCTGGTTTCTTGGTATAATGACAAGGGACTGGGACTGAACTTTAATTTCCTCTCAGCGGGTTTACACAGAGCTTATATTGACAGTGCGTATGTGCGTGTAGGTGCATTGCTTACCAAAAGGCACTGCTGGGACGACTGGATCAATGGACGAAGGCTTAGCCTTTACAGGGATGGGAGTCGTTGGGCCATTCACCATAACGTGACCTGAGATTAGAAAAGCCACACACACACACTTAGACAGCTACCTGACGTCATACCGCACTCAACAGAAAGTTCAAAGCTACAGCTATTTTATCTAAAGGCCAGCTAAAAAAGCTTGATATGATGAGCCAACTGAGGCAGCCTTTTAAATACGATCTGAGAAACCTAAGCATCAATATAAAGGTGAAAGTAAAGAAAAACAAGTCTTCAATGGATGCGTTTCCATTAAAATGAAAGCGTATCGATCCTACATAAAGAAAGCTTTTGATGATATGTGCCTGCTGTCTCCCACTCACGCTGTCTCGTGAACTTGACCTACACTCGAACATTGCACAGAGACTGCTGGTTTTCAAATGAGGCTTCAGAAATATGTCAGTCAGGAAGAATTTATTATGCTCGTGTAACCCTACCCAGATAATGCAGGAGTTTCTGGGCTCGGTTCTGAACAGGTTTGAGGTTGAAAAGGTCCGGGTTCTCATCGATGAACTGCGTGTCCACGGTGCCATAAAGGAACTGGTCATTACTCAACACGTTCTGGAGGAAAGGGATATTTGTCTGCCAGGAAAGATTAAAAAAACACAGACAGAGACAGTTGTTACACTGAGAAATTGCTGAGTGGCACAGAAGCTGAAAGCTCTAGACACAACATACTGCAGAGACATAACACACAGCTCAGGTGCTAATGCTTCTACACGGGCAAATGAGGCCTTTCAGGGTTTAAGTCTAAAATCAATACCATTATCTAAACACTCAATACACCTTCCATCACACAATATTTTCTGCATGTGTGTGCAAAAGCGAGAGATGCAGTCGTATAGTAGTCTACACAGTGCACAAGCAGAGAGAAATAACAGCACTTTTTTACAAAAATGAAAGCCTTTTAACCAGCAGCAGCTTGAGACCATAGATTTTAATGGGGTTAAAGAAGATTCAGTCGAGAGGCTATCGCACTTGATTTAATCTATAGGCTACAATCTAGCGGATTTTTAGCATACTGTAACTCTAAAATAGGTAGTTAAGAGGCAAACACGATCATCCAGCATGCATTCTAGCAGCTCGTTCGGAATGGTTTTACCTTTGTTTGACACAGCAGACGTGTTTCCCTTTTGCCTTTAACCAGGAATACCAGGTTTCAGCAAAAGGACCAGACCGACTACATCTCAAACTACACAAATGACCTGCAACTAGCTCAGATAATGTGAGCACTGGAAAAGGGAGACACATTCGCTTCCTTTTCACAGCCTTTGCGTGGAAAACAGTCACCATGGTGCACATGAATATCTGATGTACAGAGATTATCCACGCCACAATCTCGCTTTCCCTTAACTAGTCCTTGCAATATATCTTATCATAGAAATAGCTCTGTGCATCATAGACAAACGGTCTGCACATACACTTTGCTTTTGTTTGTGGAAATCTATTAGACTTAGTTCAGATTATTATACCATAAAATAAGATCCTGGTGACCATACAGAATTTTTATTTTTAAACTAGCCCAATTTGGCAGTTCTATCATTAACTGACCTATCAGTTGCTCCTCCCACATGCATGGAGCATGGCCCGGAAATGGGATGCAAAATGGCAGCGTGAGCCTGTTCGAGTGAGCTTGAGGTCACTGGACCACTGCACATTCCCTTCCAAGCTCTACCATCTGGGAGTGGGTGATATGGAGGCAAAAATAATTCCTCCATCCAAACTACTTAAAAGCAGACTCCACTGAGGAGGAACCCTGATCTACAATGCAGCCAAGTACAACAGCTGGTAAATTTATAGCTGAAATTATAGATTTAAATGAACCAACAGACCCAGTGATAAAGGCAATAACGTGTAAATAAAATGGTTATACCAAGTAGATAATAATTATAGATTTCAATATACACATTAACACAAATGCTCTGAGCTATAGTTTTTCATGTAAAGATTTTCAATCTTTTCAAGACTAGAACAACAAAAAAAAAAAAGTAGTGCAGTGTAGTGGTGTATCCATTCCTCTCCTGAAGTAAAAAAGGTTTGTATAGTCATACTATCAATCAAACAAAACACACACTTTTTTTTTTAAAGGTGTGGTTCAGGCAGATAATGGTCTGACTGACATGCTGAGGTTTTAATACTCTTTGGGATACAGAGGCAACCGGGAGCTTTCAATAGCATCATGATCACACAACCGCATCCTGCCCACGCTCAATACTGAATATGTACGGAAACAGACTCGCACACGGAAAGTAAACAGTAACACACCACTGGGAAATAGTTCTGCCCACTAGCCTCACAGTTTTTACAATCGTGCTGAGCTTTAGCCTTTCTTGTAGGGTTTTCCATTTTACCGGATTTTACTTCAGAATGAGTAAAAACTCCTGACAGGACCTTAAGCATGATTCACTACATGAATGAGCCATGAGTTTGACTTCAAGTTTTTAAATATCATATCTCCATATGCAAGGTGATATTTAGCTTTGCAAACATGAGTGGCATCTTTTAAAAAAAAAACAAAAATGAAACACTGATTTTTTTTCACCCACAATTTCATGTTTACAAAACATATTTCATACAAAAATAGATTTTAACGACCAAGCTGCTTACTACAGTGAAGGCTGGTAGTGTTATAACAAACACACAACAACCTAAGAATACCCAACATGCTCTACTGTGATAGAAGGATCATATTACCAAATTCCCAGCCTTGTCATTGCACACACACACACAGAGAGAGAGAGAGAGAGAGAGAGAGAGAGAGAGAGAGAGAGAGAGCTGGGCTGAGTTAGAAGAGAAACTGAGACATACAAATTGAGAGAGAGAATGAAAGAAAGAGATAGAGTGCAACCTAATACCACTATCAGTATCTGTTTAGTGCCCCAAATAACTCTCTCTGCCTTAACCAGAAGTAGGAATGGCCTAAACTGGAAGATGTGTGTGTTTTTTTTGTTTTTTTTAATTAAATATGACCCCTACCACTACACTTTCAGAAACCACTGAAAAAACCCAGAGGCTCTGACATTTCCTAAACCTAGGTCACTCAAGTCCATAATTGGTCTCAATTGGTCTTAACTGGTCTTTTATTGATCAGACTCATGCAGTTATAATTTTTGTTTGTACATGTTGTCCCAAAATATAAACAAACTAGTAGCCAAATTGAAACCATCACAATCCTGACCAGGCGGTTACCAAGGATGAATGAATGAATGCTGCAAATGCATAGCGCAGCACTACACTTTCTTTGTCCCGTGAGCTGACCAGTGACTACTCGCTCAAGCCTACACGAAAGTAAGAACATCTTGCCTGTGTGACATTATTTGGCTTCCCATGCAGTCCCACTCTTGATACACCCTTGTGAAGTTTTCTGGAAAATAAACAGTGCACCTCCTATGCATACCTGTATTTGTATCCATTTAGAACACATTATCTGTTCGTTCAGAACAGATAAAATGTCTTCATATTCAATTACATCTCTAAAAAGATAGAGCCTGAGAGAGAGAGAGAGAGAGAGAGAGAGAGAGAGAGAGAGAGAGAGACTCGGCACACTCTGACCCAGATTCTTGTGACTGCAGAACCAATATTACATCCTTCACTACACCACATCTCATACTGCCTTTTAACTCCCACTACACGTTAAACAGTACAAGGCTTGAGCACAAATAGCGATCAACAAAGAACATACAAGCAAAACACAAGATGTCTGCTTAAAAATTTAAAAACTCAATAGTGGCATGAAATAAATGAGAATTAATACAGGCTCAGTCAGGCTCAGCAGACTACAAGAGTATTCTTTTCTCAGGTTGGAATATTAATAAATCCGATCCAGTAGCTCTTCAAAAATAAAGAAGAAAGTTGAAAAATCTGAAAAAAAAAAAAAAAAAAAACACTGGGTGAAAAAAAATTGGCAAAAACATCCATCCATAACCATACAGATATTTTTAAAAACAAAACTTTTCTCTGTATTTTGGACTCCTGTCCACATAATGGTCATGGAAGGTTTTTGAAAAGGTAGAGGCTTTTACTTTAACCAGGAGTTTGTCTGTTTCAGTAATGATATAGACACCAGTACAGATGCCAGTTGACCCATCCTGATGCCCC
>CM074959.1:4732241-4747451 GCA_037577455.1 Pangasius macronema | reverse complement strand
TATAATATATATTTTGTTAATCCATTTATTTCTGTAAAGCTGCTTTGCGACAATGTCCATTGTTAAAAACGCTATACGAATAAAACTGAACTGAACAGTAAAGCTTACATGCAGGAAAGGTTCACAGAAAAGCTTACTTTCTTCCTATTCAAAATAAAAAATAATAAAATACACATGCAGCAATTAAGAGGAAAGTGTGCATGTAAACTTCTCCAGTGTCTACATCTTAACTAAAACAGATGAGTGGCAGCTGTTTTCCCCGAACACCTGGTGGTTACCATAGAACACCATATTTATAGTTTATATATATATTCAGTAAGTGAAAAGCATGCTCTATTGGGTTGAGTCTTGAGCTGCTTTCACAGTATGTTTAGGGTCATTATCCACCTGCACTGTGAAGTGGCCTCCTATCAGTTTCGTTTTGATCGTAAACCGACTTACACTCGTCTCTCATCTCGAGATATGTGGAGTCTTAAGTAGAACGATGAAGACAGTCGTCAGTCATCATCATCAATAAACAGCAGTGAGCCTTCTCCATTGGCAGCCTTACTTTTCTCTTCCCATCATTCTGGTACAAGTTAATCTTGGTTGCATCAGTCCAAAGAATCTTATTCCAGAACACGGGAGTGTCAGTGTTTCAGAGGCAACCAAGTTATGCGACACAGGAAAGTACGGTTATAAATCAGGACATAAGGCATACATTTTCTCTGTAACATGACAAGTTGCAACTTCAAGAAAGAGGGAAAAAAAAAAAGAGGCTGGCAAGGGAACGAAAGTGGGAACAAACTTCTCTCACAGATGTTCAACATCAAGCATAACTATAAACAGATAAAAGTGTGACATGTCATTCAGTAATTAATTTAACAAATAAATTGTTATTTTTGGAGAACTGTTGGGGTACAAGGCACATGTTGTACATGTTATCCTATAGCAGCATGTGCTGGAGTGTTTTTTTTCCTTTACTTATGGCTTTACTTATTTGTCATTGGAGCATTTGTAAGCAGTGTGCTTGATACAGCGATGTGTGATGCCTACAGAGTCCAGACAAAAACACATATGGAAATGTGTGCGCACACACACGCGCGCACAGTTTTCTCCCCTGCCAAGATAAACAGCAGTACACCACTGGAAAAAAAAATAAAAAATACTGCCCACTAGCCTCACGGTTTTCACAATGACTGCATCAAGTGGGCGGCAGCTCAGGGAAAAAACCTTCACAGCACAATGCAGTCCTTAAAAACATACAGAGTGCGCTTCAAGGCCAACTGTTTGTCTAAACAAATGGGCAAAATTAGGGGCAGATAGCAGCCAGAGAGCTGGCCGGCAATAATACACACAGATAGAAATGTATTAATACAGAGACACCACTACAGAGCAAAACTAATGACAATAAAACTACAGAGATGCCTGCTGGATTGCAGCTTCCATGAGCTTGTCTGAGCTGACGAGTTTAACAGCGAAGAAGCGCTTGAGAGAGTTGAGAAGAGCTGCTCTTGAAGTTGAAAGTCTCCAAGGAACACAAAGCACTGCTCTCCAATTCTGTGGTCATTAATGTCAATATGAATTGTAAAGAGCATTAAAAGACAAATTAGGAGACTCGTTTTGTACCTGCGATATGCACCACTTGCCATTACAGAGCGTTATGTTGTGTAAATGAAAGAGTCGCTAGCCATTCACTATGGATTAAACAACATTAAGCTTTCTAAGGTTCTAATTCCTTTAACAAAGTAGCCGAATCTTTATACTGCCACACAGAGAAAGCACATTTTGCATTGCATAAACCATATCAGGTTAAAGGTCACGACTGTGATTAGATTTGTTTCAATTATTTACCCACACTATAGTTATTTTTTTATTTTACTGCTGAATCTAAAAACATGACATCATCTCGTCTTCACTAATGTTTCGTTTTTTTAACATCATGTAACAGTTAGACCAAATCTCAGATTAATTACGGTTAACTACATGTTGTCACTACATTGGGTATGAAATATGATGTACAATCTGCATAGTACCCTAAACAGCTGAAATTTTGCCACACCCCAAAAAAACCAAAAAACATAAGTGACTAAAAAAAAATTGGAAATTGTTAATTACTTACAAGTCAATTGGTAAAATAATGCATGGCATAAATTACGCATTTTAGATTCCTTTTTGTATCCGTGTAATGAAATCAGCCTACACTGAACTTGGGATGGTCTCCTTAACTAACTCACACACACACACACACACACACACAGACACACACACAGACACACACACACAGAGACACACACACACAGAGACACACACACACAGAGACACACACACACAGATTAGCCATAACATTAAAACCACTGACAGGTGAAGTGAATAACACTGATTACCTCATTACAAAGGTACCCGTCATTGGGTTGGATATATTAGGTAGCAAGTAAACAGTCAGTTCTCAAAGTTGCCATTTTGGAAGCAGGAAAAATGGGCAAGTGTAAGAATCTGAGCGACTTTGACAAGGGCCAAATTGTGATAGCTAGACAACTGGGTCAGAACATCTCCAGAACGGCAGGTCTTGTGGGTGTTCCTGGTATGCAGTGGTTAGTACCTAATAAAAGTGGTCCCTGTGTGACAAAAAAGCAGCTCTGCTGTGACAAAAAAGCAGCACTTTTTATACAGTGACATTCTACACTTGCTCCATCCACTTCCCAAAGGATTACCTGTAAAACTTGTGCTGGCAGCTGACGAAAAAAATCTGGTGTGAAAGCAGCCTTAGAGGCACATTGTTCTCAAAATGAAATATCACAATATACTGTGCATTGTAAAAATGTCTAACAGTATTGTGATCTATTTTTCCCACCATGCTGCCATGAAGGGGTGACAAACAATGAACACACCCAGACCGGGACATATCCAAGCCCCTATCCCCAGTTACTCTGGTATGGATTTCTGTTCCCATCCAGCAGGAGCTCTGAGTCAGAGTTATATAGTGGATGCTATAAAATAAAGAACACCGTGAGTCTGCTGTTCTGTTCTCAACTCAGAAGGCACGATGAGGCTGAACACCAGGCCTGCATGACTTCTGTCTGGTGTGAGCGGCTCGGCGCTCTGCTGCCGACAGTCAGAGCTCTATATATAGATGTGCTTCAAGATTGACTCACTCCTGACACTCAAACACTGGGCCGAGGAAAACACAGGCAACAGGATCCAAAGAGAGAGACACCGGCTCCGGTCACTCATTTACTCACACTTACCCTATCTGGGTCTGCCATGCAGCCTTGCTCACTTTTAAGTGTGTAAAACCTTGTCCGAGTAGGATACATGTAATGAAGCCTCAAAATCCGGCCAAAATAAGGCACATCATTGGGCAGCTGCCTTCCAAATGGGACAGTTATTTTTGTGAGCCAAAAATGGCTAGGGTGCTACCTTCCAATTGGAAAGCACCACACTTTTGGGATCTTCTGAGACCAAAAAAATGAAAATCAAGGAAGAGGCATGTTTCCTGTATAATAGGAAGTCTTGTTGCTTGGAGTTTGTCTCTTGTGGGTGTTCAGCAACTGCTACTGCTGCACTTGTGACCATGCACTGTCCAGAGTTTTTTCTTCTCCCAGTGCGATATAGTAACAGCCAAAATATATAGCCCACTATACAATTTATACACACCACCTTCATTTAAAATGTTTTCAAGCTTGCTTTCCATGTTACATGCCACCGGACCACTTTTGAACAAATTGTTTGGACCTTATGCTTTACAGTTTCATTGCTAATTGGCAAAGAACTGAAAAAAAATCTCAATTCAAATGCTGCTTGTTGAGCTGTCACTTTGTCACGGTCACTAAAAATCACATCTCCGTGTTGCGCACCATACATAGAAAATGATGCTCGCAAGTGTGAACGTCAAATTGGATACATTTGCAAGCTGTTCATGAACCAAGATATGCAAAAAGATGTAAACAGGACCAAGTTTCCTCTTTAAGTTTGTACTAATTTAAAACAATAGCTAGCAAAATAGTAAGCTGTTGTCTTCAACAACATTTCCACCCTTGAAATAAGCCAACCGACTTCCTTAGTCCGTCCTCACTGAAAAGCTTTTCTGACCTTATGAATGCTTAAGAGTCCTGTTTGGTAGGAAGAACAATCCAGCCTTTAAGTTCTGCAGGCTCCTGATGGATCATCAGCCAGCTCACATCCACATACAGAGGTTCAGATACTCTGGCGGAATGGTCCTCCACCAAATAGATCCCATATCCTTCACTCTCTGATGGCAGTTCCATCCCAACGCAGTCCTTGCCCCCACTTGCCTCTGTTTAACTTTTCCTTTCATTCTCCCCTCTGATTCTCTCCTCGCATCACAAGCAAAGGCTGCTCCAGGCTATTGCACTGCCCCCTCCCTTTCTCGATTTTCCCTCCCTCACTCACTCGCCCCTTTCTCTCCTCCCTCACGCTCTGTCCTCGCTATAGCAGGCACGTTGCAGTCTCACTCCCGCACACAGACTCCGACACCAACACGGTCCCTGCACCAAAAGCCATAAACCGGAGCGGAAATGAGACGGGATGGCAAAACAAAGCGATGACTAAGACCGCAAACATGCAGCAGCAAAACGGCAGCACTGCACAATCTCTTTAAAAATATCACCTAGTGATCTGGAGTCGCCAAGCTCGCCTGGACGCTTGCAGGATTGAGACAAAACAGAAGCAGGAATAGGAACACGGATGCCAGGAAGCCTCAGAAGACATTTCTATAAAGGAAAGTATATGGTGGAGAGCTGACAGAGGGGTAATGTTCCAGTTCTCTAGAGAGGACTAGATCTCTCTTGGGAGGATATAAAGAGCAATGAAAAGGTGAGTTTGGTTTTCCATTTGTCTTCTGGAATGGCTACAAGCCAAGATAACCGAGAGAACTTTAAAAATATCTGTAGACAGATGTGCTACTTGATAGACTAATCACAACACAAAGCAAACAATCATACAGGGAAACATAAGTTTCATAGATGTACCTTAAGTCAGGCTGAAACGAAATGTGGACTCACACACACACACACACACACACACACACACACGGCTGCATCACAGCCCACAGGGATGATGTGAAAGCTTGCCTAATTGGATTACTTGCTTTAATGCATCGGTTTTCATTAATTAATTTTCGACCTCTAAAGCTAATCATGCTGAATGGAGAGAAGTCCTTTTCTAAATGTTTAAAATTCCTGGTTAATATGAATAATTAATGAAGTCCTTAAGCATGCATGCCAAAAGGCTAAAGCACATGAACTTAAGCTTTCATTGAGATTCTAAGTCAAAGAAGCATTGACAGGAAAGACAAACAGAAGAGAAATGGCCCTTTGATTGCACTCATTTCTAATGTCTAATATGTTGGGTTTTGTTTTTTTGCCAGCTCTCATCCAGTAACCAGCCCAATCGGACAAACTGCAGCCCTTCTGTAGCTGGGGAGAGGTCTCAATAATGCTACAAAAAATTGTGCAGCCTTATGCAGTGATATGGGATTTCTGACACAGATGGAGAACATTTTACCTTGAATATATGAATTAAAAAAAACAAAAAAACAAAAACAGTTTAACAAGGAATGATGATTACCAATAATGAGCCATGCCTATAAACGCCATGGGTATTGCAGAGGACTCCATGGGGAAATGGATGTCATGGGAAAAAATGTGACTGTCACCAGTTAATAGGTTAGGTCATCTCCTGGATTGAAGAACCATGGACATAATGAAATTCAAGGAGTAAAAAACAAACAAAAAAAAAAAAACCAACGTGCTCTGTTTGGCCTACACCATTTTGTCCCTTGGAATTTCCTGTTTGTTTGTGACGCATCACGTGGAAAAGAATGGGCAGGATAAGGAATCATTTTAAATCTTGATACAACACAGACTTTTCAGGTATGAAGTCTCTCTCTCTCAGTCTCTCTCTCTCTCTCTAATTCTGTGACACTGTCCAGATGCTCGCAGGACACTTTCAGGATAGAAAACCTAATGCTGCAATAGATTATGCTGTCACTAGTAATGAATCACTCACCCTCTCTTTCATTCAAGAACAGGCTTAATTTATTTTAAGAAAACAAGCCCTTTCCTTCAAACCTTTATAAACTGCACAAATCCACACCTAATTGATGCATTTAAATATTAATATCAAGATGCTGCATAGACAAACTAAGCTAACTAATTTTCATGTAGTTACTCTCAGGTTATATTGATGCCACCCTCGCTATCCCATTCTCTCCATCCCCTCCTCAAAAAAAAAAGAAATCACTCTCGGTCATTGTGCATGACAGTGGAGCCATTAGGTAAGACCCATAAATTTCCCATAAAATCCAATATTTGTATTAAAAGACAGAGAAGCATACAACACCCTGATACAAGAATCCCATCAACTGCAGCACATTAAATCCACTCAAGCATCCAAGCTATTGGTGTATTAGAAACCGCAGAGCTTTGATCACACTCATAAAAACCAATCCAGCTTCATTACACAGTGATAGGGTTATAACACACACCATGATACAGCACACAAAACCCTGCATGCACACATGCAGGCAGTCTTGGATCAGAGCAATGGAGCAATCAGACCACTGGAGTTAAGCAGCAGGCAATAGAGTTGAGAACAAACAAAGGGATACAGAGCCAAAGTAAACTGACTTTGCCTGTGCACACAGACATCAATAATCATCCAAACTCAGGAATGAAAAGATCATTCATCAGTGACTTGTGGTAGATCACACAAGCCCTTGTCTCAGGAAATCACAGTGGTACCAGTTCTCATTCACCCTACTCAGCACGATAGTAATTTATCACTGCAGTTGTGTGAAATACTTGAGTAATTGTATTTGTTACTATACTTAAGTATGATTGAGATATTTCTGCTTTATTATTGAAATTGAAAACTTGGAGGAGTACTTTAATTACTCCTTACATTTTTTAATTTAGATCTGCAAACTACACGTCACAAATCTCAAAGGCCTGCTATTTTCTCATCCAGCCAATGATTGTACGCTATACATAATAGGCTGAGTTTTCAACCAATCATTTCCTGTTTAGCATCCAATCAAGTATCAATAATGAGCACCCCCTGATCCTACCTAAAAATGTTTGTGTGCTACATTAAACAAATACTCATATAAAATGAAAAAATAAGAACTCCATCTAATTTGAAAATGCATGTTGAGGTAAATTTTGCTAACTTGCTAACATTAACTGGATATATATAGCTATTAATTACATCATCAGGCTATACAAGTTAACCTGTTTTCTCTGGCAATGCCAGGTAAGATTAGCATCTATTCCAGTAGCTGACGTAACTGGCTAGGCAGTAAGTAAGCTCTAGCTAATGGCTAATATTGGTTATTTACCTTATATTTTTGTGCAGTATTTGTGCATATGACCAGCAAAGATTTGATGGTTTTTTTAGGCAAAAATGGCATAGTTGCTTCTAACAGTTTTAGAAAATAATAAAAGTATTACATAATTTCATCAGATATATAGTTAACTTTTTATTTTTTTTTATGCTTGTACATTTAAAAGCTTTTTTACTGTATATATCCACTTTTAATTGAGTAAGATTTTGAGGCATTATCTATACGGTCACTTAAGCATAATTTCTCCATACTTTTCCCTGCGCGTGATTGCCTAGAAATTCAAGCAAGTGTCCAATGAACTCAGGCAGACTGTTTTTCCACTGTGGTAGATATCCATTGCTGAGTTGCGCTGTAGTTACACTCTGAATTCATACGTAGTTAAATCAACCAAGCCCTGGGTGAACATATTGGCACATCACCAAGGCACATTGGTAATTTATGGACCACTGCATTTGTGATGACAATCTGTAGCTGGAAGAACAGGCTATACATTGGTAATTAACAGTCTGCTGCATTTGTGCTGAGAATATCTTAATGGAAGATCAAGTCTATAGTATATCAGGAGAAACAAGACAAGCCTGAAAATGTCCAGCTAGCACTGTCTTTTAAGCTGTTAATATTTCATTGATTTAACCTAAATTCAGGTGAAGTAATCCCACTGCTGCAGGTAATTTGTAAAGATGAAACCGCCAACATTGTGGCTTATCTTCCTTTCACAGGTCTGTGGATAAATAAATCTATCATGCCAAGTCCAGGACTGCTGTGCATATCCAGAATAAAGGATCCACCACTGGAAAAGCTGCACGAGAAAAAATGCATTGGCCCCAAAAGAGCAGATTCCTGTCGTATAAGCCCTTGGTCTTTCCTCTGGTTAGGCCTAGTGAATTATATCCTGTTGGGCTGCTGTCCAGGTGTGTTTGCTGGAGAGACATGGGGCATGGTCTCCATCTGCCCCTTCCACTGCGTGTGTCGGAATCTATCAGAGTCTCTAAGCACACTCTGCGTTAATAAAGGACTGCTCTTTGTCCCACCCAATATTGACCGCCGCACTGTGGAGCTCCGTCTTGCAGACAACTACATCCTGGAGGTCGGTGGGCATGACTTCGCCAACATGACAGGATTAGTGGATCTGACCTTGTCTCGTAACACTATCCATGCCTTGCGCCCACTGGCTTTTGGAGATTTGGAAAGCCTGCGGTCACTTCACCTGGACACTAACCGATTGACTGTGGTGGGACCTCAGGATCTAACAGGTCTTCTCAACCTTCAGCATCTCTTCATAAACAACAACCAGCTTACAGATGTCTCAGCTGATGCCTTTGATGACTTCCTGCTAACCCTGGAAGACCTTGACCTGTCCTACAACAACCTTCGCAGGGTTCCCTGGGAAGCCATCCAGAACATGGCCAGCCTAAGCACCCTCAATTTGGACCACAATCTTATAGACCAGATTGCTGAGGGCTCTTTCAGTGAGCTCTACAAGCTCTCTCGTCTGGATATGACCTCAAACAGGCTCCAGACACTTCCACCTGATCCCTTGTTCTCTCGTTCACAAATTGGGGTAGTCAGCCCAACACCCTACAATGCCATCATCAGTCTGAATTTTGGTGGAAACCCTCTGCATTGTAACTGCGAGCTGTTGTGGCTGCGGAGGCTGATCCGTGAGGATGATATGGAGACCTGCGCCACACCTGCACACCTTGCTGGACGTTACTTCTGGTCCATCCCAGAGGAAGAGTTCATATGTGAGCCTCCACTAATCACCCGCAATACCAACAAGCTGTGGGTCCTAGAGGGGCAGAGGGCCATGCTTAAGTGCCGTGCCATTGGTGACCCTGAGCCAGCCATCCACTGGGTGTCCCCAGATGACCGAATTGTGGCCAACTCCAGCCGCATACACTCGTATTACAATGGAACCCTGGATTTTCTGGTAACTCGTGCCAGAGATGATGGAGCTTATACATGCATCGCTATCAATGCAGCTGGGGAGTCCACTGCCCAGGTGGAGTTGAAAATCATCCCACTGCCTCACAGAGGAAATGCAACAGTCCCACTTATTAACCCCCGAGACCCTGGTGCCTCTGATATGAGTCGTGGTAGGGGAGGGGCTGTAGGAGGGATGGTAACAGTGAAGAATGTGACTGGAGGTGAAGGGGAGGATGGAACAGGCAGTAGTAGCACTGGAACGGAGCGCTTGGTGGGAGTTCGGGAAGTGACCTCTAACTCTGCTCAGGTCCACTGGTTTATGGGCAGAACTTCAACGCCTTACTTGGTGTGGATGTACCAGATTCAGTACAACAGCACAGCTGATGATGCCCTTGTGTACAGGTAAGAGAATGTTCTTAGCTATACTCACAGTTGCAACAAATTAGATACATCTTGTCATCACATTTTGATGTAAATGGATTAATTGGATCTCATCTAAACTCGAAGTCGCAAATAGTGACGAAAGAAGAAACAAATCAGAAAGACGTGATAATTGAGTCACTTGGTTTCAGAGACACTTGAGAATATTTATAGTCTAAAGGTAGAAAAATGGAGTGAGAGAAGGCCTGCTGACTACTGAGAAGAAAGGATGAACTCTTTAAAAGAGCACAAATTACAGAGTTTAGAATTGTGCCACAACCTATCAGGGTGACTGAAATGGATCTAAATAGAGGGAGAAAGGAAAGAGAGGTCAGTGAGACAAGGCAGGACACGACGGGGAAACAGGGCTGTGGTAAACTTTTATGTAAGAGATGTTCACAGAGGTAGAGAGATTGTCTCAGTAATTCTACACAACAAGTTACTTCCAAGGTCAGAAACCATCACTGACAGTCTGCTTTCTGCATCCCTACCAGAGGCATGAAATAAGCTCAATCCCTGCCTCAATTTTCTTCATTTATTCTCTCACTCAGCCAACCCTACCTCCTCACAGAATCTCTCAGTTTCCAGCTCATCATACTCAAAAACGTTGTTAGGGTGGTCAAAATAAACCAAACTGCATTTGAACCCACATATAGTCTGCACCAGCATACAGACCAACATTACCAACATTCGTGTCTGCAATGCAATGGAGATATATGGAAATACTAAAACAGCATGCATAAAAAACAATATATTTTAAATAGATTTCCCATTAGAAGGCACTATGACAGAATGACTGAAAATGGAACTACTACAGAGCAATATGCTGTTGGTGTCCTATAATGGGAATCAATAATGCACAGTGAGAGGGAGGAGAGCCAAGTCTGTGTGACAGAAATAAATATATGGAGAAGGGGGTTGAATGCAGAAGGAAAGAGTAGAAGTGAGGAGAGATAAATCTCAGAGGTTTCTCTTTTACCATCAGTTTCTCTGTGATGAATGGCAGAGTGATGGAAGGATGAGTGGGAGGGCAGGACAATAGCACTCATAATAGGTTACTAATACTGATCAACATGCAAACATTCAGTCTAAACACCCAAAGCCAGTCTGATCAAGCAGAAAACATCTATAAATGACACTACCTGCATTTAACAAACAATGTGTCCAGTAGAGGACTTTATTAGGATTTTATTTAATTATATTTGAAAAATATTGAGAAATGTAGAAACCTAAGTGGTGCCACACAGATATTTGACTGATGGACATGCGTTATGAAGGTGTTGGATGTAAACAGAATAAACATCTCTTACATGCTAAAAGCATCCAATCAGTTTGGCTTCAGTAGCTCAATTCATAGCAAGACAATATATACAGTATGATCCTGTAAGATGGATCACATTGTGATATACTCCTTCAAATATGAATATGAAAAAATACCTTAGAGGGAAGGGTCACTGCAAAATCAATACAAATATTCTTTTGGATTATCACTTTTATCCCAAGAAGAAATATTTCGGTGCTTATGGGAATGGCCTCTTCCAGGATGACAATGTCCCCATCCACACAGCACAAGGGAAAAGTAAAGGTTTGATGAGTATGAATGATGTAATCATATGCAATGGCCTTCACAGTCACCAGATCTCAATGCAATTGAACACTTGGAGATTTTTTGACTATTATGCCGAATTCACACCAGAACCGTTGCTTTAGCCTTGCATAAAGACCTCAGGTCACCCAAATCAGACACCTCTCAGATTCATTTCCTTACGCACAGCTGGCAAGCAACAGTGCATGCTCGATTTTAATCTTTTTTAATCTCCAGCATTCGATTAACAGTTCTGAGTAGGTGAATACACTTCTGGCTATTTTTTGTTTTGAGAGACATGCTTAATAATTACCAGAATAAGCCTAGTTTGAGAGTTACTAAATCCCCCACTGAAAACCATGCCAGCCTCTCAGCCAAGCTGATCAAACTCTCCCATTTACTAATTGGACTCACCTGTTGCTCATTACTTCCTTAGTGTCTTGTATAAATGCCTCCAGTTTGTAAGTCAAGATTTTAACAGGAAATCTGCTCGATACTCCAACATAGAAGGGGCACAGCACACAGAAAGTGTGGTTTTGTGATTTCAGTGGAGATTACACTTCACTCACATGCAAGGGGAAAAAAAGCTGGGCTTGAGTTTGTCATACCTCTGATGCAGCCAGTGTAGAGTGAAACGCTTGTTAAAATGGAACTGAACACGACGCTTGACGCGACAATTCCAGTGTGAAGTGTCCAATTGAGGAAACATCTTTTGGATGAATGGCATTCATCCCCCAGTACAGTTCTATGCATTCTCATAATAGAACCATAGGACACATAATAAACGCAATGAAGCATGACATTGCATATAAACACCGAATTTATTCAATGATCATACAATCCTTCTTAGCGGGGATCAAAGGAAGAGCAGCAAATGCAATTAATCCAACAAAAGGAGTTTGGCATAGCTATGGAAGGAGGGACAAAAAGGGGAGAGAGCAGACATGGGAGCCAGTATAGAGAAGATTAAAAATTGCTCAAGGCATTTATGCAATAGCTGAAAATTACCTCCCAGTGGCAACTGCCTGACTCTTCTTTAGCCACACAGAGCATATTCTTAATGGTACTATATAGCCACCGATGGACTGATACATTAAGATTTTAGCAGTATTTTTCCAAAATAGTAATTAATGCAGGAAAAAGAAGGCAAGAGAACACATTTTCAGCTTCATAGCAAAAATGCATCATTGCTCGTCATACTGCCTGTTTTCAGGCATCTGTAATTTCCTTTGAACTTCATTTTCACACTGTTGCAGTATACTGACTTAGACAATTTCCACTACAAAAGGGCAGCTCTAGTAACTACTATCTTTCTCACACAAACTCCACTCATCATTAGCACACTTGTGTTGCGCCTTATTGTATAACATTTTAAAACTTTGGTTTTAGCTTGGTGAGGTCCTAATTCTCAGGCACGTATATGACGTATCAATTACATCTTGTCTTTATTCTTTCTTTGCAGAATTCTGCCACCTACCACTAATAGTTTCATGCTGAAAAATCTAGTCTCGGGTGCAGACTACAGCCTGTGTGTTTTAGCTATCTTTGACGACGGCATCTCCACCTTGGCCACAACAAAAGTGTTAGGTTGCACCCAGTTCAGCACTAAAGAGGATTATCCAGAATGCCGCTCTCTACAAGCTCAGTTCCTCGGTGGCACGCTGACAGTGATGGTAGGTGGTGTGGTGGTGGTAACATTGCTGGTCTTCACTGTGGCTATGATGATGCGACACAGAGTGTGTGGAGGTTGTCAAGACCATGTCGGGCAGTCAGGCGAGTTCCTGCCAGCCAAAGGGGTGGATGTTTATGCCCAGACTAACGGAAATAACAGCATGATGATGGTGCCCTTGCCAAACAGGTTGCTGTCCCAACAAACAAGAGCAGTCCAGGCCAAAGCCAAGCATAAGGAGCACATGCTGGTCAGACTGAGCAATGAGCCCCACTGCAGTCAGGGCTCGGACATGAACCTGGTGAGGCAGAAACCCAATGCCTCTATCACACCAGAGTGTGATAAAGTGACATTCTACTACTCGCCAGCCAAAAGTGCACACACCTTGCCCCATCCGGCACACAAAGGTATGACGCATGACTGCAAGCTGAAGTTGCGGCGGTCTCAAGAGAGAGAGAAAGACAAAGACACAGTGCAAGGTGTAAAGCAATCTTTAGCATCACTGGCCCTCACTCAGACAGGACAGGTGGGAGAGGAAAGGAGTTCAAATTGGCCTGCAGAGAGGTGTGTTCTAGGGGCCAAGCGCAGCTGCTCTTTTGATGCAGGTGACATCACCACCACCACATGTTACAGCTATGCCAAGCGACTGAGTGTCATCTGGACCCAGCGCAGTCAGTCGCTGCACAGCATGCTGGTCCACTGCGCGTCCACCACCAGCACGTCCAGCACAGCGAGCGAGCAGTATAGTCACGTACTGGTGCATGGATATCTGCACGCCTATGCCTCCAACAACTCAAACTCCAATTCAAATTCAAACTGTAGCATGGATGCCAATCCTGGAGACCTGGAGGAAAGCGTGGTTTAGTGACTGATGCAAAACAGCAAGACTGAAAGATTAAGCTGGTGGAAAACCATGTTCAGCATGTGCCAAGCTAATAAATGTGCCACTCAAAACACAGAAAAAGTAAATGTTTTCATACAATGGAAGCAAGGAAACAAAAGTAAAAAAAATAAATAAAATGTTATCAGTAAAGAATGGTGTAATGGTGTAATAAGGAGTTCTGCACAAAAACCTATTCTTTGTTGGGGGGGGGGCAAAAAAAACGAGGAGGCAGAATTTGGAAAAATGAGATTCAAGGACATGTTTGTTTGGTCCACAGGCCCCAAGCATATGGGATTACAACCTGGAGCTTCTGTTTCGACAAGATTAATTAACCAATTAATACATTATTCAATAAGTCAGCCCTATACCAATGCAAGAGCTTCTGAATGCAAAAGAAGAGCTCAAGTGCAAAAAAAGTAAAATCAGAAATTTAAATCAAAGTTAAAGAGAACGCACATTATCTACTAAAACATTCTGCAGTAAGGGAGACGGTTGTGAATGAACATAAGGTTTTCATTTCTTTTTATGATCATGCTAATTCAGAATTTTTACTGGAAATACAGTATTATAACTACAAACACTTAAAAAGGAGGTTTTGTTTACTTGTGTACCATCATACAACAGTAGTTCCACTGGTCTGACAGTGTTTCCATCTGGTATTTTCTTTAAGAATAATAATAATAATAATAATTTAAAAAAAAGTATTGTCAAACTGACATTCTGAGTTATGGAATAAATTTGCTATTTTTGAGAATCTGAATCCTTCATGATTAGAACTTTGCTAAAGTGAGTTGTTTTTTTTTTAAACCCTTAATTGGAAAATACCTCACACGACACATAGAATTTCATATGAATATATGACAGCTGGTTATTGTTATAACAGATAAACTTTCTGCTGCTAATGTGCTAACAAATTCACGGAGGCAAATTTATTCAGTAGAATTCATGCTGACAGATTTAATAAACTATAAAAGTAATAAAAGTCTTAAGATCTCAAAGAAGAGTAGAATGGAAGACAAACACTGCCAAGCTTTAGATAAATGGAGAAGCAAGCATGTGTAGCATTGTACATAAAGACTTCATAACAATTCCTGAATTATTGCAAGGTTTTGTCTACGTACCTTCATTTATTCAGACCATCAATTGTGCTAAAACTGTGGATGTCTTTTTTTTTTTTTAACCCATAAGATATCGTACATGAGAAATAAGGCACAAAATTATTCAATGAAAATGGAGGCCTATACTTGTTAGAACTGTTTAAATATCTTTACAAAAACAATTGTTGGCAACACATTGGTGCAGCATTGCTGCCTCGCAGCTCCAGTGTCCCCTGTTTACAATCTTGAGCTTGGGTTACTGTCTTTGTATATTCTCCCCATGTC
>CM074959.1:4682058-4731911 GCA_037577455.1 Pangasius macronema | reverse complement strand
CCTCTCATACATGTCCTGCACCACTCTGACATCCTTCTCTGCTACTCCTGACTTCCTCATACAGTACCACAGCTCTTCTCTTGGCACCCACGCTTTCTCCAAGTCTACAAACACAGTGCAACTCCCTCTGACCATCCCTATACTTCTCCATCAAAATTCTCAGAGCAAAATTTGCATCTGTTGTGCTCTTTCTGGGCATGAAGCCATACTGCTGCTCACAAATCCCTACCTTCCTTAACCTAGCTTCCACTACTCTTCCCCATAGCTTCATTGTATGGCTCATCAGCTTTATCCGCCTATAGTTGCTGCAACTCTGCATGTCACCCTTATTCTTAAAGATCGGGGGTTCTTTGGTTTCCTCACACTTCCTAAAAACATGATGGGAGGTAGAATGACTATACAAAATTGTCCCTAGGTGTGAATGTGTGCGTGACCGTGTATTGCCTGGTGCCTTGCCCTCAGTATTCCTGGTATTGTCTCTGGTTCCACCACAACCCTGACTGGGATAAAGCAAATTTAAGAATAAATGCAAAAAAAGAGATGTCACTGATTGAGAGAGTGGAGAGTAATGTATGCTTTTATCATAGTCCATTTTGCATTTACAGTGCAAGTGTTTTTCCTCCCAGAATACTCAAAAACATCAATTTGTGTTATAATTGCGATGGTTTTAAAAGTCAGCTTCATATAGGGTGTTATGAATGCTTGTGTTACCCACCAAAGTGTTGCTGCAAATTCTTTATTGGTGCTAAAACTGACCAGCCAGGGAAGCACAGATGTCAAAGTGAAACAAATACCTCACTAAAAGTCCACATTAATGGTGCTTCAGTCATCACTCATAGCTTTATTGCCAAGTCTCATTTATTTCCAGCATACTTCTCCACTCCCTGTGTTGGTCAGATAGAGTATGGTTTCTGAAAGAAGCAGACAGACCTATGGTGGGACTGTCTGTGGAACAGAAAGAAGAAAGGGGCTGAGAAAGGCTTAGAGATGGATGGCTTGAATAAGGGAGGGAGGGATAAAAGTTTGTGTGTGGAATAGAAATGGAATGATCTAGCAGTGCTGCAGGAGGCCTCTGCTGTAACCAGGTTAGATGCCTCTTATCTTAGCCAGTCTGTGGTGCACACAATGGGGCTGAGGGCTGGGGTGTCTATACAGTGCCTACAGGATATAGACTGAATTAGGCTTGTGCCATATTGATTTTCCCTGATCACAATACACCATTAAACAAGGGGCCATCTGCAAGCTCATATATTGTATTAAAGGGTGGATAGTGCTTTCCTCCAAGTGTGCTACACTGCCCTGTAAAGCAGCAGTTTGAAAAGATACATTTGGCTGGCTTCATGGGTCTCAAACGAAGGACATGTTAGAACTTCACCCTCTCTGTTGGTAGCTGTTGTATGATGGGAAGGCATGGCTGGTGGGTGGGAACTGGCAGGTAACGAATGTGGGGAGAAAAATGGGGGACAATCAAAGAGTAAATTCAATAGTTAAATGGCAAACGTACACAAATTAATATAGCAGGTGGAAATTACTGGTCCTCATGGTATCTACAGATCATGCAGGAATGGTTAAATCCTTATATCACGCAAGCCTAGTCTGAAGACAACAAGGACAGGAAAGTGTGAACGCATGCATGAACACTCTTGCTACAGATGCAGTGTAAATCATGTCAATCCCCTGTCAATCACATACAAGCATCTGTATGTATTTTGGAGAATGGTGTTGGAATGAACACTGAACTCTGCCAAAATCACTAACTATACCTTTAAGCCCCGCTGATAGACATGTGCTCAGTCAGTGGATCACGTATGCAGGACAACAGGCACCAGCTATGCAGACAGAGACAGCTTGTTCTCTCTCTATGAGAACTCTGCTGCAGCTGCACCCACTGTAGCTCCCTTGCTTTTTCTGGCTATTGACAGGGCTCTAGCTAGCTCTTTAAACATACCCTCAGCAAACCAGTTTCAGCTTCAACATCTCCAACTGTGCTTTCTGTCTCAGACTCCAGACCTGCTCCACATACTGGCTCCCACACAAACTACATTAGCGAGAGCATACTTCCTTCCACTGACATGCATTGTTCATGCAATGACACCAGGCACAAAAGGCTTGACTTGTGCCTTTCGGATGGCAGCCTACTTGCTCTATAGAGAATAGCTACACACACCACACCTCTGAAAAAAGATAAAGATCTTGCATGCTGCTCTTTGGCACTCGGTAGACTCGAGTGCAGAGCATGCTGTGCTAATTGGGACACCTGGAGCACATTGTTCAGCTAAGATTAATGTAGGGACAAGAATTAAAAAAAAAAAAAAAAAAAAAGAACAAGTTGAACCATGCACTAAAGTAGATAGGGCTCCTGTCTTGTCCACATCCCTGTCTCACCTCCTTTATGTTTGTCTTCCTGTGTCTCAGTCATATTAAAGGAGGACAGGCTGAACGGATGTGTTTAGACATCTCTCAGGCAGTAGGGTCATGATGTACCCATTCTGCCTCCAATTTAAGCTGAGAGAGGAGGCGAGGTGTACAGGAGAGGAATACAAGAGAGATTTAAAAAGCAAATCACGTTCATATTATAAGCCTTCCCCAGCCAGATCAGAATTACCCACTAACCTTTGCTTGTTCTTTTTACTCCAACATCCCCCCACCCCCCCGTCCCTCCCGTTATCTCTTAGGTTAGCTGGGTCAGCCTCCTCCCACTAGGAGAAGTGTTGGCAAATACAGTGATGTTATCGTATCCCACGGCCTCTTTTCCCTTTTAAGCAGGAAAGGGAAGCAGGACAGTTGAGATCTTAGTCAGAGGGATGCATAAGTCTTTACGAAGGCTCCCATCATAATACTGATAAAAGCTTCCAGCTGACAGAAGATACTATTGACCGCATAGACCACAGGGTCGGGTGCCGGGAGAACAATAACGCCCCAGAACCAATGCTAAATCAATGCAATAGAAAGTCACAGCGCTCGCCTACACGCAGTACGGCAGCAATAAAGCCCAAACAGACTCCAAATCTGTGCCCAACTGTTTTCCAGGAAAGAGATATACGAATTCAGTAGCACAGCCTTGTTTAATGAGGTCAGCCCAACTGAAGAGAGGTTCAGTTACACTTACCCATCCTCAGCCGGAAGATTCTAACAGGCACCAGAACACAGCAGCAATGCAGACAAACACAACCTTGCACCTCCATGGAAATATAGCATTTATTATCTTAAGAGTGAGTATTTGACACTCAAGGGCTGCAGGGAGCAGAAACGGAGGAAAAGGCCTTGATATGATTGCTAAGGGACCAATTCCTCTTACAGTAGAAAAATTCCAAACCTCCCTAGGGCAATAAGAGGGCATATTTAAGTCTGCTTCTTTATTCAATTTCACATATTCACTTCAGAGGGTGATTGGGTTAGTTTTCTTCCTCTGCTCTTTTTCCACTTACTCGTCCACCCTCCCTCCATCATCTTTTTTTTTTTTTTTTGTAGATGATCTGTCTCAACTGCTTCTCCATCACTGTCTGATACCTCTGCTACTACAGAGATTCTCCTCTCAGTCCATCTCTCTTTCCATTCTCACAGTTTCCATTTAAATCCAATATGGCTTCTAGGCACACAGCATGGCACACTTTCCTGACAGTGATGTGCAACACCTTGGTATCATGCAATAACAGCTTCCCTCTTGGACAGAAGGAAAGTCTGGAAAAAGGTAAAAGTGGAGAGAAAGAACAAGCATATATCAGAGCGAGAGAGCAAGCAGAAACGTGAGATGAATATAGTAGAAGTAAGTGGCTCAGGCGTAGAATCCCTCAGATCCATGAAATGTGTAGCCAATATAGCATGAACCTTTGAAGCAGGCAAAACTGCACCAAAGATAAGAACATAAGGGGAAATATTTATGCATTTATTAAACTTTTCATCATTCTTCATCAGGGAGCTGTGAAGAGTCATAAAGCTCTCAGTGTCTTTCTTTTTTGGGATGGACTGCTTTTGGAATATCAAAGGACGCTTGCTGAAAATCCAAACCTTAACACCTTTCCATGGCCTCCTCTGGTCTCTTTTCAAAGCCAGTCACACATTTTGGAATCGTTTGGTCATGAATCTTGTCTTCAAAAGTCATAAATGTTATAAATGAGCAGTTGAGAAAACCAGAAGCAACCATGACGGCAGCTGCTGTACCATAGAGGAAGACTTAATTAATGGATAATTAGCAGGGATTATACCGAGAGACACTGAGGGGGGGTTGTGAGAGAAGAAGATGGGGGGGAGACTTATACCCAGATCAACCCTAGATCTAAAATGCACTGAATATTATTATTAATAGTAGTAGTAGTAGCAGTAGTAGTAGCAGCAGCAGCAGCAGTAGTACACCTTACACTTAACCTGTTGCACAGCTTGCAAATACTGCAGACACACCCCTACTTCTGCACATGGACTAACCTTAAATAGTTTGCAATCTTGCAACTTACTCCTAATTGCACCTTATATTCAGTTGTACTGTTGTGTCTCGGATTCCTCTCATTTCAATGGATCCAAACTCACTACCTCCATTCCACATTGCACCTTTGTTCACTGCACTATACAGTCTTCACTTACTTTAATGCATGTCTCCGGAATCATTTACACACATCATGCCATTTGTTCTGTTTGCCATTCCTTATACTCCATTTGCACTGTTGATACCATGCCGTGTGCACGTCACTTTGCACTTTACTGCCACTGTACCTCATTGTTTCTTTTGCACTGCACACTTAATGCTACTTGCTGATTTACTAACTGCATCTCGTTGGCTTTGTACATGGACACTGCTCAATGACAAAATTTAAAGCTAATCTAATCTAATAGTAGTAGTAGTAGTAGTCATCAACAGTGCAGTTACCAATGTCACATGATGCAAAACTGAATGACTTGTGATAAGCTACATTGAATAACAACAATTCTGGGAAGTCAGTTTCATCACTGTCCAATATCGACAATTGTTAAGGAGTGTAATGTTGTGCAGGAACAAACAGGTTTAGCTAGCTAACACAGAAGCCAACTACTCCACAGAAAATAGGTGAGGAAACATGGGTCAAAGTTTTTTTATGCTAACAATATTCATAATTCAGAGGAAAACAGTTGATTTCTTCAGTTTCTTTTTAGCTACCATTAGCTAATGATACTGAATTTGTAATTCTAGCACATCTTAAGAAGTAGCCTAATGATTCAATTTAGCTTGTTAGATGATAAACAAATGTTGCTTAGCTGTGGGCCTCTTATGTCTGATGGGGGATCCTCCTCAAGCCATATACAGACAGGAGTAGCCACGTTATGTTATTTTCTATGGCTGCAGATCAGTATTTTGCCCTGCCCTAGATTGCCACCTTAATAAAGTCACTGGGTCTAACTTGGCCACCCTATTGTAAAAGGTCTGGCTTTATCTTTTTATCTTTACTGGCTGATCTGACTTTCCAGCTTGGAAAACCAGCTAAAACCCAAATTTCTTTTACTTGTTTTCCAGGTCAGACATTACCAAAGCCAATTAAAAAGACACTGCAGTGAGGACTTCCTACTTGACAGTATTTTCTCTTAGCTAATGATGTGCTTAAAAAAAAAAAAACAACTACTCTAACTAGGTGAATTTGCACAAAAAGCAGAAAACTTCCATTACACAGGGCAAAATCAGTGTGATAGAAATGCTCAGTATTGAATCGATGGTCTCCTAATAAAACCTGCCCTAGTTTCCCCTCTCCATCTTCCCCTCTATCTGTCTCATTTGTGTAATTCCTCTCCCTCTGAGCTACCTGGGCACCATCCTACCTATTCCCTGATCGACAGAGCCTCGCTGGTGACGCCAACACACCACAGTTTGCTCATTAAACCTCTGAATATTGTGCAGGACTTAAGTCAGCCCTGGTAATTTGAACAGGTAAATTAATCTCCTGCGATGGCAAGGTCCTAAACAAATTGGCCTAATAAAGATGCCTAATAAAAAATATACAGGAGCAATTCAAGCACCCTGGAGCAGTGGCAGATGCCCTTCACCTTTTGAGAGGAAGCACACAAGAGGAAAAGAGAGGGAGAGACAAGGAATGGACAGAATGGAAGAAACTGAGTAAACAAGAAAATAAAGAAGGACCCTGGTTTACGCAGAGGAAGGGTAAGGGAAGAAAGTACCCATGATATTTGCCATCATTTTCGACGTGACATGGGGCAGGAATTTCAGCAACAGCTCAACATGAATGGAGAATTTCTCAATCCCATGCGAATTAGGTATGAGAGGCGACAAATCCAAACAAGCGGGTTGCTTCCTTCCTGCAAATAGTTTGCATTTACTGTCTGACACAAAAATGGAAGAAAATCTTATCATGGTTTCATCTTAGCCTGTAGTTACAACCTCTAAATAAAATGTGTATCTAGACTTCACGAAGAAAAATAAAGCTTGGAAAAAGGTACCGGAGATCACTGGTGTCTCTGGGGAGTGTACGTAGCTAGTACAGTTAGCTTCCAGGTAATTTTGCTAACAAAGCACCAAAACCTTGTAAAAAAATTATTTTCATACCAAATAGTGCATTACTTAATTTGTGTTTAACTAGTTAGCTTAACAAGCATTTACATTTTGGCTACTACTGTTTCTGATCAGAACTAAGAATACCGCTGGACAACACGCATCCAGAAGCGACAGCAGCAGCATCAATCATTACAAGTCGATATACCTAGTAATGTTAGGGAGCAATTTTAGCACCCTAATGTTAGTACTTCGGTAGACATGAGTGGCACTGCACTATCGAATTACAGTGCCATCTTCTCAGCGATTTCCAAGCTGCCAGATCCCAAGTCATCCTTGAATAATTTGCATATCAGGCCATGACAGCTTCAAGCCGTGAGATCACAAACAGCATTTCTCTCCTAGCTGCCACAGTTCATTAACAGCATGCAGAAAACACTAACGACAGGAGCAACAATGGAGGGGCTTCAAGGTCTGATTTGCTTTTCTTTCAGCATTTGGTTTTATGTGAAGAGACATAAAACCAGCCAGATCTTCCACAGTGCTCAATGAGAATGCTATCGGACACCGCTAGTGAAGATTTCTGTGCTGTATATTCAAGTAGAAAAGTAACCAAGGCACATTCAAGCTGTTGTGTCTATTCGGCGAGATCGCACACTGAGTTTAAATGCAGCGCTCCCGACTTTGGTACTTCAGTGCTGTAATAATAAACTCAGTTTTTAAGCTATATAATTGTGTTTTTGAGTGCTGGTTTATTTTAAGGGGAGAATGTGCATTAAGGAGACTGATCTCAGTCATTATTTAAAATGGTCAGGCTGTGTTGCATAAGGGCCTGCAGCCATATTCAATACACTACTGCACTACTGCCTATTACAACACAGCACCCAGCTCAGCGGGCTCTGAACTCATGGAGGGAAACAAACAATACACTGAGATGTGAGCAGAACAGGAGCTAAGAAAGAAACCGTCAAAAGAAGAAAGAGGCAGAAACAAGACTGTGTGTGTGTGTGTCTGTGTGTGCGTGCGTGCGTGTGCACGGTCAGAATAGAGAGGCTTCTCATTCTGCTCAAAATTGCAAAGAGTGAACTTTTTCACCCGATGTTTGACCGAGCAAGGGAAGAAGCGCACGTGTGTGTGTGTGTGTGTGTGTGTGTGTGTACATGCAGAGAGTAAGAAGATCAAGAGAGACCTAGACCCGAAAGAATAGGATATGGTGAAAAAAACTCAAGGTCCATAATAAAGTGGAGCATGAAAAGGTTCCCTGACTGTATACACTTCGACGCTCAGCTGTGCCATAACACAGCTGCTCTCGCTCCCTCACTCGAATACTCATTCAGACACCTTTATTAAGGGCAGCGTTCAGTCAATTTTTAAGCCAGAGCCGACAGAAACAAAAAATAGATTCGCAAAAACAGAGGATGCACAAAGCACCGCATCCTACTTATGAGCGTTTACTGTTATCACACAACCATTATACAAACACAACACATTTAATTCAAGTTGATTGAGGGAAAACATGACCTAAAAAAAGCCCTCTGATCTCCTCAACCCCTCATCAACACTTCAGCAGAAACAGCTGTAGCCTGCAATCACTGCATTCAATTTATAGCCATCACTGGGCTGTCTGGTAAACGCAGTGTGTGTGTGTGTGTGTGTGCGCGCACGTGTGTGTAGACTACAGCCTAGTGTGACTCATTCCGTATAATTAGACTCAACTTCTGAACTCCCACATCTTCAAAGCAGAGAAATTTTAGCTCTGCTTCAGAATGCAGGACAGGGAAACTGCATAATGTGACATGACCATCATGCCATTTGTACTTTTTTTTTTTTTTTTTAAAAGAAAAGACAGGTTTCTTAGCTAGCTGCATAAGCATGACATCTAACGAACAGAACGCAGTGCAAACATCTACTCTAGTCACTTTTAATCATTCGCTGCCCATCTCTTTCTCTCTGCGTCCCGTCACTATGTCCCCTCGCTGCCGCGTCTCATGAGACAGGCTGCCACTTTCAGAACTTTGGGCCGTGCATCATTTCCTGACTAAGGCATTAGCGCTGCAAACGTCTTTAACTATTTTACACTAAACACGCATGGCATTCACAGACCTGCTGCATCCGCGCTTTTGCTTCAGCAAAGACCTCAGGTGAGGGATTCTACTTTAATTGTCTTGCTGAACACAGGTGTTTCCTGCTTTATTGCTGCAGACCCACTAGGGGAATGTAGGTTACCTGATTGACCTTTAAAGCTGAGTGTTGGGCTCTTACCTTGACCCCACGCACGCGGAACTCGGCAAGGGCCCGGCTCATTTTGGCAGCGGCGGCAGGAAGGTCCTTACCGCTGGCAATGACTTTAACCAGGAGAGAATCATAGTGTGGGGAGATCACGGCGCCCTGGAAGGCAGAGGCACTGTCCAAACGAATGCCCATCCCTTCACCGCTGCGAAAAACCTGCATAGACAGAGAGAGAGGTAAGGGGTAAGATTAATGTTACTTACAGAACCTTTGCACCACATCATGCGTGTTCTTCAGGGGTTGCAATAAACACTAACAACTATAACTAATGACTATAATACAGTAATGACTATAATTATAACAATTAAATGCAACACCACCAATGGTCTTAAGATACAAAAACAAAATGGTATGAACAAGCAACACGGGGTCTGATTTCTTTCTGGCCCAGACTGTAGATGTGTTCAGTGAAATTCATGTCATGCCTCCTAGATTGGGTGTGCATTTGGGCTGATATTTTCCAGCTCATGTGGCTGACACATCCGGAACACGTCATCAGCAATGAAAAAGAATAATAAAAAGATAAGGTGCATGTGAAATACAGTCATAGGTGTCATGAACACGATCGAGGTGTGTTATTTACTCTTTCCACCAATTCTTTTCCAAAATTTCTTTGGAGGAGGAACTAAAAGTTGGCAGACAGAGCACCCACTGTCCAAACAAAGAACAAATTCTACAAAAGGTCAGATGACTGAACCAGAATTTGAACCAGGACCAGTGTACACTATATGGCCAAATGACACTTCCCCAAAACGGTGGAAGCACACAATTGTATAGAACGCCTTTGTATGCTGTAGCATAAAAATTTCTCTTCACTGGAACCAAGAGGCCCAAACCCAAAGCATGACAATGCCCCTGTGAACAAAGCATGGTCCATGAATCCCAGAAGAGTGGAGGTTATTATAACAGCAAAGGGGGACTAAATCCATATTAATGCCCATGGTTTTGGAATGAGATGTTCAACAAGCCCATACGGATGTGATCGTCAGTTGTCTACATACTTTTGGCAATAGTGTATTTATTGATTTGATCGAACAAACAGTTACATCTTTTCTGTTTGTGTTCGGTGATCAAAGGAAACGTGGCATAAACCCAGTAGAGCATTATGGTACACAAGTGATTCTAGCTGTTAGGCTACATCCCAAACATGCTTGTTCTGTTGTTCATAGCAGCACAAACTACTGAAGTAACAAACTTTTTTGCCTTTTTTTTTTTCTTCTTCAAACCGGATTTGTCAATCAATGACCAGCACCAATTTTGGCTTTTCTGTATGTCCTTGTCCAGTACTCTTGGTACTCCAGCAAAAATAGTAACCAAACTCAGGATATGCAATATTTGCAAATCAGCAAATGCAGTAATGGTACAGTCAAAGAATAGAAATAATGGCAAAGTATGAGATCGTTGATTTGTTACAACACTATGTTCTGTACTATCTAGTGTAAATTGTCACAATTACTATTATGAAGAAATTGTACCAAAGAACTTATCAGGAATCAATCAGCTCGAAAGCACTTACGAGTTTACAAAGTAAAGATTTGTACGTGCACTTTCAATTACACTATTTTAAAGATGATGTGGTATTAACTTGCTAGTTTCTGGGATTTCTGATTGGGGGTTTACAAACGTCAGAACAGAACAATGTGCATTTTCCTGAGATGATGTTACTCTCACACACACACACACACACACACACACACACACACACACACACACACACCACCCATCACCCAGGTGTGGTCGTGATTTACTGTTGCAGTTGTGTTCTTTCAACCCTGGCAGAAAATCGAGCCATCAGAGTGCTAATAGTGATGTGTGAAGAGAAAAAGTGATAGAGGGTGAGAAGGAATGTGAGAAATAGAGAAGGAGAGAAAACGGGAAGAAAAACAAGAATAAAACAAAAGAAGGATTTAACTCTATGTAGTCATTGATAGTGGTTACATTTGCTTAACGGCAGCTGCGCTTTGGCTTCGGTTATTAGATAAGAGATTACAAGCTACTTCGCTATGTAATCACTTATTTCCTACCGCTTAAACTGACAGAGTTAATCTTAGAAGACTTAAGCCTGAGCCTGAAATAGATTACCTATTTACATGACAGCAGACTTGATTAGAGTAAGCGCACCAAACAAAATTGTCTTACAAAAGTTATTATTGTATTTACTTTAACATTAATCACACCGCTTAATAAACTGAAGTCAGCTAGCAGACCTGAGTTTGTAATATGAGTGTGTGCACAGAGAAGTGTTGTATGTTCTAATAAACAGTATTTTAATGCACTTGTGATGTAACTATGTTGATAAATGTTTTAAAATGAAATTTTAAGGCAAAATATCTCTTACAAATGTCTTGAATTGAGCATTTCAGAAGTGAATTCTCTGACATTATAGATCTCACAGAATATATTCATTCTTGTTGTGGGCTTAAAAATCTCTTTTGTTGGGTTATACCATTTATTAGTTATGTATTGAGAGGGACTGCTTACTAAGAAACAGCCAGAACCTTATAAATCCACACAGTATTTGAGTACAGAATAATATAGTTCTACGTATTTGTCTCAGAATTTTGATGATGTATAGTTAAAGCGACCCTGAACTGTAGCCCTTGCTGTTAGTGTAGATTTCAGTGCCTTAGAGTTTTGCTATCTAGAATGGTTAAACACTGATTCGCAGGTAGAACTTAATACCGTGGTCTCGTATTGTCCATAGGTCCAAGTCCATTGTCAACTTAAAAGGTAACAAAGTCATCACTGGAAACAAAAACCCCTGATTAATCTTCTGACTGGCAGACAGACATTGTGGCAGAAAGTAGTCAAAGTATTCATTGGACCCTCCCCCCTGCCCAAAAATAAAAATCTGCTATAGTCTAGTGAGCAGACAGTACAGCAGACTGTAGATCACAAGTGTCTCAAGGTCCAAAATGACTCAAAGCCCATGGCTCAAATACATCCCGCTGCTTCAATCCACAGCCAGCACTGGTGCATGGGGTAGAACAGACATTTTAATGTTGCAGTGAATTATTACATGACAGGATTGGGCTTTGAACATCCCTTACCCCTACTCTGTGGCACACCCTATAATACTGACCAAAGCTCCTCCTCCTCCTTCCAGAAAGAGTCACTTCATTGGTCATTATCTTCTGGTCAGAGGTAAGCATTTCCCCATAACAACTGGGGTGGAACGAGTAAATGATTTGGATCTATGCAACGGTTTAAAAGACAACAATCGAAGTGAATTCTAAATCAATTTAAACTGTAAATAGATTATTATTGATAATGGACTGACAACTGATGTGGGAAAAAATCACTCATTTTTAAAAAAAAAGTGTAAATAGGCTAGCAAGTTAATTTGCCTGTAACTCTGCTAATTATAAATGGTATTAGCACCATCATTCGCTAATTATCAATAGACACATAGTTGGTCGCAAATCTTTTGACTTATGAATCAAAATCGTATTGTAGCAGATTCATTAGTACAGTCAAATATCAAATCATTGCCTTATGATCCAAAATCCTATTGTGCTTCATCATTAAAAATTCAGTAGCATCATCTAAAAACATTGAATCATTGTTTACGAATCAAAATCATTGTATCGTAGCAGATTTAGAGGCATCATCAAATACTGAATCAATGCCTTAAGAATCAAAATCAATGTATAATTGCTTTAAGAAGAGAAATCATATAGTATAATGTGGAAGCATGAGGTTTGCACCCACAATATAAATAGTCAGCATTTCAGAAAGTCTGTCTCTTTCTTTTTTTTTCCCGCCCTCTCCTTCAGGTACAAAAAAAATACTCAGTCTATACACACTTTCTCTATGCTACAGTCAACTGCACTGTAATAAAATATTCAAATGTATACAGTATGTGCAACAGTGCCAGAGGAACACGGTAGATAATGATAGCTGAAACTGGGCTAGATGTATTTACAATACTGTTAAGTTAAAAACATGAGATAAGACAGTGCAATAAAAAATAAACTATATATTTGTGTATACTCTGATTGCATGCATCATTATACAAAGAGTTTGCTCTACAGCTACACACTGCACAAGCACGACAGCCAGACAACTGACTCAGCTTACTGAATAGAGGCAGTTTAGTTTATAGCCCTTCAAGCAGCTCTCGAAAATACCGGACAGAAATTGAGCTTGATGTCTCAACTGTAGATGTAGTGTACACTCGGCTTGGGATTTCATAAGGAAGTATCACGCAGTGAAGTACATCAGAAAACTCAGGTTCTCTAGTTTTAATGTCAAATTTGATGCGTATTGATATTTCAAACACTTGTAGACTTAAAGTTTAAAGAAAAATGTGCTGTGAACTTGCTGGCGCTGATGAGAATAGCATCAAGTAGATGCAACCCTACTCACACCTTTACATCGAGGTCATCTGTGAATGACGGCTCCAAAAACCAACTGACAAAAAATTTAGTCAGAAGGACAAGGCAAGCAAAACAAGCTTTTCACACTCGCTTCACGGCACGTTTTTGCTTTCGGACCAGCTTTCCAAAAGCTGTGAGCACAATCTTGCTTTCTTTCTGTTTAAAGGGAATTAAAAAAAGAAATAAATAAATACAACCTGGCGTTCATGGCTTCCCAAGGGCTGCACTTTGCTGTGCTCATTATCTCATAAATGCCTTACACAGTAGAACTCACAGAGAGATTTTTTTGAAGATGCAAGATCAGAGAAAAACTGAATGCATGCCAAGCTCCATGTGAATCACACATTCTTTCCTCCATCAGTCGCTCCGTATCAGCTCCCTGTGTAGCATGGGTGCAGAGGGAGATTAAGGTAGCCTGTGGCTACTCCTCCTCAACCAGCAAGAGTGCACTATAGGAGGACTCGATGTTCCACGAGCAGCGTTAACACCTCCTTATCAACCACCACTGTCTACTCGGGTAGAAATCTGGGACTTGGACACAATGTATTTACAAAATCCACCTGCAGCGTGGAGTGGAAAGAGGGACCCCCGGGATAATAAAAAGCCTGCTTTCCACGCCTCTGATAATGAGCGTGAATGTGAATGGGAAGTTTCAATGGGAAGATTTACACATGGATCCGATTACTGCTGAGCTTCTGGTAACCAAGCATGTTACAAACTACAGCAAACCACAGCAACACCGATATTCACAGAAACCCAGATATTTTGTACTGGAGATAACATTCAGCGTGTGTCCAAAAAAAAAAAAGGGAAAAAAAAAGAGAAAAGAAAACTGAATGTAGGAAAGCTACTATTATCTAGCCATCACCATCACACCTGCTTAAATTAGGCCTTAGTGTTAGGGTTTGAAATTTTAAACAGTGTGATACCCAAGTCAAAGAATCACAGATATCATGAAGTACCAAATCAACAGTGAAAATGTTGGTCATGTAGAAATTTATTTATTGTATTTACGAGGAACATTAGACAAGCAATTTTTAAAAGGATTAATGCAATGTACTATAGGAAAATTTACTGTGTTGTGTAATTTCATTTAATTTTATTTAGTTTAATTTTATTTGCCAGGCAGTGATGGGCAATAAAAGCCTTTGACAAATGGGATGACTTGGCCTGTTTTTTTTTTATAGCCTCCATACATGCTGCAGTAGGTTGAGTATTGACTAGTTTGTTTTTATTTGGTTGGGGAGGCACAATTTCTCAAAAGAAAAAAAACTGGAAAGTGGGCCTCATGCAGAAAAAGTCAGAATACATCTGGTCCACGTCTTTGACACGCTTACGGGCTTCTGATTCCCACTGAAGAATGTTTAACAGCACAATGTGTCTACAGTTTATCCACACTCAGCTGGACCCTGCTAGCATGACAATACACCATGTCACAGGACATGGACCATCACTGAATGCTTCAGAAATATGACAGCAAGTTTTCACTGCTTCAGCAGTCTGCACAGTCCCCAAACCTCAACCTTATGAAGCATCGCTGAAACATGGAAACACACATTGTTCACAGGAAGATGGTATTTTATCAACGGCAAAAAAAAAAATTCTAAAAAGGTTCTCTACATTTTATTAATGGGAAACGCTATCGTAGCGTCCATCAGAGGGACAATGTGAAGAACCCATTAGTGTTGTAGTATTAAACCTAGAATGTGCTTGTTATGTCCAGTATCTTGGAGAATGGATGCCTAAGCAAATGTATGCTATTCAGACTTTCTTTTAACACAAAAGATGAAAAGCTATGAAAAGCATCCCTGGGGCAGCAAGCAATAAATAAATGGAAAAATCTATTTTAGCCGGGGAAAAAGAAAGCCATCAGGTCTGTCTAAACAGCACAGAGTGTGTGTATGTGTGTCTCTAGTGACATTTCCATATGATGGTGAGTAATCCTGGAGGCCTCAGTCATCAGTGTTTGTGTGTGTCTCCATCTGGAGAAAGAACCAATTAAAGGTGTGAAGGGTCTTGCTCATAACATACCAGCACTCCATGGGTCACACAGTCATACGCTACTTGCCATGATCTTTGTGTGCCAAAACCTCCCACGATCACTACTCAAAAATGCAGACTACCCATGTGGCCTTTTTGCTCGCTCTTTAGCCTTAAATACAGCAGCTTGTTCTCCAGCACTCTCTCCCAGTCCTTAACTCGCACTGCTGTCCCTGCCTTCGACTCCTCTGACTAAAAACTTTTCCTCCTCCAGACATAATGTGAATTGAATTGAAAACTACAAAGCCCTTAAAATTGATCACCAAGAGCCACCTGTGTATACAAAGGCTATGGAATGCTAAACAATGCTGCATGTTTTGTCTGACTGTCTACTTGTAAATTTGAATAAATGTGAAGACAAGCCTGAGCAGGTATTTCCTGATGAACAGTGTTGAAAAATACATTACAGCCTCACCAATGCTCGACTTTGCAGCAGTCATACTCTGGAGGACGGCAGTACAAGCTAGAAACCTGATTAGCGCCTCTCGGGTGTATTAAGATCGTGACCTCCACCACGTTGGAGTGCTGACTCAAGAAATCTGCTGTGAACTGCTGCTTTGTGCTGATTGTCAGGGTTTCAGCTCACACTTAAGATGGAGGATTAGCTGGATTTAATTCCATAAATACATAGAAGTTTAAAAGGCTGTGAACTTGGATTTTATAAGAAAAAGAAACAAAGAATAATTAAATATGAGCCCTTCATTGCCAACTAAAGCAGGACTGTCAAACTTCTTTTATCATCAGGCCACATTACACACAGTCCAAACTTCAGCTTAGAAGAGCAATGACAACTCCTCCTCATAAATGTGTTAATTTATGAGCATTCAGCTGAAAGCAACAGTCTGAAGGCACAAATGGATCGAACATACACTCACTAGCCACTTTTATTAGTAACACCAGTTGTTAACGTATAAGTACGTTAATTAGATTTAGTCGGTTAGTACACCGTTGTCGTGTTGTATATTTTAGTACGGCTGTCAAGTCAAGAGCTTCAGTTAATGGTCACATCCATGTGATCTCAGTGACTTTGGGGGTAAAAATAATCCAGTAAGTTCAAGTTCACTGGTTCAAGCAAACAAAATCTACAGTAACACAAATAACCACTCTTTACATCCATGGTGAGCAGAAAAGCGTCTCAGAATTCACATGTTGAACCTTGGTGCAAACGTCAGATGTCAGCCAAAAACAGGAATCTGAGGCTAATCTGAGGCACAGACTCGCCCAAACTGGACAGCTGAAGGTTGGAAAAACATCTACAAAACAGATATACTGAGCAAAAACTAATTTTCAGAAATAGGGTTTTACTACTTACTTGGTATATGTTTGGATTATATGTCTTGAACGTAAGCAAAATAGCCTGTAATATTGAAGTGGGGAAAAGTATTCTATTCAAAAGTATAGGCAACGACAATCACGATTACCATAGACTTCTTAGGTCCACATTCATAAGTGTTAGACTTTCGGATTATAACCAAAGTGCAAATGCTAGAGTGCTGTAGTCAGTAATAGAAAGCACAAATTTAAAACCAATTTGAGGGACTAAGCACTTTCATAAAGAGATGCCATTGGACAGAGATACAAATACTATATACAGAGATGTACAGGGAATAAACACTCTTGGCCATTAAATGCACCACCTTCTACATTGAAAAGGTCTCTTATACTCTGGAAAATATGGTACTATTCAGTGTTGAGATGCATAATTTCCCTTTTGTTGGAGCTCAACAAATTGTCAATTTGTATCACTAAAAGCTTCTGCTAACTGTTAATATTTTAATTTCTAAAGCCTGAGCATGTGGTAGGTCATGGAGATATTCAATGTTTACAATACAGAACATCATTCTGTTCCAGTGACGATCTTCGGATGTTAGAATCAGTAATTTGAATTCAATTACCTGTTCAAGTGTCCCCAAAATATTTTTAAAAAAATAAATAAATCAATCAATCAATCTGACACTATAATCCCTCTCTCTCACTGTGTGTCCTTCCTTTACTGACAGACTGAGACAAAAACAACTTTAACATTCAAGAGTCTCTACTATGTGCACGAGGAAGCTTTTTCTATTGCAATTTTATTTGTGAATCATTGAGAGAAGATGGATGGATGTAAATAAATAAATAAATAAATAAATAATGTGGTGTTGAGTACCCAAAACGATGTATTTTAAGGATATAATTCAGGTTCACCTTCTATCCTGTAATGTGTTTAAGATAGTACAAAAAGAAATCATCTTATTTTTGGAATAATGTCTTATCTTACCCCAAGTTAAGAAACTATGAACTAGAAGATAATCAATTGTCTTATACAACAGTGGTGTTGAATTCTTGATTCTGATTGGTCAGAAGGTGTTGATTAATTTCTGTAGCAGCATAGTTTATAGCTGCTAATGCACAAGTGATAACAGGAAATAACTTGTTTCGTAGACATTCCACAACATTAAATGTAACTATAAACGGTTAAAATGCAATATGCAATGTCATTCTTTAATAATTTCTTTTTAAAAAATGTAGTTGTTGGCAAATCTGTGGTACAAGACAAATGTTGTACATCATTCTTACCTAGAAACTGATGATGTATGCACTGAAGTTAGACAAACTGAACAGTACAAATTTAGCTTATGCTTAATCCAAAATGGGTCCCTTTGATATATAGACAATGTTAATAAGCAAGTTAATGTTGTGCTACACATTTTGTCTCCTGGTAAAGCTATAAACCAGAACTAAAGTCAAGACTAAAGTCAAAGTTAAGCCAGCATTAGGGTCATCCTATGGCACTTTTATTATGATGCTTCTGTAATCCTCTTTTTCTACCTGGAGTTAATTTATATATATATTTATTTTTAATGCAAGAATTGTTTCTGTCATAGCTATTGCCCAAAATGTCCTAAACGCTAGTTGCCATGGTTACTAACCAATATTTTACAGTTAGGATATCTCTGTAATACAGCCTCTGAAGTCAGTTCACTTGATTCATTAGCAGTTGCCTTTTTTGTTACTTAATTTTATGAATATGAAAGTACATGAAAGGACAGTTTTGGATGCAAGATATATTAATTTATAAAGTCATTATACAGTCTATTACTTTTTTCTTTTTTTTTAAATCTAAACCTCACGCATTTCAGCTCTTGACTGCTGGACATATACAGACAGGTGACAAGTGAGCAGAGGAACTTAGATGCCTTCAGATACGTGTAGAGCATGATACAGTTAAGTAGTTAACATCTTTCCATGTTCCGTGGTACGTATAACAATGCTGAACAGATCCGTTTGACACTGACTTTGGATGAAGATGGCAAGAGGAAAAGATCTGAGTGACTTTGAAAGAGGATTCATTGTCTGAGACGAATGGGAGAAGCTTCAGTCACATACTTCTCAACTGGCTGTTATTCAATATGAACAATGACTAATGCAATATCTGCATTTAGATCTATGGAAAAGACATCAGGACATAGAAATCGTGGCCGATATTATAAGACAGCAGGATGAAATTCTTGAGTCAGAAGGTGCATTCATTTTCTATCACAGCTTTGACAGTAGTTCCAGCTGTAACAAATGACAGGTTAGCGCTCCTTCTACTATATTATCGTTTCTATAGTAACAGCTCACACACACGGATTTGTATGGCAGATGTTCCACATAATCTAAGGATAATAATAAACAGCATGTTCTTTAAGTGAATAATTTAACAAGAAAAGATCATGTGTAGAAGCTTTCTATTCTGAGACTCCAGTGTCAGCACTGAGAGTCTTCGAGACAGAAGTTTGCACCATCAAGTTTTTCAGTCACATGAGTTTGTGTGTGTGTGTGTGTGTGTGTCTACTGTAAGTGATAACACGAACTAACTTGTTTCACAGACGTTTCAGAACATTAAATGTAACTATAAGCAGTTAAAAGTGCTATGTTTCATTCCATAATAAATTAAAAAGAGCAATTTCTGGCAAATTGCTATAGTACAAGTTGAATAACATACTTCAAGCCGTGATGTTATACAAAAAAAATCCTGTCGTGTGTTGCTCCTTATGTAGTGACCATAAAGCTTAGGTTTAGCATGCTATGTTTATATTAAAAAAAATAAATAAATACTAAAAAATTACTGTTCTTCCAGTGACTGAGAATACAGTAATACTTGGGAAGAATTTTCTGTTTCCCAATTTACTGTTGTGAGAGTTTATCTTGTAATTAATTTCAATGTGTCCAAAATGTCTTCAAAAAAATGACAAATAAATAATTGCTGAGTTATGTTTATACAGGTGTGAACAGTACTGTGAAACACTGTTTTTTGGGGGATTGAGAAGACATACTGTTATGTAATGTGACAGTGTCAGGTTGGGATGAGAAACAGACAGGGAACCTGTGGTGACAGAATAGGAATGGTGTTATAAATAGCAGAGATGGCATTTTGCCCCCATGCAGCTTTCCAGTGCCCAGCTACAGAGAGACTCGTGGTCTGAGGTCGAGTCAATAAAAGAAGAGACGTGTAGATGATTCGGTGTCATCCTTATATGTGACATTAGCCATAAGTATGTGGACACCTAACTATGTGCTTGTTGAACATTCCAGAGTTTTCCTCCACTTTGGTGCTAACACAACCTCCATTCTTTTGGGAAGTCTTTACAGTATATTTTGGAGCATGGCTGTGGGAATTTGTCCATTCAGCTTCAAGATCATTAGTGAGGTCAGGCAATGATTAGAGGATATAGGACTTGTGTGCAGTCGACATTCTAGTTCATCCAAAAGGTGGTGTTCAGTGGGGTTGTGGTCAGTGGCCTGTGCAGGCCACTCGAGTTCTTCCAATCCAACCTTGGCAAACCATGCCTTCATGGACCTCACTTTGTACACAGGGGCATCGTCATGACATTTGTTTATGAGTGATCTTTCCATCCTCTCTCAAACTAGAATATAATTAAACCTCGTGTCTGCTACATAGAAACCTATGATGTAAATGTGGCTATGAGACGCAAATTGAAGACTTGTAAATGGTCAGTAAATGGTCCATTACAAATGTAGTGCTCTATAAAGGATTCGACTATAGTTGCCATCGAACATTTCTGTCTTTTCGTTTTTTGCGAAGTGACCAGGGATTGACGTCTCGGTCTCAATTATTATTCGTAAGTGTCATCAACTCATCATTTCGGTCCACTTTTACAAGGCTTTATAAAATTTAGTGTTTATTTTCACCTGCTGCAGTATAAAGCAGTTACAGAGAACAACAAACGTTTTCCTATATTAAGACAGCTTTTACGGGATTCTGGCAAGTTAGGATCTTTCTGTATGATCTGTAGGATCCTCTATTCTATCCGGTAATGAAATTAGGAATTGTTAGTCTGTAATATAGCTCTTGCACTAAATGGGATCTTAATCATAATCGTCATGGTTACTAAAGATAAGATTTCTGTAATATGGCCCCTGGTTACTAATCCACCTACATTCATGTTTTTGGGATGTGGGAGAAACTGGAGAACCCTTTCCTTTGGGTCCGAAGGTGCCCCTCTTGTACGTTCGAGGTGTGTACGTTTGTCCATTGGACTCGAGTAACGAGTCGCCCAGACCCAGACCCTGGAGCAGTGAGGCAGCAACACCACTCTTCAGTCTAAAATATCCTTTTTTTTTTTTTGCTGCCAGAATAAACAATATTTGTATTTCCTGAAGGAAACAGTGTTTGCAAGGAGCAGAAAGATTAAAAGGAAGGAAAGAAGAGAAAGCAAGAAAGAACAGAGATAAACCTGTCTTGTTTGTGTCCCAACATTGTCCAAATTTTCCAACACGACGACTAACCACCCGATCGTTCCTCTTTCTCCTCGAGAAAAACCACCAAGAGGAGAAAGAAGGAAGAAGAAGAAAAAAGAGGAGGAGGGAGATGAGGAGGAGGAGGAGGAGGAGGAGAAGAAGGGAGATAAGGACAAGGAGAGGGAAGAAGTAGTAGTAGTAGTAGAAGAAGGTAGTGAAGAAGGAAGAGGAGAAGACACAAAAGGAGAAGAAGAAAAATAAGGAGGAGAAGGAGGAATAACAGTGATTACCTTTCAAGCTCTGCAATTTTCCAAAACAAAAGATCCCTCCTGGTGCCTAATCGTAATATTTATAGGTACTTTTTTTGGTTCTCTGTGGCACCGAAAAAACCATCAAAATGTTCTTTATGAAACCAAAAATAATGCTTGATTTGGTTTATGACTTCACTCTAAAAAGCCATTTCCGCCACCATTCATTTTAAGAGTGTACCAGCTGCGCCGCCCATTATTCTGCCGACTGTAGCATTATTACAATGGCTTTTTATTTCCCTTTAAAATTGCTCATGGCCTGGAATAAACGTCTTAGTGTCTTAATTTATGATTACCGAGTACTGGTATAATGAGTAATGCAAAAGTCAAGGAGAAGTTGTCCAAAGCACCTGAACTCTCTTCCTTTATATTCCTCAGTGAAAAGCATCCTGTTGCATCTTACTAGATTTTCTTAGGGGGGAAAAATACGATGATGTTACCCATTTTTAACAGTTCATTACTTTTGTTGGGTTCACATCAGTTTCATCTTCCATTTTCACACATTATATTTCAATTATCCCTACACTTACCTTGCTTAGGTCGCAGCTATGTGAAAATGTTTAGCTGCATTTAAATTGCGTGACTACAGCTGCTGTGTATTTGTCAGGTATTTATTTATTTATAGGCTTAGAGACTTTCAGATTTCAGCTAATACAGCCCAGTTGAAAAATGCATACACACACAGTGATGTGTCCATGCACACAAACGTTACACATACAGACCCATGACAGGGACTTGGCTTGCCTTTCTATCAGGGCTTTAAAAAAAAAAAAAAGCCTTAAAATGGCCTTCCTCCCAGCTTTCACAGATCGAACAAATCACAGTGAGATGGCAGCAGCCCAACCCAGCTGCTCCAGCCAAGCAATTAGACCATCAGGGTAAGACACCATCGCTCACTTATTCTGTTCTTCACCATCTATCCCTCTATCCAGCAATTACTACACACAAGTCTGCTCGGTCAACGTGCTCGAGAAACCACATGATTACACGTCAAGAATACTGCAAAAACACATCAGAAAAGGCAGATGCACACACTTCTGTCTGACAAACAATTTTGTGAGGGTATTCATGAAAAAATAATAAGTAAGCATACACATGCACACACACACACACACACACACACTTAATGCATTTTTTAGCACATTGTTATCAGCTAGAAAGAGCTCCAAATGGATTAATGGCAGGTCAAATGAAGTGAGAGGGAAAAGAAAAAAAAAAAAAAGGTAGTTTTACTGTTAAATTTTTAATTTTGCAATTTCTTCTTCACTTCACAGTTCAGTTGAGCAAGACTTGTGAAGATGTGAAAAATTCTGTGCTATATGAAGACATACCTGCAGCACATCGCCACGTACACGGATGTCACTCCTAACCTGGAAACTAACGCCCCATTTCACCTGTAAATTGCATCTATAAAAATATATACACACACTCACTGTACACCTGTGATTATCCAAATCAGTCAGTCAATCATGTGGCAGCAGCACAAAGCATAAAATCGTGCAGATACAGGTCAAGAGCTTCTTTTAAACCTGCATTTAATCTGATCTCAGTGACCATGACTGTGGCATGGTTGTTGGTTCCAGATAAGACAGTTTGAGTATTTCAGAAAACAGTTGATCTGGGATTTTCCACACACACACACACACCCACACACACACACACCACTTCAGAGTTTACGGGGGGGGGGAGAACAACCACCCAGTGAGCAGTTGTTCTGTGGCCAGAAACGAGGGAGGTCAGAAGAGAATGACCAGACTACTTCTAGCTGGCAGGAAGGCTACAGTAACTCAAATAACCACTCTTTACAACCGTGGTGAGCAGAAAAACATCTCAGAGCACACAGCACGTCAAACCTTGTTGAGGATAGGACACAAAAGCTGTCAGCACCTGCCAGCTTACCTTTTAATTGGTGTAAATGCTCAACTCACACCTGGCTGTTGTAGTCATATTTTACAGCATAAATAGGGTAATAAATATAATATTCCAGTTAGCCCTGTTACAAAAGCAAGAGGGGGAAAAAGAAGGCTGAGCACCTGCACAGACCAAGAGAGAAAGAACTGTAAACCACACATTTACAGCCCATTAATAATATTTAATCAGAGCAATTTATGGAAGAATAGAAGCATAACATGGGATTAGAAATTAGCTATTGGTTTAGGACACATTTGGCATTGTGGACCACACTAAAATTTTGATTGTGGTTTCTGTCCTGGCTTCTCATTGGTGGAATGAGCTTCCTCCACTCCCACCCTATCCCCTTTAAAAGACTACGCTCAGATTTATTTAATTTTATATCTATCTGTAATATTGTTTATGTGGTTAGGATTTAAATTGTTCACATTTTTTCTTGCACATTTTGAAGTGATGAAATTTAAATGTGAAAAGCTTCACTTTTCTTTAAATATAACAGAACTTCCAAGTCTGTCAAAACTGTGGAATCAACTTCCAGAGGTGTCATGTACTTGCATAACTTCAGTGCTTTTTTTTTTTTTTTTTAACTGAAATGTCTTGCAGCTGTTAATGGCAGCCTGTTGCACATGTCATGCGTTCTCCATCTCATCCTTACTGCAAAATGGGTGGGCAGACTAACCTATCCTTCCTCTACACCAAATCAGTGGATTTTTATCTGTGACTCATTTAGCACCATAGAACAGGACATTATGACTGTTCTGTATGTGTAGCCTAACAATTTTCTGACATAAAAGCATGGTTTAGATCTTCATCACTCACTGAGAAGCACTAACCGTGCTCTTACAGACTCCCAGACTTTGATGGTTGACTTGAGATAGCACTGATCCAATACCTTGAACTGGATAAAAAGAATGAATTCGATCCTTTAACAAATGGAAAAATTTGGAATGGGAAAAGATTATTTTTTGACAGTATAAATATTGACATATAAAGAGACTTTTTTATATTCGATATAGCATGAGTCCACTTTTCTTACCCGATACAGATACGGAAACCTTGAATATCAGCCTATACACATATCCATCTGATATAGTTTTGAAACCAAGTTTTGAAATGTTTAAGCCAAAACACTTCACAAAAGCTCTTTCGCACAAAAATATAAAGTATTTGTTTTATTCCTTACTTAAACCAATAAACGTGAATACCTAAAAGCTACTCCATTTTACTATTATGATTCTTTCCCAACTCGCACACTTTAAATCTTCTGCTCCCGTCTGCTGTAAACCTGCAGAGGTGATGAATTGTTGATGGTTGATGTCAACTTTTAATAAACAACAATAAGTGCAAAGCGAGGAGTCTATTAGTCTTAAAAGAAAAGGCTTTATGCATGTGGCCCAAAGCAATGCTATTTACATAAATCTGTGTTTTTTGTCTCTTCTAAGATCCCTTTATAGTCAGTAACTTGCTGTTGAAAAGAGACAGTAGATTTATTTAGGTCTTTATGCATCTAGTTCAACTGCCTTTTGTCTTCAGAGATGCTTCAGGCCTTTTCAACACCTTTGGGGAAAAACGAACCATTTTATATATAACAGGAAGGCTATCAAGCTGAGCGGCTGAGAACAAAGACAGTTTAAAAAAAAAAATTTGTTTAAAAAAAAAAAATTCCAAAGCTCTGAGGTATGGATGGTTTGGATGGTTTGATGGGCCTTGTTCTCATTACCCAGGCTTATTCCTCTGTATGTGAGCACCTAGCCCTGTCCTTGAGTTGAAACTTTCTAAAGCTGCTCTTATTTCCCCAGAGAGCTATTCTCTCTTTTTTTTTTTTTTTTTTAAATAAGCAGTCATAATTTTAGACACTGTCTCTATGGATGCATAAAATTTTTTTTGCTGTTTTTGTGACAATTTGTGCATCCAGCAATAGTGGGAACTCAGCAACTTCTCAGCCATTTGTTAGATCTATAGGTATTGTAAGAAAAAAATAAGTGTAGTTAGTCATTTCAAAATATGACCCTATGAAGGTCCTACTAACCTTAAGACTTTATACATTAAGTAGACAAGGTCTTAATGAGCAAAGCATGTAAGTGTCTTTGATTAGACTGAATGCGAATACATTGGATTGCATTGCAATGCAAATTAAATATTACAAAGATTCTTAAAAAAAAAAAAAAAAAAGTTAAAACTTTGTTTCAAATGAAGCTGTGTGTAAGCGAAAGGTGCAAATAGATTAAATCTCTGATCAGGTAAAAGTTTATACTTAAGTGTGCTCTTGTATCAAGTAGACATGTAAAAACCGACATACGTAATGGTGTGTAACAAGGTAGGGACCCAACTTCTCTGAAAAAAAAAAAAAAAGAAAAAAGGTTGTCGTGTATTCCTTTTTGAAGAGGTCAGAATTAGGTCATGTACGAGGTCATGGTTATGTGACTGGCACTTCTCAGAGGTATTTTACCAACTTGACGCTCTTCAGTGGTGAAAGATGTCGCTTTCTCAGACTGAGCAAGAACATGATTCTGTCTTTATGCACCATCGGGGCTTCTACCTCTTCATTGTTCTCTATATGCAACTATCTTGCTAACCTGCAAGATCAGCGAGGTTTGCTTAGCTTCTGACGGGGTGTAGCATATCTACAATGCTACTGGGTATTGTGAAAATCAGTCAAGCACATCCTGTTTCAGAAGGAAAATGTCAACATGTGGAATCAAATCACAGCTAAGAAGCCATTTCATGGGGACCTAATTCCATTTATTTTTAACTTCCCCAGTTATTCTTTTCATTTCACCCACAACCTCATTTAAATGTCGTTTTCTCACCCTACTACGCATGTAATTACCCTTTGAACACCACCTGCAGATTATCAGATCGCGCACACACACACACACAAGTAAGTCTTCTTTATTTGAAGCATTAGTAAAGCAAGTCCGTTAGAGGTTCCCAACCCTGGCCCTGGAGAACTGGCATATTTTGTCGTTTTTCCATGCTCTAACACCTGATTCAACTAAACATCTAATAATTAGGCCTTTCCACAGTCATCATAGAGTGAGAGCAGAGAGAATGAGAACATTAGAACTAGAAAACAGTTAAATGAAGAAAAAGTCAGGCAGCCTTTCAGAAAACTGACAAGTATAGAAAGTAAAGAGATGTGAGAAGCGAATTTTACACTGTAAAATGACCAAAAAAAAGTGTCAAACTGTTTTGTACTTGTGCTACTATTTCTTACCCCTTCTCTTATTTAGAGTAAATTATGATTTGTACTTTCTTTTGGATTAATGCAGATAGAACAAGAGTGGAGAAATGAAGCAAGCCACAGTACAGACAGATAGCTAATATTTCAGAGTCTGGAAATAAAACTGAGGGAAAATAGACTATGCAAACAGTTAGAGCCGAACAGCAAGAATGGGGGGGGGAATGAATGAAGGGAAAAGGAGAGCAGAGGAACCATCCACAGACACTGTGAGTGAATGAGGAATAATGAGCAAATGGTTGTGGGGAGGAGTGCCAGAATAGAGAGACTCTAGATGATTTCATTACCTCTAAATATGGATTGTAATTTTTGGAGCATATTTCATTAGGAGGAAAATGTCAATCTCAGTTAGAGCCGCGCGCTGGCTGCTGAGCTTTCTGCTGAGAACGAGGGGAGGTGGAGAGAAGCAATGTTCATTTCAGCACACTTCTGTAAATGGGAAATTTTCTGTTTCATTTCAGAGGGAGGCAGAAACATACTTTTTTTTTTAGCAAGGTGACGCCTTGCTGTAATGAAGGTGTCCAGAAACATATTAGACCGAGACAGAAAATATGTGCTGTGTAAGAGCCAGTACACATGGATAACCTAAACAGATACGCTACACACTACAGATTTAACAAACAAAGACGGAGAATAAACATTAAAATTCTACAGGAGGTATAGACCACGTCTTTTGAGAACAATTCTGCCTCATGGTCAGTCATACATATCGCAAAAGAGGAATATACAAGTCCTCCCAATTATTTCTTTTGATATAGGCTAATTTTCTAACGCACAAAATCTACAAGGGCAACCCCCTACAGAGGTTTCACAGAATAGAGTCTACTTAAAACCAAGTCCAGAAGGACTTGTTTCAGATTTCGTTTCAAGCATTCTCCTTTTTTACTGCTCACTTGAATTGAACAGGTTTAATATGAATCTCAATAATTCAAAAACAACTCAATGCCAACTTGATGTGCTCCACCATTGGAAAGTTCATGAAGAACTCAGTGGTTTTAATAAAAATCCAATATATTGCTGTACACATTAAAATAACAAGCTTAGTATTTGAACTGTTGGATTATATTCATTAAAAAAAGAAATCTGTGCTGAGGGGAAATGTCACATTTGAGAGCACTTCAGTTTTAGGAGCACTCAGCACTGAGACACATTCACTTCCTTTCCCCAGGGTCTACAATTTCCTCACACGTCGAGGTATAATTAATGGCACCATGCACTCATTTGTAATGACAATGCCATGTTTAAATGCCATAGTATCGTAAATATACTATTCAATACAAAGAGATTATTACTAGCACCACACAGTAACACAACCAACATACACAGAGGTAAATAAAATATTCGGCGACAGCCGCGATTGCTTAAGACTAAGGAGGTTAATCATTTTGGTATTAGTATTATCTACAAGTATGATGAGATTGGCTGCAAAAAAAGTGAGAGATCCCCTGCACTAGAGGATAATCAGGTCAATTTTGAGGCCGATTCGCCCTTCCCAACGGTTGCAAAAAGGTGTCCCAATTTTAGTCTGGTTTTAAATGATGGCTTTCCCAGATTATCCTGTGGTGTGAGGGGTGCAAAATCCAAATATAACCCCTCCAATCTACTCACAGTCCAGTCATTAAACAACCAGTAGTGTGGGTGGGGCACCAACTACCTTGCAACCTTGACATTGCGTAAAAGAACAATACCCAATGACAGCAGAGCTGAACGGTCATCCGCCTTGCTTGTTTTGAGCTGAAATGACGATTGTTCATGAGAAATTCTGCAAGACATCAGGTTCTGAGAGTCAGGATCAAGAAAACAAAAGTAAAAACAACAAAATACTAACCCACCTCATCATATAGCCAGTACACCAGAGTTGTGAATATTGCAGTGACTGAGCCAGACTTGTGTAAAACTTTCACCCCTTTCCTAGAGTTTAGTTCTCAACTTTGTTGCTCACAGCCCACTCAAAATCACTCTTTTGTTTAGTTTTTTGTCCTTTCAGGTACAGGTCCTTCTGCATGTGTGTGTACCCATAAGCAGGATAATACAATTACTAAACCAAAAAAATGGAGACCATGGTGCTTGCCCAAGTAATTAAACATTTCTCACATTTTCCCCTACCTTATTCCATTTAAAAATCATTGGCTTGGCATTAAAATCCACATGGAGCCACTTTGGCCATTCAAAGTATGCTGACACATTGAGCCATTATCAAACATCTACAAAGGGAACAGCAAATCGTGTAGAAATCTTTTCTTAGCCAGTAAGGCAAAAGGGCAAAGCACAAGCAATAAAAGCAACATTGAGCGGGGAGGTGAAACGTGGAACGGCTGGAGGCGGCTTTGGGTACACGAAGGAACAGTTTCGAGGTCACACTTGTGTAATTAATAAGCCATGGCAGTTGCACGCAGAGGGAAGCTGCCAGCTAACCAGGGTAGCATCCAGAAGACCCAGGTTCCAACCTTTCGTCTATAAAACAATTGTGTGTGCGCTAGATTTAAAAGAAAGTGCAGCACAACATCTGTCTTGGGTATTGAATTCCTCTACTTGCTTGCTTTAATTGTGTTGCACTTTTCACCGACATCATTACGAGGCAGAAAAGGTTTACTGCCTCGTGAAGTACTACTTGCTGACAGCAGAATGGAAAACTAGGATAAGAAAAGAGTAAACCCACACTGCAGGGAGTGCAGACAGCCCAGACAGTGTCCAGGGTTTTACAAAATGACTTTGAATGAACTTGCAGAAATATTTATAGATTGAGTCAGAGTCTTTTGGGGGGGCTCTGCGAAAATAGGTTACAAAGAGAACCAACAACGAATTAGAGAGACATAAGGGAAAATAAAGGGCTTTTTCCCCCCCATCGGACCTGAAGGGCGGCCGAGTTGAACCGTCTCATCAGCTCTAGAAAGGCCTTTAAATCTTGGTGGATAACTGTATTGAGACACAAGAGACTAATCACAGACAGACAGCAAGAGCGACTCGGTTCATCTCGGCACAATGGCATTCTTGTGGTCGTGTCCTGGCGCGCCTCCAGTGGCTTTGTATAAACTGGATGTGTGATGCCGGGGACACCGCTGGAATACCAATGTGCTGAGTGTGTAACAGCATCACATCCCCAGGCATCTTGCTTGTACATTGCCATGAAGCAAACCCGGCTCCTGCAGTAGCAGCAGTTCAGCAAATAATATGATTATAAATGGGGCTCCAGTGGGAGGAAAGCAAGGGACTGTGCTCCACAATGGAGCAGTGTGCATGCAGACTGCCCTTTACAGACTTCAGCTCACCACTACATGCTGAGCAACCAAACAGTCAGCTTGTCCAAAAAGTGCCGACAGAGGAGAAAGAAGCAGTGCACATTAAAGAAAAAGGCTGTTTACTGTTAAATGTGAGCTACTTGGTGTTTCTTTATAACTTAATGGCTAGCCAAATGCAGACCAGAGGGGAGGAAAAAAAGAAAATCACGATCCTAGTCACGAGCCGCATTCACACTCGATGAGAAGCGTGTCACACAAACCAGATGAGACAAGCTTGTCTCGCCAGCCATCTGGCTGAGAAAACAATATTTCCTCATTCCCTCTCTAATAAAGATGGACGTGAGATGGCTCTTTTGCAGCCTGTGTGAGCGTGCAAGGTTTTGTGTATTAGCAGGCAGTGTGACAGATGAAGGGCTAAGGGGCATGCAGGTATGCTCAAGACATGCCCATCCTAACAGGTCCATGTGCTCACGTTCAAGCAATCTCTCACACACACACACACACACACTCTGCCTTTTTTCTAGAACACAGAAGGTCTTACACTGAGTGGTGACTAGCTTTGAGAGCCTTCAAAACTGTATGTTTTTCAAGCAATATGTTGCACTGATGGTGAGCCAGACTTCACAACTAAACATAGACTTCTACAGTGAGAACGAATCCTTTACCAAGGGTCGCATTCACCTTGGAGGTAAGGAATAAAACTTGACGAGGCATGCTGTTATAGGAAAATAATCCACGCAAGGTGGTGTGATGAGGCACAACGTGTAAGGTGATAACAGCCCTCTGTTAAAGCGGTCCACTTTCCTGAAACAGTAGGTTCGAATGTGTTTTATTCCTCTTACTCTACAGCGATTGGCCAACAATTACAGTTTTTTAAATTTATTAATGGATTATACATTTCAACCATTTATAGTTACATTTAATGGTTCATAAAAAAAGATCAGTATGTCATGTTGCTAAGAAACTGAAAAAGACAGGCAGAAAATTTTTTTACATTCCGGCAGGAGACTAAGGTCTAGAGTGAGAGCGAGGACAAAAACAAATTACAATTATTGGTTTGTAAGGTGCTGGATGGTGGTGGGGATGAAAAGTACCAGAAGTTTGATGATTTCATATAAAAAAAAAAGCAAGATTTGCATTCACCAGCAACAAATAACTGGACAACCATTGAACCAGGACAACAGATAACCTAGGTCAAGCGCGGCCACTGGAGTCTCCTTCCATACGTGTTAAATAAACATGTCCTTACAGAAAACTTCTTCATATAAAAGTTTTTGTTCATCAGTTTATTAGATTAGATTAGATTAGATTAGATTATGTGGACAATTAGGTCATTGCAAATGAGCTGTTACTATAGAACGATAATTAAATGATCGCGTTAATTTAGACCTGTGATTTGAATCATCATTGTCAGAGCTGGGTTGTTATAAAAAACTAATCAACACCTTCTGACAAATACGATTCCAGATTTCAAACACTTATCTCTTTAAACGTGGACTACCTCTATTACAGAGAGACCTTTACCATGAGCACATTCAAGATAATTACGTTTATCGTAAAGATGTTGATAAGGATGAGGATGAAGACAAAGCCAGTGCTTGGTGCTAATGATCAAAACCACACACACGTACACACACACACACACAGCAGATGGAACAAGCTCTGCCAAGAGCTAAAGCAGCCATTCACCGTTTTATGGCCAAGCCCTAATAAAAGCTCTGTAACATGCACAGATGGAGTCCAGGATTTTAAACAGCGTTTGACAGGGAACATTACAGGGAGCTGAGGCAAGATGGTGCTGCGAATGTCTAACTGCTACCCTGACGCTCACAGCGCTGACTGTCCACTTCCTTCTCTCTTTCTCCCTGCATCTGTCTCACACCCACAAACAGCCATCACAAGAAAAACAGCCTTCCATTACACTCTAGAGCTCGAAAAAAAAGACCCTTTCAGCCCCTATTTTCGACACTTATTTACTCAGTCGTTCTATTTACCCATTATAGTCTTAGTTACCCTTTCATAACAAAAACCGTGCCACTCCAGACGCACCCAGCCTAGCACCATCCCGCATATGTCTGTGAAAGCAGAGAGCCAGAGAGATAGGGGGACTCTCTCTCTCTTCCCTTGCCACTGCCTGATTTTCATATCAGACGCTGCTGTTCCACTCCTGTCTCTAACACGTATCTTACGTAACATTCCTAGGCTATACTGAAACATGGGAGGACTTGAGCCTTGCTCATACACCTATACAAGCACTAAGAGCATCCTGTCTTTTATCTCTCTGCCACTTGCTCCTGGTTTTTCTGTCTTTCCTTACACCTTCCACCTGAGCTCCTGAGGCGAGCTGCATGAAACATTCATCCCATATTTCAGCCATCTGGCCGCTAGGGCCATTTATTGATTCGTCAATATGTATCCATAATTCAGCATGCCGTCTATTTTAATGCTTGTGCCAACACCTGTCAGAGCATCCCATCCATACTCGTATCATTTTTCTCTCCATCTTTCAGTCCCTCCTTACAGCTTTTCATAAATCTGTGCACAGGATACTTGTGATGTATCTGTGCTTCATTATGCAGGTGGGCAGAGGTCCCATCTCTTAATATCCTATAAGGGTAGGATTTAATGACATATTCCGAGTACACCGAATATGATGTGAAAAAAAGAAAGGCTGCTCCGGGAGGAGCATGTTATTGGAGTGTCTAGCTGCTGACCAGGCTGAATGTGGGTAATTGGGTGGACGGCACTTTGTTAGAAGCCAGGGGCCTATGAACAAGGTGCTCTAAAAATAGTATAGTCAGAAACTCGCCATCAGGAGCAGTCAGAGACCGGAGATAATTCTATACCATGATCTCACACTCATAACCAGGCTCTTTGGGTGGCAGTGATGCAGCGAGTCACACCCCAGGGGCGTCATGGAAAGCATTTGAGCCAACGCCCATAAACTGGCACACAAACAATGGAATGGAATGCTAAAGCAGTGCAAATGCATGATCTGATTGGTGCAACACACGTTTCTAGGAGACGTATTAAAACATGTTGCCCATCAAGTGTTTCGAACACCTCCAAATGTTTTGCCATAGACAAAACAAGAAGGTGCAGAATGGCAATTAGATTACCAAGACCTCCATGTCCTCAAAAAAAAAAAAAGTAGCCTCAGCCTTTTTATGCAGCTCATCCTAAGTCAAATCAATATGGTAAAAGGAATACTTCAGGCTAATTTATTTCAGGAAAAAAGGCAAATTTATTTCAGAACAACATGGGGTTTGCTGGTTTTAGAGCTAGAATTCAACTCTACTACTTTTTCGAAACAGTCTCACATTTATAATGGGCAGATTTTGAATTTCATCAATCAATCAATGTGTCGAATGTGTGACTGCATCATGCAAAGACAAAACTACAGCTGTTACACATTAAAAGAGATCCTAGGATGAGAGACATAAGAGGATGTTACACAATTTTATACAACTTTCCAATCATTTAGCAAAATAGTAACAAATTAATTATGTTATTTGTAATTTCCTGAAGGTTTGTGGTATACATGCATAATGAGACTGAAACTGAGGCATGAATTTTCTTGTACGTCTGTGTTGGTAACCCAGAACCACAAATTCCTCTCTCAAAGTAGTCCCCTAGATTTACAGCTTATTTTATAAATTCACCTGAAAATTCCTGAAATTTCACGCTAGCATTAATTGACTCTCCCAACAACTGCCTAACGACTTCCGTTATAAGGGTAAACACGTTTTCCGTTTTTGTTCGTTTTTCAAGTACAGGGAACCATGCTGAAACACTGGTCATTGCACACACCATGTCATCACTTTCAACCTTTCATCTCCGAATAGCTCTGATGGAGCTTGACTTTATGCTTTTAGCTCACTATCTGCTGCCCAGAAGAATGGCATGCTATTGCATAAAACTGTACTTGATCCTTCAGTACTGTACTGGTCCCCAAAGCATTACGCTACTTCCAAGCCGCTGAACTGTTGCCTTGTAAATATACGTGAACTTCATCATCAGTTCAGCGTACGCAAACTCTTAACGACAAGCCCAATTTTAAGATTTCCAGTTCATACCTCTGTGAAATCTTCCATTCAGCAGCAGTCCAGGTCTCATGGTTTTTAGTCTACGCAAGCCCTTCGACCATGTCTTGATGCCTAAATGCATGTTCCCGAGCTGTTACGCGTTCCATCAGCTCTGCATCCTGAAGTTTCTTATGCTCTGGTGAAGCGGACACTTCCTTGTGTTGGAGATTTCAGCTGTGCTTTTATGTCTGGTGCAGACAGCCTTCTGTTACACATGCTAGAGATCCTTAATACTTCATCAGATTTTGTTGCTGATCTGCCAGGTTTTTTCTTCTTTCCAGAAGCCTTTTCAACAGAGCTTATAGATCTGTTCCGTAGAGTAATAACAGCTTGCTTTTTCCCCCTCATCTCAGGCTGACATTTGTCTCCAGTGATGATGGCTGAGCGTCTTAAGGGTTTACACGGTATAATTTTCAGTCCAATTTTGTTGTCGCAAAAAGAAAAAGGCACATTGTGAGTCGAGATCCTGATCTTAGGATGCATAATGTGAGGTGTTCACCTTCAGTTCAATATAGTGAACAATTGCAATTGTGAACAAAGGCAGTCAAAAAACTTCCGTCAGTGATGGATACTGAGACCACTGCAGTGACACTCATCTAAAAGTAATCAACAGGAGAGCAGGAGGTGGAGGAGGATGCGAAACTCAAAAGACAGCTACAAATACAGTAGTGGAAATGGTGGCAAGAGAAAATACTGACTAGCTCACATTAATTAATACATCATTTCTGGCTGACATACCTGGCCTCTCGCACAGTGAGTTGCAAAGCTACCACACATGCTAATGGACAGAAAAATATTCTTAATACTCCAAGCTCACTTTGAAGAATAGACATTCCATATTGTTTTCTTTCACCCAGCCACAAACAACCACAAACCCCACGTAGACATAACATTTCTAATGTTACACTGTTGCATGTTTGTGTTTAGGCAACCCCATTTTCTGCACAATCTCTACTCATTCAGAACTGCTGACGTAAGCAGAACATGATTTTCTTGGATCACAGGTCCATTGTTAGTGTATCTTCATCGTAATTTATAATCGGACCTGGAGAACACGTTACTGCACAGTCCGTTATAAAATTCGAGCCAAGATCATCACACAGTGTAAAACAGGCTGTAGTGTTTTCCACTAAAGATCTAAAGATCTTTGTGTATTTAAGAAATGGTTGCTCTCACACCCTAATGGAACTTGCTATTGAATGCTTTTTTTATTTAATTTAATTTGAGGGTACAGTTAAGCTTGTAGACAACAGACTCCTTGCTAGTATCAATTACAAGACAAATATATGTTGTGTTACAAGTGCCTAATTAGAGCCCCTGATTAGCGCCAAAAAAAAAAAAAAAAAAAAAAGGTGATGAGTGATGAGTTCCCCTTTCCCCCAGCTGACCCCACCCCATCTCCTGAAACTATAAATGCCTCATGAGGAAAAGGGCAGAGCTGAGCAGTTGTTTCAGCTCAGGTTGGTAATAATTTTGAGGTCTGAAGAACGCAAAGAGAAGCTACTGCTCACAAACAAAAGCTGTTACCCAAGACACTTTCTGAATGACTATAGCAGAATGATGTCCTACATGGGAATTTACACTTGTTTGTGTCTCTATTAATGCATTTAATGCAACTAGCCAACTAGTCCACCATACTTTATTACATTCCATTTCATCCCAAACGGTGTTCAGCATGGTTGAGGTCAGGGCTTTGTGCCCCATCAAGTTCTTCTGCACCAACCTTGGTTAAACCGTGTGCTTACGAATGGTCATGCTGGAACAGGTTTGGAGCCTTTAGCTCCAAAGAAGGGGAATTCTTAACGCTACACCATACAAACATATTCTAGACCATTGCATGCTTCAAACTTGGAAGGTGTCCACATACTTTCAGCCCTACAGTGTATACAGATACGTGGATGTGCTGAAAATGATTCATCACCACATCAAATGCATGGTCACATTCTTGGAGCTGCTCTACATGCACATGGATACTCCGTATACCCAGATGCTATGCCAGTTTTTGCCAGAATAGCTGTGTAACTAAAAAAAAAGTGGATATTAACAGTTGATTTATTAATCATCACCAGACAGATCTTCTTGATCCAATGACTGTCTTGTACTGTATGCACAACACACACTCCTGTCACACACATGACTGGACAGGCAGATAGCTGTTGCTTACCTCTAGTCTCCCTGTGTCTGGCTGGAAGCCCCGTGCAGGGTCCTCAGTGGTCACACGGCACTGGATGGCAGAGCCATTGATCTTGATTTTATCCTGCTTCAGACCCAGCTCAGGCAGGCTGTGGCCTTCACACACCCGCAGCTGAGCATGCACCAAGTCCACACTGCCACAGAGAGAGGGAAAGAGGGAGAGACAAGAGTGTTACTTTGATTTATAATCTCACTATCCTGTGTCATCTGCAAGAGGATGGGTTCCCTTTCTTGAGTCTGGTTCCTCTAAAGGTTTCTTCCTCATGCAGTCTCTGAGTTCTACCTCATCACCATAGCCTCTGGCTTGCTCATTAGGGATGGATCTAAATCTATATCTGTTTGCAGAAATCTGTAAAGCTGCTTTGTGACAATGTCCGTTGTTAAAAGCGCTACATAAATAAAACTGAATTAATTTAATCATTTAAAAACTACCCTAAAATATGAGTAATAACAAAAATAAGTAGCTTTAAAAAATAAATAGCACGTTCAAACATTAAAATCCAGTGGGAACTTCAAAAGCAATGCCAAACTAATACGTTTTAAAAATGTCTTTATAAAAAGTGCTCTATGGCCCTAAGGTAATTCCATAAACACAAAAATCAGACACTTCACACTCAATTTGCTTTCTGGAAATGACCAGGTTGCTGCTGTCAGCATTCTAGGTGGCATTTATTTAAGAATCATGTCACTCAGACAAAGACATATGAAAGCGCTATGGATTATAAAATTTATTCTTAAAGCTAAGAGCAAAAGGTCAAGGCTGTGGTAAAGTGGTTAAATGTATGGGAATTGGAGCAGTCTATTCTAGAGGTGAGCTTTGGGACAGGGATCCTGTGCGACCCGACAAGAAGTCACACCAGCAGCGGTTTTTTTACCTTCATGCGGATGGGAGTGGGTAATCAGATATGAACTTTGTGGGACAAAAAAAGGCAGTAACACAGAAGCACATTGGGTACACATTTACTACTTTTGTTCATTCATCTTCAGTATCAGTATTCATTTCATCATTATCCTGGTTCGGCTCATGGTGGTTTAAAATTCCCAACTGGTTTCTATTTTGAGAAATAGAACCAAAATATAACCTAAATAACCTAAATTAGCACCTAGTTTTTTTTTTTTTTTTTAATTAGAACCACAAGAAAATACTGCCTTCAGGTACAAACAATTAGAACTGCAGAAGTGAGTGGCTCTGGTCAAACTTTCTGTGGAGATGAGCGGGATTGGCGAAAATTCCCTTGGGAACACGATTAAAATAACACCCTTGGTGATCCAGAGTGGCACAACAGAAGTGTTTACTCTGTTGTTGGCAAATTACAAGTTCAAATCCGGATGATGCCACAGCCATCTGTGGCCAGGAGCCCTAGTGAGCAAAATTTAGGGCAGATAGCGCTTTGCTCCGAGTGCGTTATGCTGCCCTGTGATGAGCAGCAGTGTGAAAAGCTGAAGTAGCCGGCTTTATTGTGGCTCAGAGCAAATGTTAGACCTCACCTTCCTGGTTCATAGCTGTTGTGTGATATGGAAGGCTAGGTAATGGGTGAGAATTGGCAGATCAATTTGGGAAGAAAAATGGGTAAAAATATTAAATACAGAATATCCACTGTCTATTCTTATTGATGCAAAAGCAAAAGTATAATCTTTGCCAAACATTGTGTATTGTGAAGGTACTGACAGTAAGCTAGGGGTATTGATGGTGAGCTAGCAAGACAGTAATAAATCGGTTACACACACCAAAAAACAGCATTCAACAAATAAAAACACTACTGAGCAGACAAAAAAAAAAAATCACTGCAGGCCACTTCCTTCACTCAGCTATAAGCTTTGCTCAGACTTGGTTGAGTAAAATACCCAATCTCTAATAAAATATTTGAGACTCTGCTCCATGAACAGTGAGTTTCCAGCAGTTTTCGCTTTCCAAAGTTCAATGTCCAAACTTGATTGCTTTGCAAAATGATCACAATATTGAATCAGAAATATATTTCTAGAACAGTACAATCATGATCAAGTGCCATATGTGAATATAAATTGTGGCTTATTACCAGCTGTAGCTGTCACTGCACCGTAATAACCAATTTAATCAGCTTGGAATGGCACGCTCATTCTTATGATTGACTTTCCTTCACTTTCTAATGAGATCCCTGTGAACACAATATGGAGACACAAGCCACAGCAGTGATTCAGCCAAAGGATCCATCATTTTATGATTGACAGAGGTAACAAAACATTCCCTGGATACTATCGGTGTACAAATGGTGAAAATTTTTCAGTTAAGAGGCGACATCTGCTTGTCCATCCAGATGACTGAAATATAATCATGGCACTTTTTAACTTTGTCAGAACTCAGTATGGTAGGAATTTTGGGCTAGGATTCTCTTTTACCTCCTCAAATTGGTCACTTGCCAATTCCCACCAACCAGCCTGCTCTCCACATCACAGCAGCTACCAGCTGAGAAGGGTAAAGACTAACATACTCTTCCTTCAAGACACATAAAGCCAGCCAACAACATCTGTTAGAAATGCTGCTCATGCTACATAGTATTCGCCCTCTTTTGCATACATGAGCTCGTAGATGCCCATGATTAGCTAGTGTTGCTGTAATTGTCAGGGGAGATCGACATGGCATCCCTTCCACACACAGCACATGGGAAAATTTGCCCCCTTGGCATCCCAGCCATGGATGGCTGTGGCATGGGTTAGGACTTTCTAAGAAAAGGAGCGAGAAAAAGTAAAAATCACAAATTATTGTAAACATAATGCTGTGCATAAAGGCTCTATGCTAACTGCACATCCTCAAATTCTTTAAAAAAAAATAAATTTTGAAAGCCTGGTGACAGTCACTCCGCATTGCGAGTGCTACAGGGAAGGGATGCCGTCATGCTCCAGTGGCTCCCTATTATACCAGTCTGACAGCCCCGCTCTCTCAGTCAACAGCTCCTTTACCTGGCAAAGAAAACCAAGGGAGCCAAGAGAGACAAGCGAGACAGACAGATCCAAAAACAAAGAGAAACGTATACATAAATATACAGAGAGACAATGAGAATGAGACTAGTCAACTAGTACGACTAAAATGCTTCACGATTATAGCCTCGGAATCACACTCAGATACCGACAACAACATGGCATAAATACTGAGAGCTGCGCTCACTTCAGTAATCGAATCAGTCTCTGACCGAATTGGATGAGCTGGTCATTTCTACACCTCAACCTGTTATCTTGCTGGAAAGAGCACCCCCGAGGATCAATGTGGATTTATTAAGCAAGTAGATCACTATTTTCACCTAATAGAATCCTCTAAAACAATTCAACAACATATCCTGCAATCCTGTGGCTGCAGAAAACAACAAGGAGAATAGGAACATTTAGTGGAGAAATTGGTGATTTGCAATAGCTCTGAAATAGCATATGTCCATGACCTGATGGGGACATGACGTACAACGGTTTCAAACCATTTTGTTATAGGTATCCATCAAGGGGCTGCCTTACAAATCAACTGGCATATAACAAGACAGAGAGCAAGGCAGGAAGACAGCCAACATCTGCTTAAAGCACACCTACAGATATAGGCTACATCAATATTCCAGTATTAAATCAGAATTTGGCAATATTCTAATTAGCATTGAGTCGTAACCGCCGCAATCCGATTCCTCAAATTCCGATTCTCACCTGTGGAATATGCCTGTTTTTAAATCGGTGAATGTTGCATGTAAACAACTTAATCAGAAAATCCACTGAAAAGAGATATGTGCCTGCTCAGCCCGCAAGACGCTCAGCCCACAGACGCTTAGCTGTTGGCTAGGTATTTAGGAATATTCCAATGCCAGTACGCATATAAACATCGTATTCGGTATATGGCTGTATATGTATACACATACACACTCGTGTGTGTGTGTGTGTGTGTGTGTGTATATATGTATATGTTCAGAATAAGGATATCCATATGCAAAACACAGACAAGATTTGAAAACCTGGGAGGTACCTAATACTCAAAACAAGATGGAGGACATAAATGGCACACTAATAAAGAACTAAAAACAGAACAGGTGAGCACCATCAGGCAGCAATCCAATGACTGAACAGGACAGAAAGCAAAGCAAATACAAGCACGTGCAATTCATCGCCAAGGGAACAAAGAATGGGGATACCATTACTATCAGCGTTACTGACTTGTACAATAAATTTGTAAAAAAAAATTTTAATTGTTCTTTGGATATTTTACAGCTGAAACATATGCGAGTGTGTGTAACAGGTTTTTGGGGCTCTATAAGCATTTATGTATACTCACAGCATATTATACAAACCGTGACACTTCCTAAATATCAGGTGACCCTGTATTCCTGTATTCATAATGTTCAAAAGGCATTATAAACACATAGAAGTGTAGTTTTTCATATAAAATGCCTTAATGCCTAATATACCGTAAATCTGTTTATATTCTCATAATTTATAAAAAGTGTCCTATATTGACACGATATAGTGAGTTATAATACCTGTTACACATCGTAATTCTTCAACAGGCTACACATGGTAATTCTTCATTCCTGTGCCAACAAGGCTACTGGCTTTATATACCAATATAAAGCTAGACTTACACCAGACATTAGAAACGTTGTAAGATGTTATATTGTAAATGGATTTTTTTTTTTAATTATAAACCATGATTTATAGGGCATCTTATGATGTATTTTTGATATTTTAAATGACTAATCAATATAATAATTAAGGATAAAATTACAATACTTGAGCCAGATAAAAAAATTAACATAGACAATGCTACTTTTACCCAATATTAAAAGTTGTAATTTATATCATGATTTTTATTATCTAAATTAGTTCAATTGTTCAGTTTGTGGTAAATGTATTGGATCAGTAGAAGCAAAGACTAAAGCCAATCCTAAACATAAGGGAATAAGAAATGGGTTCCATCGCAAAATATATATATAAAATGGTATTTGTATGTAAGTCAGGGAAGAAAATCTGGTCTTGAATCGAACAGGCAGACCTAGGATTTTATAAAGCTAATACGTGAAAATTGTTTCGGCACAAAGAAAGCTCAGATGATTGGTCATGTCTTCTGAGAGTGCGATATCTACAGTTTTTTGTTTAGATATGATTAAATGTCATCTTGGAGGATTTGACAAAGTCCTGATGTGTTCTGTAATATTGGATTGATGACAGAAAACATCTGAAAAGTCAAAATTGCAAAACTCGTCCCATGTCGTCCGAGTTCACCCGACTCCTTCATAGCGTGAACCTATAATTCTATTAAAAAAATACACTCGAGGAAGAACAAAAAGCGCTTCGAGCTGTTTATATTCTGATTACATACAGTTCCCACAAGACAGAAGAAAGATGATAAGAACAGAATAGTGTTTAAACAGCTTCGAGGCAAAATTTAACAACTGCATACTCCATCAGCCTTCCTTCTCTGCTAAATGAATAACAAACTACAAGGATGTGTTATAAAGTGTGCGCGTGTGTGTGTGTGTTAGTTCATGCCCGGCAGGTTTAAGAAAGCGAGAGGCAGGAAATAGCCTATCTTAAACACGATAATGATAAGACGGCAAGAGGAAGCGACAGTTCTGGCTTTCGTAGTTTATCAATAAATCAAGTTACCAAGAGAGATTTTAAGACTTTTGTGAAACACACACACACACACACACACACACACACACACACACAAAAGGGACATGTCTGTGGAAACTAAAAAACATTTCACATCATTCATTTTTAAATATACCATGATTGTGAAGTCTCGGGATATTACGTTATGCTGATGTGACTCAATGTGTTTCAAGTGGAAACAGCCATTTGTATACTGGCTTCGTTAATAGGAACACCAGCTCATTAATCGTTTATCCAGTCAGCCAATCACGTAGCAGCAACAGCGTAATGTACTGCAAGAGCTTCAGTTAATGTTCACATCAAACACAATGGGGGGAAAAATGTGATCCTTGTTACTTTGACCGTAGCTTGGGTGTTGGTGCCAGATGGGCTGGTTTGGATATTTCAGAAACTCCTGGGATTTTCACATGCAACTGTCTCTAGCGTTTACACAGAAGGGTGCAAACAACCAATTTGTTGTGTCTGCCAGTTCTGCAGGTGGAAATGCCTCGTTGTAGAGAGACATAAAAATTGGGAGGAGCCAGGAATGGCTACGGTAACTCAAATCACCACTCATTACAACCATGGTGAGCAGAAAAGCAACAGCAGAAGACCATATCAGGTTCCACTCCTGTCACAGGAAGCTGGGCTACAGTGCGCACAAGCTGAAAAAGAGAGAGTTCACATCCACTTCATGGCTTGATGTCAATTTTGTCATAACCAACAAAATTCTCAAATCATGGTAGTTTCCTTTAGGTGCGACACGCCACTTCAGTTTTTTTTTTGTTTTGTTTTTTGTCTAGGCTTTAAGATTTTGGAAATTACTACAACAAAATTGCCATGTGTGCAGACCCAGATTTAAAGCCATTATTACGAAAAGCTTTATAATGCAATTGGCAATTTTTATTACTTTAAAAAGCCCAACTTCTTTTTGTAATACTACAAATTGCACTACATTTCCATTGTCACAGAAAAAGATGTATAGCTTGTACTTTGGGTGGAATTTCCATTATATATAAGAAATATCTCTGAAGGGAGAAGGCTGCTAAATGAATAGCTACAATAATAAATATTGACAAATATTAACATTTTATACATGATTATGAAAAAGATCACTGTAAATATTGGTACACTTTTTAGAGACCACCACATAAATCATTTATAGGATGAGAGATGCTGTAGTTTTATGTAATGGAAGGGTGTTTGAGCATATAGGGACGAGGTGTTGGGGAAAATCACGGGTCACAAGTGTGTACAGTGGAGCTCTGAATCCTAGACACTTGGTTTCGTTGTTCCTATTACAAGTCTAGCAGCGTTTATATAAAAAAAAAAATAAAAAAAAAAAAACACCTGCAATATTTCTTTGCTGCATAAAGTGTAGATGTCTAACATTCTCCTATCACATTTTAATTATTTGACACCTTTTTTTTCTCTCTCTCTCAAATCAGACAATGTGTCAAATATAATTTGTGAAATCTTTCCAAACACACTGCAAAAAAAAAAAAAAAAAAACTCATCGCACTGTTCCAGCCTAAATTTACACCCTCGCTTTTCTGGCAAATGAGCAGAGGGACGTGTGCCTTAAGTGTCTCCATCATCGCCGAACACGGGTTTGTGAATTAAATTAAAGGAATATAGTAGGCTTACTTGAAAACCTGCTTCGCTGCTCGGCACAAGAGATATTGATTTTTATTTGTTAAACACGAGTCGTTTCATTACTGCCATGTTAAAATCCATTTTATCACCACTCCCATAGGGACGCCACAAAGCATATCCCCATTACCGCCGTCACCACGGGAATATTTTCAATTTTGTCTCGCAGATAACCATGGTATTACCGCTGTCCACATCCCTCTGCGGCGCTCTAATTAAGATAAGGGGTGTAGCTCTGGAACCAATACATCATGTAAAATTAATGAAAAATCAGGTACATTACCGTGACGAATTCAGTGTATATAAGCATTTTTTCCCCCTCAAGTGCATCCTAACGTGTAGAATATATAGTATGTGAATAGAGGTGACCTGTAATAAGGTTGTTTTTTTTTTTAAATAAAAAAAATCCATCAGTAGGATCTCTGCATGCTGGGTTTCTCTAGTCATGCATGCAGAGCCATTAACAAAAAAAAATTACAAGGCCGTCTCCAGGGAAAATAGATCGTGTCTCTCTGCATTCTGCACAGCATTCTCATGTAGGTGTTAATTTATGCAGCTGCGCTCCAGGTTAGACATACCTTAGCTTGCTGTGTATGCAAATCATGCTTTTGCAGACACCACACACACACACACCCAAGTTACTGTCCCTTAGCATTTTCATTTCCAGAGCATTTCTGAAATTAGGTGCAAAAGCAAACTTGTAAGACAGAGAAGGAGGGGAATGAGGTTGCAAAAACAGAGGGAGGAAAGATGACAGCAAGACAAAAGAGATTGCAAATCTCAAAGGTGTGTGCAGGAGCAGTGGTGCACAGAACTAGAGGTGGAGGTTCAGCGAGTGTGCTCTCTCAATATATTCAGTCTGATTTTCTGTTCCATTTTAATTGCCAGACAGCAGTATACACCGTAGCAGAAAGAAGAACTAGCATTGGTCTCCACATACCAACACAAAATACAAAAGTGACAGATGAGCTTTGTACACCGAGCATAGACTCGTCAGATCCCCACTGGCCATGTTCGACTCGGTTTTAAAGGATGTCTGACACAGTAACACACTCAGCAGCATACAGCCGATTGCACTTCTGCTGCCATGGGCTTTTGCTACACTTAGCACATGTGTCTAATTTCTAGCCATGAGCATATAGCAGATGACCGGTTTGTTGAAACAACAGTGTCGCCCTCTGTTATTTACTGATCACTGGAGCTGATCTGCCAACAAATGGCAGCTGTATCAAACAAGACCCAAGAGTATGTGTGTACTTAGCAAGGCCTAAATGACATACGAAATCACCGCCCAGGAGTGAGGAAAAACTGGTTAAAAGTGGCCAATATGGCAGAAAAAAAAATACATTTCATGCTCATTCATGCAATTATCCAAATCAGCCAATCATGTAGCAGCAGCTCAATGCACAAGTTCACGGTGGGGGAATGTGATCATGGTTGTTGGTGCCAGATGGATTTGTTGACGAGAATGGCCTGGCTGGTTCGAGCTGAAAGGAAGGCTACAGTAGGTCAAAACCACTCTTAATGATCATAATGAGCAGAAAAGCATCTCAGAATGCACAACACGTGGAACCTTGAGACAGATGGCCTACAACAGCAGATGATCACATTGAGGTTTCCAGTCCTGTCAGCCAAGAACAGGAATCCGAGGCTACAGTGGGCACAGAGTCACCGAAACTGAACAGCTGAAGATGTTTTTCTGATAATCAGCTGTAAAAGCTTCACTGCCCAGTTTAAGAAACTGTGGTTATGTTTTAGCTCAGGGACAGCACAAGTCACCAAAATTGAACATCTTTGTTTATTTCTCTCAGTATACAAACAGGTTATGTGAGCAGAGCTCAATTTGGTCAGATAACGAGAGTATAGTTGCCTGGAGCCATAACGCCGTTGGACAGTGAGGGATTAGGGGCATCACAACAGGTGATGGAAAAGACAGACGCAGACAGAAACTCCTATAAATCTTCCTAATCAACTACCTGACCTTTGCTTTAAATCTATTCATTACTTACTAACTCAGTATTCCTTCACTCCAATTTCCACTTAATATCAACTCTATGCAAAATCATCTACTGGCTCCAACATTTCTGGGCTCCCATTCAAAAGTGAGTCAATGTTCGAGCGTAAACGGGTTTGACGCGCTAATGCCTCACTCGGTGCCCCCTAAGACTGGAAGTGCGTCCAGCCATCTGTCTCATTCATCTTTCTTAGTCTTGCTCTCTGTCTCCCACCTTCATATCCGTCTCCCATCTTAATGTCCTTGTCTAATCTTTCCCTGACAACAAGCGGCCCGGTACAAACGAGCACCTGCAATTTAGCAGCAACTCTGAGTAATTACAACCCCATTACCAAGGGCACCCGAGAGAGCCCACCCACAAGCCAGCCCAGAAAACAAACACGAATGCAGATGGCTTGGAGGAGAGAGGGAGGAGAGAAGAAGAGAAAGATAGGGGAAAAAATAAAAAATAAAACGTTACGGCATGTGCAGAGCCCATGGGGAATAAGCAAAAATGACGCTTATCTCCTCTTCAGGAAATCAGCAGTTTCTTTAAAACTAAATACTGAATACAGAAAGAGACAGACGAGCGAATGAGGGATGGAGAGTCGTGAAATACTTCCTGAATGAATTATACTGTCAGGGGTATCGCATTAGTGGCACGGCAGGTTAAACACGACTGAAATTCATCTTCCTCTGTGCACACTAAAGACAAACTTACAGTCTGCACATCACCCTGACCTAAAATCTGCTCGTGTTCTAGGCTATTCAATTTGTGTTTAACAGAGCAATGCACAGCCGGGCTTCATCACAATCACTACCGTCTTGAGATGCGTGTATAGCTCCTGTCTGCAGAATACACACAGTGGAAACAAAGAAGTTTGCTAATACAGCCGATTTTTATCCCCATATTTAAAAAAAAAAAAAAAAAAAAAAAAAACCCATAAAACAAAGCAAATACATTATCACTGCCCAATGCGTCTTTTTTTTTAAATAAATGCACATTAAATTATTTTTTTAAATAAAAAGCTACTTATATTAAATGTTAATTAGATTTAATCTGATTTTATTAACATATTAATAGCAGGTTTATTTATTATTGCTCCATGTGTCTTTATATTTGTAACTACAAACCCACTTATGATAATTATATTTGATTATCACAACAATAATGTTTTTTATAAAAAGTTAGTTGTTGCTTCAGTTGTTAAATATAAATCTATAAATATTTTCACATTCGTGTCTATGGTCCAGGGATTTGCAAGTTTGAATCTCGACAATGCCGCAGAAGCAAATTTTCATGATGACCCTAGCCAATCAGCAGCATCTGTGAGCTCTTGTATGTGGAAGAGGGCAGACAGCGCTTTCCTCCAAGTGTGTTATGCATGTTATCTTTAAAACGCCTCTAAAAATATTTTGTACTGTATGTTTTTGTAAAGAAAAATGAAGCAAAACTTATTCTACAGTCTGCAAAATGTTATTTTGCACCACATTGACTGCAGTGGTTAGGCCATGTTGCCTTCTTTTAGTATCTCAAATGCAAAAGATTTTGAAAAAAATTTAAGCTACCATAATTTCACAAGTTATACTGAAATTATGACTGATGCTGTTGCCAGTTCCGCTTTTTCAAACCCGGTATTTTTACAGGCCATACGGTATGCACAGGGAAAAGAGATTTTTAAACAGACCCCGTCACTGCCAGTTAGCAAAGCCACATGTTTTCATCTTCAATGATTATACACAATAAACAGACAAATGGGAACGCTGATGAATTAGGAACATTATCCAGTTTTATTTGGCGCTTACATTTTGCTCCTAAATCAACACTGTTTAAATTGACTGGTAAATTCACAGAGCAGAAAAAAGCACAGATGCAGCTGTCCAACTCCCATTTCTGAGATATGCCAGTTTTAAATGGATCCTATTAAAGCTCCAGGCTCAACCGAGCTGATTTTACCCAGATTATTTTTCAGGAAAGGCGTGTCATGGCTTTATCGTTCACTGGCAGGAAATATGAAAAAAAAGCTCTTGTAAGATTAGATCTGAAGCAAATGGATTATCTCAGGTCCACATCTACACAGAGGCTGAGAATAGCTGTGAAGATCTGGATTATGATTTCAGAAAAAAATCTCAGAACTCCCTTCACTTTGAACTAAATGCGTCCCCTGGAAACCCATTTGAAATCGTTATGCCATTAAATAGTCAACGTCCGTTCAGGTACGCTGCTGCTTTCTGATGTGTTCGATCCTGCAGTTCTGACAAGCCTGGAATTACTGAAAAGTCAAAAAGCGAAGCGGAGAATTTGGCCCAAAAATCAACCTTTGACAAAAATTACACTACGAATGACCGTCTAACACTCGCAGCCTTTTTCTTTTCAGTTTCAGATGCTTTTAATAAGACATTTGCCAATTTTCCAGAACAAACACCGCTCATATTCATCACTCCAGTCGAACGCAGTTAATGACATTTTTCTCTTGTCTTGAAGGTTTTTTTTTTTTGTTTTTTTTTTTTAAATTAAATTAAAGCCTGGATTATTAATATCTACAAATATAGGCATGATTCATCTGTTGATATTTGTCTTGAGTGTCTGGTTATGCTCAGATGTCTGTGTTCAAATCTATTTTTACCACAGTTTTTCGCTGATCTCAGATCAGAAGGTATTTATTTCCTATAGCAGCATGGCGCTGACAGCAGCTCTGGCTGTAACATACGGGACAGGTTTATAATAAAAAAAACCTATAAAGAACTCTAGTTCTAATACTTTAATGTTCCTGTAGTACTTGTACAATAAGCATGTCGTTGTTTAAATAAGAAAAACGTATAATCATTGACACGCTGAAACTTTCTGGAAGTAGATGTTTATTTACCATTTACGGAAGGAGTCTCCAGTGTCAGGACTATGTAATGGTCACCAAGTTTCCCAACAGAGTGTTGTTTACATTTTACGGTTTCTCTCCAACATGACATGCTACTTTTTTTTTTATTAACTTTAAGAGATTTAAAAAGAGAAGTTGGTGCGGGAAAGACCGTTCATAGCTGTTATAACGTAAGCGATAACGCACACTATTTCTCACAGACCGTCCATAAGAGTAGATGTAAATATAAACAGTTAAGAGCATGCAATATGTTGATTATTAATAAATTAAATATGGTTACTGTTGGCAAATCGCTGTGTAGAGGCACAGCAACACACTTCGGACTGTGCCGTTACACAAAAATAATCTACTTCTGCTCTGCATCAGGCCATATCGCGCCACCGCGGTGTGGATTATTTTCGTATAACAGCCCGGTCCGTTGTGTGTTATTCTTTACAAAGCCAACTGTTCGCAATGACAGCCAATAAAAAAAAAAACTAAATGGATTTTTAAATGAATACTAAAATGGAAGGTAAATGTCACAGTTAAACCATAACTGATCCATAAAACATGAACACCATTCTGTCAGTACTTCAAGGTACTTAAAATACAGAAAACTGCCTACCCAGCATATACACAAGGCAGGAAGAAAAACAATGCCTGCTGGATCAAAAGCATGGGAATTAAAATGACACCCTCACATAGCCACCACTCAAAACTCAGACAAGCCGATTCAGAAAAGAACAATGTTCGGTACACGGCAAGTGATGTTAAGTAGCCCCAACTGCAGCTATGCGTCTGACAGTTCTGCATTTCAGCTGTCTGGCTCCGTCTTATCAGACTTGCAGCTGATCAACTTTGTCATCCGACTCATTTTCTCGGCGTCACTTAGCCAGCTGAGGAAGGGACAAGTTGCCAGCTGCCAAGTGCCTACTTGCTTGGCGTATTATGAAATCTGCCAGTGACCACAAACCGATGCAAACCCGACAGTTCTCTACTTTTGTCTCTGAAATACAAAAGAGGAGTGTCGGATCATTCATAATAAGCAGCCACGTTGGACACACTCGCAACCCATCAGCTACATTGTCATACTCAGATGTTTTTTTTTTTTTTTTTTGATACATGATTGATAGCTGTAATACTGGAAATAACAGGCTAGCAGAACAGAAAAGCAGGGCGGCTGGGAGAGAATTAGATTAGTAGTCAGAGACACAATATGTCCTGCGTGTTTGCGGTACTAAATACAGGACGAGCAAACGCAAGGCAAACCCACTCTACCTCAAGCTGATTCTGCCCCCCTTTCCCCCCCTTTCTCCTTTCCCAAGCACAGCGCTCCTATTACAGAACAAATCAAGAACATTTCCTCAGTGGTTCTGAGGCCCAATGAGCACGTTTTACGCCCCACAGAGCTGGGTTTTAATGTACTGTACCTTAAAACTTTATATTACACACACACTTTTTTTTTTTTAAATCCACGGCTAAACTAACACACTAAGTAATCTTCCAAGTGCAATAATGTGTGTCCTGGTGCATGCTGAGAATAAGTTAAGACCACGTAGCATGGTTAGACTGGACTGATCAATAATAAAGAAGGCATTAGTTCTGTTTATGAGGCCTAATGATCTAATAATCATCATCCAATTATTAAAATGTTCATATACACCTGAAATGGAATGGATTAAACTGACTGGGTCGATCCTAATACAAATTGGTCGGTCCATCCAATTAAAAGAGGACGTTCATCCATTTAGTAAGTCGCAGTGGTGTCTCAGTGATTTAGTAAAGGTAGAATAATTCTTCTGAGATGCCAGTGATCCTGACCCCTTCTGCTCCTCCTCGCTGTCTGACCCATCCTGATGCCCTACTTCTGGTT